>JAUTXW010004560.1:0-20000 GCA_030620095.1 Kuschelorhynchus macadamiae | reverse complement strand
ATCTTGAACATAAAGGTTAGCATGCAACATATCTTCAAAAAGATAATTTTACGGCGAAAATGACCGAAAAAAACAAGGTGCCATAAAAATATTGGAGTAAAATTCTCTTGCGAGTAAACCAGAAGTGAAAAAATAAACAAAGTACCCAAAACTATTTTTAAATCGCAATGTTCTAAGAAATGAAAAAAACAAGTTTATTTTGGACTGTTTAAAACAAGTGTTTTGTAAATAGTGACTGTATTTTTTGTGAATGTTGTTATTCAAAATGGCTGTTAAGCCGCCATTTTGAAAACAAAGTTAACGTTGTGATAGCGTTGGAAAGCTAATTTTAGGCTGAATACGATAGTCCACAAAAATATAAAGAGTCATATTAAAATAAAAAAGTTGGGGTCACTTGTTGGAAAACCGGAAGTAACTTTTTTTATTTTCATAGAAAATTTGTCTCTTAGGGAGGGGATAGAAATGTCTCAAATTTCAAATTCATATTTTTAATACTAAAAAAATGGCAGCCTGTTACGTGTCTCTTTTTTCATACGGTATTGGCAAATTTAGCTCTAAAAAGAAAACCTGTATTTTCGAAAATAAAATAAATGTAAAATAATATTTTTTTAAAAAGCTATTTTATTTATAAACTATTGAAAAAAATAATTAAACAAACAAAGAACTTTTAAATAGTTTAATATTTTTTTAAAAGCTTGAGACGTCTTATACCTCAAGCTTTTAAGAAAATATTCAAAATTTTAAAAGTTCTGTGTTTATGTAATTTTAATTATTTTTTACTTTTCTGTTCAATAGTTTATAAATAAAAGCTTTTTTTTTAAATATTTTTTACATTTATATATAAGACATTCACGATTGAACACCATAACATTGTTTAATCATCAAGTTTATATATGTACATTAAATGTCAGTCAATTCCAATAACGGGAACTGTTTTGTACTTTTTGCATCGTGTTTTACCGAGTTTTTTACGCACCCTGAGACATTCACGATTGCACACCCTATTATTGTATTTTCATCGGGTTTATGTAAGTATACCAAGGTTACTTGCAAGATTTGACCCAAACATACTAACTATTTAATATATACATAAGTGAAATTAAATAAAACCTTTTAATAATAAAGTTAGACAGAAAATTAAAAAAAGACCTGTTTGGCGAAAATGTTCAGTACTCCTCTGATATTGACAACTTGATACATTTTTTTTTCTTTTAGCTACTAAACTATCAGATTATCAAGAATGCTTATCAGTAGTCAACATTCCTTTTTTGTCAAATTCTATTCCGCAAACCACCTTATTATTATCAAAAATGCCTGCTGAAACTTTTTAATTAAACGCATATGAGATAGATCCATACGTCGTGAACATTCGACACTTCCTATATGCGAACACATGGGAAGGATAACAACAGATAGATAGATACTCATATATTCAGTAATATCGATAGTAATATAGTATGAAGACAGAATAGGATTTATGTAACAACACAGAATTAAATCACCCGTAACTGTTGACTTATAATAATCTACCTGACTAAGAGCCATGACCATTTCGCCTCGGGATCATTAACATTTTTAACGGTCTATCCTCCGCTGTTATCTTATCTTTAAAATCTATCAGAAAAGAACCCAGTCATAATTCCTATTGCAAATGGAAGGATCAGTGATAACAATCTGGTTAGTATACTAAACGAAGGTGAAGGAGTGTGGGATCCAGAGCATTACCTTGATATTTAAAGACCATTTTTGTTTAAAAAAATCAGTTAAAATTAGAATAAATTATACGAATTTTGCCAACCTCGTTGTAGTCTGTTTGTACGGCCCACACATAGTACTGTTAACAAAAATTAATTATTCAGTATAGGGGCACAAATTAAAAAAATATAATATGAAAAATAAAGTATTACTAATTTTACATTTTACATGTATAATGTATGGAACAAATTCATTATATCTAATGCAAAAAAAAATCGGAAAAATCCTCGGACACCTGCAAAATAATTTTTAGTTGTGCATTTTTTGAGGCAATATTTTATTATATACACTTGCATTGACTCATGTAGATGTGACGTAATCGACGAATTCCTTAAATTGAAATTCCCATATTTTGTTACACATTTGCAGTCTCCCAGAAAATATGGTTTCAAAAACATAAAACCCTTATGGTCTTAAATTAATAGTTTCGTATTTTATAATTTAATAACATTTAAATTGTCTTCCTTCTTCTGCCCGACAATACCCCAAGCGATAAATGAATAGATAAATGGTTATTATTATTATTTAATGCGTTTAGTTATTATTATTATTTAATGCGTTTATCTCTCTCACACAAAGGATAGAAATCTTCATGATGATTGGATATGGTAATAGAATTCGAAGTCAACAAGAGGTTTGCGTTTTGTTTAACGTTAAGTATCCGGAGAGGCCAATCACAAAATCAACTTTTAGTAAAATTGAAAAAAAAAATCGAGAAACGGGTGCTGTAGATCTTGCCAATGAACTGGGATTCATCCCCACAACAGATTCATAAGGTTGCTGCTATGAGTGTTTACACCCTATTAAAGATAGAAAAATGATATACGCGTTTAAAATCTGACTGATTTACAAGTTAAATGACGATACAGATCATATGATGGAATTCTGTCAAATTTTAATGGAAATATGTAATGAGCATCCTTCTTTTCCTAAGTGGATTCTTCAAATAAGTCGATTGGAACACGTGAACCTACTGAATGGCCATCCCTCGACTTCACACCATTGGACTTTTTCTTGTGGGGTCACTTGAAAAATGTTTATAAAACAAGACCTGATAATATTGGAGATTTAAAAAATAAAATAACAGGATTCAGGAATATTTCAGAAGAAACCAACAAGAAGAGTCCAGCAAGAATTCATTTATCGCTTGGAGCATTGCCAGGCAGAAGAAGGAATGTAATTTTAACAACTAATTCAATAATTTCATATTTTGTTTTTTATGCTATTAAATAATAAAATAAAATGTGCTTATACGATTTTTTAACTCGCAGTAAATACAAAACTATCAATTGAAGACCACGTATGTTTCATGTTTTTAAAAACATCTTTTCTTGGAGATTACAGATCTGAAATAAAATATGCGAAATTCCATTTAAAGAAATATATGAGTCAACATGTATAATAAATATTGCCTCAAAAAATGCGCAACAAAAAATTATTATATACGTGTCCAAGGATCTTTCGGATTTTTTTTGCATTAGCAAATGATGCACACAATATAGAGGGTACGTCGTTCTTGGTGGGCACATACCAACATTCTTATTTTAAATGGGACACCCTGTTTATTTATACGGATTCAAATAGCGCTATTCATGATGCTTTCAACCACATATAACGTAATGGGTTTGTGATGCAACGTTTTGAATTTATTGACATTTATCATCATTGGTACATTTTTAGACCGGTATATTTAGGTTAAGAAATTATGGTTCTTGAGATTAGACCGTGTGTTTCGCCTTCGATTGCACGAGGCATCTTCAGGGATCTTCACTTCACGAGATCGGAACACTGAATTAGCTCGGAGAGACCCAGGCCGAGCCGAGTCGACCTGTGTTTACCGAAGCGTGACTCAGTATAACGATCGGTTTCCACGCATGATGTAGACTGAAGCCCGTATCTCTATTGAAATTGTTAGTTTAAATTTCAATAGATTCTCTAGCGTTTATAGAGAAACCGATGCAAGAACTTTGGTTTCTTTTACATTTAACCCAGTAGAATGTTGGTTTCACCAGATTGTACAATTTGTTCCTTTCTGATATATCGTTCATGTTCCTTAAGCCTAGTCGATATGGATTGTCCAGTTTCTGCAATATAAACATCACCACAGGAACAAGGAACGGCATATCTTCCGTTTGAAAAGGAATAATTGAAATTGTGTGTGTGTTGAAGATTATACGTATGTTGGACCGGCGCGGCGAAGTAACCTTGCAATCTTGTCTGTAGTTCCGTGTATAAATGGAAGAACTACATTTTCTATCGGTAAATCCTTATTAGTATCATTTCGTGGAATAGGATTATTATATTTTCTAATTGATCGTCTAATATCATCAGTGTATCCATTCCCTCTTAAAGCTTGTAAAGAATTTTGGTCACAAATCGCGAGGGCTCTGTAAACCAGTGAATTAATGACTGATTGCTTTTGTGCTGGATGATGATGGGAATTTGCATTTAAGTACCTAATCGTATGCGTTGGTTTTCTATATACAGAGTGTCCTAAGGAACCATCCCTTTTCCTTTGTACAAGAACATCTAGAAAGGGAATCGTGCCTTTTGATTCAATTTCCATTGTAAATTTTATGTTAGCATGTTGTTGATTTAGATGATCAAGAAACCCAGGGAGGTTTTCTGGACCATGTGGCCATATTACAAAGGTGTCGTCTACATATCTGAACAATGATTTTGGTTTTAGTGGAGACGACTTTAAGGCTTCCTCCTCAAAAGCTTCCATGAAGATATTGACTACCACCGGTGACAATGGAGATCCCATGGCTGCTCCTGAGGTTTGCTCATAGAAAGTTCCTTTGAAAGAAAAAAACGTTGATGTAAGACATGCTTCAATTAGATCTAAACGTGAGTTGTCAATACCATTATGGTGAAATAAGTCTGATATTATGGAAATTGAATCATTTATAGGCACATTCGTATACAGCGATTCTACATCGAAACTGACTAAGATATCTTTGGGATCTAATTGGATTGATCTAAGCTTTTCTACAAAATGCGTAGAGTTTCTAATATATGAATATGTTTTTCCTGTAAAATTATTAAGAATATTTGAAAGATATTTACCAATTTTGTAAGTAGGAGATCCTATTGCACTGACGATAGGTCGAAGTGGTACATTAACCTTATGTATTTTGGGTAGTCCGTAGAACCGCGGGATCCTTGAGCTGCTTGGCCTTAACATCTTCTTCTCCTCTGTTGGTAGGTTGGATGCATTTATAAGGTTGGTTATCCGTCTTTCTTTGTTGGTCGGGTCTGCTTGGATTAATCTGTAGGTGTTGTCGTCCAAAAGTAGTTGTATTTTCTTCACGTAATATGTTTTGTCTGTATTGTTTAATGTTTTATTGCCCTTCTTTCCGCAGCTGATAGATTCGACTTAGGCGGGTTAGAATTTTTGATGATCTTCGCTGTTTCATACCTTACTGCGTCAGCTTCTTCTGTTGCAAGTCTTCTAATTGTCGCCTCAACGGATGACACTATGTCTTCTACGGGTATATCCTTTGATGTAATGGCAAAGTTTTGACCTTTAGAGAGGAAGGATTGTTCTGCTTCAATAAGGATTTTGGAAGATACATTTATAACGGTGTCTTGTGGCGGTTTTAGTGGTCTTTGGCTGTCTAGCAGTCCTTCGAACTTTTTCTGTTGCTTAGTTGTAACTGCTTGATGTATCCTTTCTGCTTGCGCATTGGTAATGTTATCGAGAGTTCTAAATGTTTGATATTCAAGTATAAAAGCTAATTTTAAATGAATATTTAATAACTTACGTGCGTTTATATCCAAATCACGTCGAGTAGCTTGTATTCTTTCTCTTACAATGCCATACTGGGTCATTTGTAGATGTTCCTTGCACTTTTTGATGTTATGTGGTTTGTAATATGGCCACATGGTCCAGAAAACCACCCTGGGTTTCTTGATCATCTAAATCAATAACATGCTAACATAAAATTTACAATGGAAATTGAATCAGAAGGCACGATCCCCTTTCTAGATGTTCTTGTGCAAAGGAAAAGGGATGGTTCCTTAGGACACTCTGTATATAGAAAACCAACGCATACGAACAGATACTTAAATGCAAATTCCCATCATCATCCAGTACAAAAGCAATCAGTCATTAATTCATTGGTTTACAGAGCCCTCGCGATTTGTGACCAAAATTCTTTACAATCGGAAACAAAGAAACTGACTCAAGCTTTAAGAGGGAATGGATATTGCACTGATGATATTAGACCATCAATTAGAAAATTTAATAATCCTACTCCACGAAATGATACTAATAAGGAATTACCGATAGGAAATATAGTTCTTCTATTTATACACGGAACCACAGACAAGATTGCAGGGTTACTTCGCCGGTCCAACATACGTACAATCTTCAACACACACAAGAAAATTGGACAATGTTTGAAATCGCCAAAGGACATTATTCCTTTTCAAACGGAAGGAGTATATGCCATTCCTTGTTCCTGTGGTGATGTTTATATTGGAGAAACTGGACCATCCATATCAACTAGGCTTAAGGAACATGAACGATATATCAGAAAGAAACAAATTGTACAATCTGCTGTATCTGAACACCAACATTCTACTGGGCATGTCATAAATGAAAAAGAAACCAAAGTTCTTCCATCGGTTTCGGGACTCTATAAACGCAAAATTAGAGAATCTTTTGAAATTTATAAGCATCCTAACAATTTTAATAGAGATACGGGCTTCAGTCTACATCATACGTGGAACCGATCGTCACACCGAGTCACGCTTCGGTAAACACAGGTCGACTATAAATAGCCGGCCTGAGAAGCATCTGAGCTCATTCAGTGTTCCGATCGTGAAGTGAAGATCGCTGAAGATGCCTCGTGCAATCGAAGGCGAAACGTCGGAAAGTGATTCCATTTTGACACTGTCTAATCCCAAGAACCATGCTTTCTTAATTGACCACAGCCGTGAAAGCTTTCGTTCTATGTCGGTATATTTAAAGTATTTTGAGATCTTTTGAAACTCCGCCTGAGCCATAAAAAAGACAAATTTAATTTTTATTTACTGCCGAGTTTACTGCCTAGTACCCAACTCTCAAAATTAAAAAAGTGATACAGTGTTGCCAAATTTTGCATAGTTAATATTTTCAAACGTAACCCCCTGTATATTATATAAGATCTAAATAGAGAAATAAACGAAGATTTCAATGCTATATAACAACAACGGTCTGTGAGGCACCGTCTCGGACTTATATATGATTATCTTTAGTAAATATTTTTTTAACTCCAAAATGGGGTCTCCAAACATGGTTAAGGAAATATTATTATTTATATAATATATATAAATTATATAAAATTATATAAAATATAATTTATTGGGAACCCTTTGATACCTATTTATATAATGATTTACCGTTGTTTGCATTGTTCATAGATCTTTAAGAATACCCCACAATTCGTTTTATTCTCTGTATTGTGTTTTCATATGGTTTGCTTTCTCTTTATTTCAGACAAGGGGCACAATCTTGCGTAAAATTAAGTTTGCACGTCTTCCAGGAGGCACCCCTTATTTAATACGGGGTTGGGTATTATTTAGAAGGCCCAAGTGACATTAGGAACTTAAATTATGTTTAAAAAAACACTGGACCTTGCAGCTTCAATGCGGCACATATATTCACATATTGACGGAAGTTTTCCTTGATCCGCTTGATCGCATCTTTTGTTTTTTATTATTGTTATAATTACAAAAATCTTTTGACACATTATTATATCGCCTTGTTTTTTTTTATTGAGTCTATCCGCTTGTTTAACAATGTTTACTATAGAGGAGAAAGTTGAGTGTTTTATATTAAACAATAAAAATCGTACTCTGGCTCTTAGGGATTATATAACTAAATTTCAATTAAGTCAGCGCCCAGAAAAGGTACATCTTTCATAGGATTTACCAACAATTTAGAATAAATAGAAACTTGCAGAAAGAGAGAAGGAGACGTCACGAGCATCGTCAAGTTTTGATTGATGACGAGCAACTCAACTTTTGTTGTTTGTTGAAGGGACTCCTGAAAATACAACCAGGCGCGTATCTTTGAATTTGAACGTCAGAAGAACAACGCTGCAAACGTACCATCAAATAAACAAATGAAATCCCTATAAATATTGTCCAGTACAAAAATTGGACCACATAATTACAACTCCAGGTTAGATTCTTGCACTATTCTTATGAAGAGACATTTCTTAGAAAATATATTTGCTGATATTATTTGGGCATATTTACAACCTCAACTAAAATCTTTAACCGAAAAATACCCATTATTGAAGATCAAGAATAAAAAAGTTATGGAAGTTACAAGATCAGGAAGACCTTCCGTGAAGGTTTGGTGCGGCAGTTATAGGTCCAGCATTATAAGTCTAAATTGTTTATCAGCATTTAAATTTCCAGAGTTACTAAGAGCAGACCCATGTTGTTATATATCGTTAAACAAAAAAAAATATTTACTAAAGATAATCATATATAAGTCCGAAACGGTGCCTCACAGACCATTGTTGTTATATAGCATTGAAATCTTCGTTTAATTCTCTATATTATAGATCTAACATAATATACACCATTTGAAAATGTTGAGAAAATATATTGTACGTGAAATTTGGCAACACTGTGTCATTTTTAAAATTTTGAGAGTTGGGTAACAAGCAGTAAAAACAATATACATTTGTCTTGTTTATGATTCAGGCAGAGTTTTAAAAAGTATCAAATACCTGTCTAAAAATGTACCAAATAATGAAGATAAACGTCAATAAATTCGAAACGTTGCATCACAAACCCAATAATTTATATATAGTTGAAAGTGTCATTAATAGGGCTATTTGAATCCGTATTAATATATAGGGTGTCACATTTAAAATAAGAAAGTTGATACCTGCCAGGCGCCGGCGTAACCTGCATATATGAAAATAAAATAAATTAAACCCTCAAATTACCCTAATTAACAATTGTATTCAACTTTCCATTCCATTCCATACCTTCTTTAGTAAAATTCAAAAAATATGCTACGCCACTATGTTTTGCCAATTTTGTAACTGTTCTGTATGTGTCATTTATAACTACATAAAAGAGTCCCATGTGCTTTTTAAAATTAAAGCAGTGAATGTTAATCAAAACGCAACAAAAATTACTGGTTTTATAAAAATATGTTCGAAAATACTGATTCTTCTACCTACATGATTTTAAATTCTTATCTTACTTATAATTTTTTCTATAACTTGTATCTAGGACGTTACAAAAATGCGATGTGTATTATTGTTAGTAGGATTTCAGTTGATCTTTTTATTATGTATATTTAATATAAGGTCAACTTTTTATCTATTACAAAGTTCTAAAGACCTAAAGGTTTAAACTAAGATAGAACGAAAATGCTCTAAAAAAGAAAAGTTCAGCGTTCCATTTGGCTTTTATTTTGAATCAACTATTTGGGCCTGCATAGTGAGGCAAAATTTTTTTGTATATATTTTAATAATTTTCCGTTATTACATGGACTAGGTAGAAGCATATCAAGTATATCAATTATAACCATAAAATATAGCAAAAGCTGTGGCTTACGTAAAACAAGCTAGAACAAACACAGTCAACTAAAACCTCGACAAAAAGGTACATTTGCAACCTGATAATAAGTAGGTAAAATCTAAAATTACATAGTTTCGTATTACTAAATACAGAGGTGGCAAGCTTGTTATATTGCACTTGTGCAAAATCGACATATTTGTAGTTTGTATCACTACACTTTCAACAAGTTCTGGCGAAGCCGAATTATACTTATATTTTTCAAGTTTTAACAAAAGATAAAGCTTGATTTTTACATTTTTTACAAAGTTTTGCCTTCACCGAATTTATCTGTATAGTGTTTTGATATCTCAAAGCCACTCAGTAGAAAATTGAATAAGAATAATAATGATAATAATATATTATCAGCATTTTCAACTAGAACCCGAACTAAAAATTTTACTGTGGAAAACTTATTAAAAAAAAATATGCTTGCAAACTACTTTTTCTCTTTTTGTTCTCAGTCGAGCGTAACCAGACCATTAGTAATAGAAAAAACCGATTACACTTTAAATAGACAGTCCAACAAGTAGAAATATATTACCTCTTTTTGTTATGAAAACAAGAATAAAAAATGGCAACTAGGACTATATTTTTACCCTAAATGAGGTTTATAAAAATGGTTTCATATTACCAGCAAAAAGAAAACAGTTTACAAATCTAGTCCATTATTACTTAAACCAGCGTTTTCGAAATGAAAAATCCAGGAATTGAAATGTGTACAGAATTGGCAGGTATATACTTGGGTACATCGTATTGATAAAAACAAGTATCCTCGTTTAAATTTAAGGAAAATACTTATTTCCACTTACCATCGCCGATTTTGAATATTTTTGTTACCTTCATTAATTTATTTTCTGTTTCCTTCAGTAATAAGAAAAAGATTGAATACACAAATAAAATAGCATCAATAAAATTATATCTGTCAATTGCTAGTTTTAACAAGGAATTTTTCTTGATCTTGTGTTGCCAACCATTGTCATTCGAAAAAATATTAAAAATTAAAATTTGACAAATTTTATCAACGTAGTAGTTTTTGGTACTGTTTATGATCATTATCATGTTAGCAGCTAGTCTGACGCCGGAGTGCGGCAGCGCAAAGACACTAGGTTGATAGGTAAAAGATTAGCACCAAGTTAGGCGACGGAGCGCGAAGGCATCATCGTTAAAGCTATAATTAGTATAGTGTATCTAAAATGAAGAAAAATTCCCTATTAAAAAAAGCAGTTGACAGATACAATTTTACTGATATGATTTTTGAGTAATATAAAGTCATAAATTGAAAATTATGTGTAATTTTGATATTTTACTCGTGTATTCGTTTTCTTATAAAAATTACTGAAGGAAACAGAAAAGAAGATGAAAAACTGTGTGTATAATATTGTGATCTTTGATGTCGGATATCTCGAAAAGAAACGCCGCTGAAAAAATATGACTTCGGATTCACTATCAGCGTTTGAAAATCTACAGGTGTACCAAAAATCATCAAAATCGCGATGGAGAGTGTAAGTACATATTTACCAAATTTAATACATATTGGTTTTTTTTTTGGAAAAACTAGTATGTTCAAAGTATCAACATTTGGAAGAAAATTTCCAGACTGCATTCGCCTTAGGAATAGAATATGAATATTAAAGCAATATTTTACTCAACCATCAAGCAAGTTAAAAAAAATTAAAACATTAAAAAATAAAGGAGCCAGCAGTTTGACCTGGAAACGAAATGCTGCGCAGAAGATTGATTGAAATTCGATTCCCTATAAAAATATATTTCGATCTTAAGTAGTTTAGATATGAGAATGGCAAAAAGTTATGTAAAGGAACGCCGGAAATGAGCGTAATTATTATTATTACTTAAAATTTTGGAACATAAATTCAAAATATATAGATTAATATTAATTTAAAAAAATTAATAGACCCTAATTTTATTTAGGCACTACACTATTATATTATTCCTAGGCATAAGAACGTTTTTGTTCAAAATGTCTTATTATAGAGAACATGAACGGGCTTTCTGTTTATATTTTCAACAGGGTCTACTTTATTTTAAAAGGTAGAAACATGTTAAACACAAATGTTTCAGGATTTATTTAATCGGCCGGATTCCTAAAAATTTAAATGGAGCTTCCTCTATAATATTGTTTTATTAAATATATATACTTCTTGCTGATTGTAAATATACCAAATTTGTTAGCTTTATAAGATAATCGAGAAAACTGAACAAATCCTGCAATAACTGTAATAATCCATTTAACAAAACGGTATTACACAGGGTGTTCCAGTTGTCATTTGTCTATTTTTTAGTAAATCCTGGATCATTAGATAAAAACTATAAAATGTCGGCGTTTAACATGTTGTACTATCTCTTAAAATAAAGCTTTTTAAACAGAAACAGAGCGCTGTATATATAAAAAAAATCCTAATAATAATGTCAATATTATAAATTTAAATAATATTGAAACTATATATTGACTCCAGATACCAGAAAATCAAACTGCATTTTCTCCGCTAGTTCATTACCTATAAATTCAGTCTTTTGTCATTTTGTGATAAATATAGTCATTGGCGTATTAACAATAATTTACAAACTAACAATATTTGCTAATTTTACAGTATGCAATTATTATTGACTGGACTTATCACTCGAAATTAATATGGATAATTACGAGAAAAAAATATTTGTTCCCATTCCCTGTAATTACAATTTTTGAACCAACACATTTTTATACCCCAAAACATAATCATTATGTTGCGTAATATAAATATAAATTTATGCCAAATTTTAAATTATTAATAAATTTAACAACAATTTAGGTCAAAATCTGAATTCGTTGGAAATGAGCATTCCAAAGCATAGCTTTATACAACTCTTATGTTTGTAGAAAGTTTATGCCTTTATACATTTGTCTGTTAACTAAATGCCTGGGCAGCGCTTCGAGTCAGAAGTGTTGGCTTCGCACCTTTTTTAATCTTTTAATTTTTTTTTTGCAATTTTTGTGATTAGGTAGAGTAATTTTCTAATATTCATATTCCACACGTTCTTCTTACGTGTAAAACATATTTTTCAATCCCCTCGGAATATAATGGAATTTGCCTGTGGATTTTTTTTGCCGTGCCAATTTTAATAACAAAGTATAAAAAGGCATTTTTTAATTAACTTGTTAATGTTTTAATATATTTGAAAATGTGATAAAATGTGTTTCCATGGATAGTTTCTACATTCACTAGTGTTTTTACCAATTTTAAATTCCTAGAGCAAGTTTAATTTTTCTAAATTTTAAATACCCGGGCAATATGTATTAATTTTTCCGGTAGTCACGTGTGGCGCCACTACTATTGTTATTCCTATTGGGTTACTACTCATAACTATAACCAGGACTAACGAACGACACTAAACCGTGAATCCTATAGGGAACCCTCTAATCACAACCCAAGTTCTTCATTGTGATTCCTGTTATACGTGGTGTATTTCCGCGGGTATAAACAATTATTGTTAAATTTTTAGTGTGAGCTTCCTGGCTCCGAAGTAGGGTTCTCGGCTTTGGATGCAACTTATAGTTAACTAAAATGCGAATTATTTATAGATTGGGTTAGGATTGGCTAGGTTTGCTGTAAAGAAGGCGCGTTACCGCTATGGCGCGGCGTTGAGGTTGAACAAAATTCCGGAAATATATAAAAAAAGGATTAACGGTTTAAGTTCTGTAAAAAAAACCTTGTATTAATATAGAGCCTGTTCAGAAACTGGGATCGCTAAAACGGCCAGATGGAACCTTTACAGGCTCTAGTGAAGAAACTTTGGAGCTTTTAGCACTAAATCACTTTCCAGGTAGCCTGATAATGGATAGTCGGTTAACTTTCCACTTCGTAGGTCGACACAAACGACCTCACAGACATGATTGGCTGACTGCCAATACAATAATTACAGTAAGGGCGGTCCGAAGGGCAGTAAATTGCTTTCGGCCCTTCAAATCGCCCGATACAAAACGCACTCCTTCCTTTCATAACAAGACTATTCAGAACAAGTCTGGCATGGAACTATATACCGGCTAGATGGTCTGCAACTAAGGTAATATATATAAGTAGTTATAATAGGGGAGCGCCTCCTCCTCCTCCTCTTCCTCTCTCTCATGTCCCTCATTCTTAACTTCCTCCCCTTTTATTCTCATTCGCATCATATTTTTAATTTTTTCTCTTTGTTCTCCCACATTTGATTTTGCATTCTTAAGTCTTATAAATAGGTGCATCATGATCATTTTAGTATGCCGAGACACATTTACTAAGCTGTGCTCGAGTTGCGTAAAAAGTTATTTTTGAATTTTTCCACCAGTTTTGTATAAAACAAAAAGAAAAAATGTGTCAAGTAATAAGTGAATTATGTGTAATCGCGAAAAATTAACTACAACTATCAGACAGTTAAAAGTTAAATATCTCAATTTCTTTGAAGTGATTTCGAAAGATGAATACACCAAGCTGTTTTATCCACTAAAACGAGATTATTTGGAAGCAATTGACTGTTGTGATGATTATTTAGAAGGAATTATAAGCCTTACTACGTTTTTCAATACATTTGGGAAATCATACTTTGTAGGAGAATTAAGCCACCTAATAGAATTTATAGGAGAAGATTGCCAATTTATACCTGCTATTATTGCAACCCAAAAGAGGTTTCAATTATACGAAGATAAAAAACAGGTATTATCAAAGAAAGTTAATCCTATTCGCAAGAGACGTCCCCCTACATATTTAAAATATTATGTTAAATAAATGAAATGGCTGAGTTGCTGATTGCAGTTAAATTATTAGAGGAGAAATTTAGTAATCTTTCAAAAACCTATTTCTCATATTGTATGGCAAGTGGTCCGGAGTGGATAGACTTTTATTGTAATCAATCTGAGGAATTCGTAAAGGCTGCCCTCTGTTGCAACAAATACATTGAAACATTAAATTTTTTTCAATCTAAAAGATATTGGCTTTGGTTACTATTTAAAAGACTTGAAGCAATTTATTGACGAGGATACTATTCTTCAAGAAATTGAAAAGGAAGAATAAATTTAATAATATTTACAATGGAGCAAATGGTTACTGAAATGTATGAAGAGTTTATTATATCTGCTGCATACTTCCAATATTTATCAATTGTAGGCGAAGAAGACGCAGAAGCACAAGATTTGTCAGCATATGTTAATAATATAGATCGAATGAAACAATGTAAATTAGCCGCTAAATTTTGTAATGATTATTTAAAATATAAAAATGAGTATGAACTTTTAAATGAATTTAGAAAATTAGATTTAAGGTATCATATTAATTGTATTCAATCATGGTTGGTTAATGCAAAATAAAAAGGTAATTAAGTTTTTTTTTACATTTTTATTCATTCATAAAACAATTGTCATATAAAAATAACACATTTGTCAAAGCACACATACAAGGTGATTTTGAATGATAGAAGCATTTTGGTTCCATTAGCTTTAGCGCTGGTTGTTCATCTATTTCAATCACATGCTTTTTAGAATATTTCTGTATAAAATCCTTTTTTTCGCTTCCTTTTACAAAAACAAAATCTGCTTTCTTCGTAAGTGTTTCAATTATTTTTGGGAAATGATGTAATGGAGTAAATCCATTATTCCAATGTATACAATGATAATTTTTCGTTAACCATACCGCCTGCTTGTGACAATCAGGTGAAAGAAACTCCATTGGAAAAGGCTTTTTAAAAATGTAATGAGTCATTTCATAACCATCAAAAGCTGCAAGCTCTTTCGGTATAAATTTATTTTTTTCATCTTTGAATCCTTGAATATCTATAACCAATCTCATATTTTCAAAGCAGCAAATTTTTTAATGAGACTTTTTTTACTTGAATAATTTGCAATTTCTTCTTTCAGTTGATTAATTTTAAAAATAAATTTTTCAATTTGTAGTTGTAGTTTTGATGTCATGATTAAAACTAAAAGCTTTTCAAAATTTCTTTAAATTAAATCGAAATATGAAAATAGTGGGGATAAAGTTTATAATTGTTTCACAATTTTAGTAAGAGGGTTGTAGCTAAATAATTTGTCATGTAAAATAAGACAATAAGCAGAAGTATCTTTTTTAATTGCATTGTGTGTCTCAAATTCAATTCTCATTACTACGGATCCCGTTTGAATTGTTTCTTTTTGATGGGAGCAATCAATATGTGTAATAGGACTAATGTTTTTGAATTGTTCAGGATTAAAAATGGGTTCATTTGGAACACCATAGTAAGACTGTCTAAAGTTGGCAAACATTTCGTATAAAGCAGAAAATTTGTTTTCTTCGAAATTTAAGTACAAATCGTGATAAGGATATCTTTCAGAATTTAAATATACTCTAATATTTGACAAGGTAATATTGTCAAATTTACTCATATCTTTAACAATTTTCCCTTTTCTGTTTTCTTGAAAGCCAATCACAACATGACGAGGAGCTTCTAGTTTACTAGTTGTTTTTACCGGCCATGTGTGACGGGTTGTTTCGGTTAGAGAAGAATATTCAACAAGTTCCCAACTCCTGAATCCTATCAATATATCTTTATTTGATTCTAATATTTTTGATAGAGCAAGTTGTTGTGGCATATCAACTAGAATGTGAGGAACTTTCCAATAAATTTTATCGAAAGTAACCAATGGAGTGTCAGGAGCAGTAACAAGGTGTGCCGGATCTTCTTTGAAAATAACACCATCTAAATCATCAGTTGATCTAATAAGAACCAATTCCTGTTTCATATTCATAATAATTTTTCTGTAATCTTCAAAAAATCCTAGAAGCATTTTTAGTGGTATGGATACGGAGAATTTTCCATCATTATCAACTAAAATTGTATCACCTTCTTTCCGATGTGGAAACCAACCTGCATTTTCCAGTTTTAAACTTTCGTTGGTATTGTGAGAAAGGTAGCTTTTTAAGGTTGATGCTAATCCAACATTTCTTATTGAATCTATAGTAATTCCGTTTAGTTCATAGCGGATTTCTCTGAACAAAAAGGCTATACCATTGTTAATAAATAGCAATTCTTTCTTATATTTACCTTCTGTATTAGTTAATTTTCCTTCGATATAAAGTAAACTATCTGATGGTAGAGTGTAAGCATCGAGTTCTTGAATTGGGATCCTTATTTCATTATTGTAATCGAATTTTGAAGAAATATATGGTTGATATGTGTGAAGCTCAGAACTGACGATGGAATTGTCTACATAAAGCTTTTCGTTTACGTTTAATATGTTCATTATTTTAAAACAGTGAAACCCAAGGATGTGAGAAATTTACGATTATCTCGTCTTAACTTGTTGGTGTTGGATTTGATACTGAACTGTTGTTTAGGCTTTTTCTTTTTATAAGTTTTTACTTTGTTGATAGTGGTAGGGGCAAGTCTCATCCCAAGGGCTCTATTATATCTAACAACCATTTTATATTTCACTTGTTTGTAAATGTAACCTTACTGTTATAGTTTCTCCTCTAAAACTGATAAGTTCTCCGTCTTGATCAACTATTTTAACTGTTATATTGTTAATTGCTTTGACGCTAACTGGAAAATACAAAATGGGCAAAGGAGATTCAACTATTTTATACCCTGGAGCTACAGTTGGATAAAACTGGTGAATAATATGAACAGGTTTACCATTATTGTAAGAACCAACACAAATATTACAGTCAATACAAATAGCATTCACCTTAGTTATTTTTGCAACATTATCTGATTCTTCCTCTTTCATAGCTTCTAGTATCCTGCTATTAAAACCCAACATTTTTCCTATCGAATCTTCCTTGGTAAAATCAATTATTCTACTACACATTAAAAAAGTTTTTAGAGTATTAACATTTGCTTTTAAAAGAAAAAAAAATTTTTCATTCGGAAATAAATCTTCTATACTTTCTCTTATGTATGTTTCTATATCTGTAATGTCATAAGTTCCGTCGGGAATAACAATTACTTTTTTATCTATATAAAATTTATTATATCCTTCTTTTATATTGGGGATAGTCATAAACGTTTCAAAATCAGCTAAACCCAGGTAATATTGTTTTTCATCCTCTAAATATATGGGCGGATTAAAATCAGCAGACAAAACAGAACTGTTTCCTGATATGGCAATTGTGGTAGACATTGCAGTTTATTTATGAATGAGATATTACAATAAATAATGAGTTTATATATTTTTTTGCAAAAATTTTAGGGATAGTTGACCACAGTTATATGAATTAAATTTTTGTTTATTTTCATAAGTATAAAATACATCCACTTTGCCATTCGAATTAAAATATTTGAGAAGTTCAAAAGGTGGTTTTAAATTTCCATAACTATCAAAATATATTACATTTTTGTTATTTTTAATATAAGCAGTCCAATGAGATCCTTTATTTTGTTTTTTATCCAAATTTACAATACCACATTCTTTCAGATTAATTTTTTTTGGAAGTTCATCGAGCATAAAAACACCTCTAAAGCCAGTTATTTTTAACAGCTTTACATATTTAATAATATCATTGTTCGTAAGTGCTCTTATTGGAAAACTTATTTTGAGTTTCTTTTTTGTCTGATTGCTTTCATTTTGACGGATCCTCCTTTATAAGGTCTAATAAATAGTCCCTTTCCTTTATATGGTCTAATATATAATCCTTTCCCTTCTTTAGAAGCATTTTCCATTGCAATATTATGTCTATGTATTTCTTCTAGTTGCTGTTTAGCTGCTTTAGCATCATTTACTGCCTTAGCAATTCCTGCCGCGCCTCCACCTAGTGCACCCAGGGCGCCAAGAATGGGAAACAAAAGAGGTAGAAATCCTCCAATTTTTTTGGGTGTTCGAATGATACGTTTTTTTCTCAATTTAAGTTTACCCCCTTTTGTATTTTTTAATCCCAAACCGAACTTTCTTTTACCCTTCATTATTCCTGCAACACTTAAAGCTGCAATTTTTTCACCAATAGAAGAATCTTTAGCTTTTACCCTATCCCAGGCTTTTTTTTCTAATATTTGGTCAGATATGTGTCTTTTTGATAAATCTTCAGTCTGAGAGTAAGATATATCATGTTCTTTGCAAGCGGAATCCAATGGATTTATACCAACGTCACCTCTAGTTAATCTTTTTTCCAAGTTGGTGCCGGGACCACAATAATTATATCCTGGTATATGAACTTCGAAAGGTAGTTTGCTAATTAATTTATTTACTAAACCAGAGCCTTTTCTATTACGTGTTTTAATAGTTTTTTTCAACTTATGGCGACCCACAGTCATTGAAGTTCTTTTTATACTAAAAGCACATTGACATTTTTCTGGTATAAATACTTTTACAGCTAAAAATATTTACTAGTGTGATTAAGAATGAGGATTGAAAAACAAAAATTCTCATTACCAGTAAATAATCATGACGAAAAAATTTTAAGTAAACAGTTGAGAAAGCATGGTGACTTATTTTGCGGTGGTTCAAAAAGAGGGCTTATAGTTGGTTGCAGTGGTAGCGGTAAAACCAACGTTATGCTTACACTGCTCGAGCATCCAAATGGAATTAGGTTTGAAAATGTCTATGTTTATTCAAAGTCATTAGATCAACCAAAATATGAATATTTAAGAAAGTTGTTAAAACCTATGAAAGAAATTGGATACTTTGAATATGATAGCGATGAGAACATTATTTCACCTCATGAGATAAAGCCAAATTCCGTTATCATTTTTGATGATATTCCTTGTCATAATCAATCTATTATTAGGGACTATTTCACGCATGGAAGGCATAGAAACACCGATTGTTTTTTATTTTTCAAGGATATTCCTCAATCCTTAAACGTCTAATTCGAGAAAATGCAAACTTATTAATTTTATTTAAACAGGACTGTTTGAGTTTAAAACATATATATAATGACCACTGTATATTGGATATGACATTTGATCAGTTTAAAAATATTTGTGCTAACTGTTGGATGGATCCATATGGTTTTCTTGTAATTGACAAAGATTGTGAAGTAAATCACGGCAGATATAGGAGTAAATTCGATTCCTTTATATATTTATAAAAGTAAAAAATTTGCAGTTTTATTTCATTTAAAACTTGTACAGCATGGATAAACGTTTAGCTCGAGAATTAATAAGATCGAGACAAGCCGTGAAGCAGAAATATCAAAGCTTGAAATTAGCTACTTCTACTGCTCAGTCCGAATTAGAACAAACTTATAGACCAATAACACAACCACTTAAACAGCTAATTTCAAGTATTGGTAAATCCGAACCATTCGATTTAAAAGAAGAAAGAGTTTCAAAGTATGAAGATTTCAAAACACCTACAAAGCTTTATAAAACATCAACTCCGACGAAAAATATTCAGAAAACAGGAAAACTCCGTCACTCCCTACAGAACTACCAACATTTTTAAATGACAGTAGTATCACTTCTTCCTCTCCTGTAGTACAACCATTGTCATCAACTGTTATAGCAGAAACTTCAGATCCTTCTAGTGACACAACAACAAATTTAAACTTGTCAGACATATTGGAACAAACTAGAAAACAATTCAAACCTATGTTGGTACACCATCATATAAAGATTACTTAGCAGATTTTCATGAATTACCCAGATCATATATTGATGAGGGTGTGAAAGATACACAACATAAATTTGACCATTATTATGGAATAGTTCATGACCTTGAAACGGATAAG
>JAUTXW010004559.1:600000-816619 GCA_030620095.1 Kuschelorhynchus macadamiae | reverse complement strand
CTATTCGCGACATAGTTAAAAAACTACTTGCTCGGTTGATAATAATAATTGTGCACAAAAATCAAGTGTTATGTAGGAATCAACTGGTAAAGTATATGAATCCAAGATGGCGAAACAAAATGGCGGCTTAATAAAATATTTAAAAATTCAGCCTGAAAAAACTACTTACTTTAAACTGTTTTATTCCAAACCAACTTTACAAGTTTATTACATGGAATGTAACATATAACAATAGAAAATAATAATAAAGTTGTAATAAATGAAAAAACTCCTATGTTATAATTCGATATAATTTATTTGTTTTTATTTTTATTTATTTATTTATTAATCCCATTATACAGTTACAAAAACCAATTAACTAATGGGTACAAGCACAACAGTATTTGTAAGTAAATTTCTATGTATATAAAGAAGTATCACATGAAAATAATTCAATTTTACTAATTACAACTACGACTTAAGAAATACAAAAATATATATGTATGTACAAAAATAATGCAATACAAAGGCGAACCACAAAAAAAATTTATATCAAACTTACATGGGCCAAACCACAGTTAAATATGTCAAATTTGTCTTGATGGAAATTGTATGCATTACACATACTATTTACTGGAGAGTACTTATAGATATTTGTGCGCGGTGTTGGCACATAGAAAGTTTGAGAATGGCGAGCTGACGTTCTAGGTACCAGAAACTGCAGCTGGCTCAAAATATCACTACATTCAATCCTGTTATGTAAGATTTTATGAAGAAACTTTAGCTAAAACACAGTGCGCCGATCAGCCAAGGAGTGAAACGAATGCCTACGCAATAATTCTCTTTCGGGGATGCCGCCTTCAGGATACTGATCGTCAATTTTTAAACTTAAATATTTTAGAAAACGTCGCTGGACTCGTTCAATACGGCCTACATGTACCTGATAGTAAGGCGACCATATCACGGAGGAATACTCAAGTCTTGACCTCACGAAAGCGTAATAAAGTAATTTTAAGACACTTTGATTCTTAAAATCCTTCGAGTTTCTTATGATAAAACCCAGTGATTTAAAACATGTTTTTATAAGATCATTTATATGAGGAACAAAAGAAAGCTTTCTGTCATATACAACTCCAAGATCACGAAATTACTCCACTCTTTCCGACATTTCGTTATTAATTTTATATTCATATAGTATAGTATTATGCTTTAAAGAAAATGTCATTATACTACACTTTTTTATATTTAACGGTAATTTATTTTTATTACACCAATCAAAAATTTTGTCAATTGACAGATGCAAAGTATTACAATCTTCTGAGCTTTTTATACGGGCATAAATCTTCATATCATATGCGTAAAGAAGCGTGTGATTTTCCAGATTATTAATTATGCAATTGATGAATAAGTTAAACATTAAAGGACCCAAAATAGACCCTTGTGGCACCCCTGAAGTAGCCTCTAACTGCACGGATGATTGACCACAGCATTCCACTATTTGCGTTCTACCGGTTAGATAAGATTGGAAAAACCCAATCAGATTGTCAGAGAAGCCAAGCGAATTAAGTTTATCTGGCAAAATATTGTGGTCAAGCCTGCAGAAAGCTTTCGAAAAATCTGTATATATTACGTCAACTTGATAATTATTATCAAAAGCTTCTGCTATAAATTGCGTAACACAAACAAGGTTGGAGACTGTTGACTTTCCCTTGACAAAACCATGCTGATTATCCGCGAGTTTATTTTTAACCTGAAAGTACAAATTTCTATTCAGGAATATTTCAAAACATTTAGAAAAGTTGTTAATTATACTTACTGGGCGATATTTTTCGATTTTATTTTTATCTCCTTTTTTAAAAACAGGAATTATTTTAGATAATTTCCAACAATCTGGAAACTGCGATGTTTCAATTGATAAATTGAAAAGTATTGTAAGAGGCTTTGCAAGAAGACATGCACAGTCTCGTAATAAAAATGATGGTATTTTATCTCGACCTACCGTCCCTTTCGGTTTAATTTTTTTAAACAGCGGAAAATATCGTCCTCAGTAGCGCAGTTTATAAAAACGGTGTCCACAATACCGCTGATTCTCTGAGGATTTAGTCCATCACTATCAGGTACAATATACGAGAACCGGAAAAAGTTGGCAAATGCATTTGCAATCGATGTGTGATCTTTAAAACTGTCCTCGCCTAATTTCATTATTTCTGGAAACTGCTTATTATTTTTTTTACTGTTAATTAATTGCCAACATTTTGAGGGATTAGTCGTAATATCATTTTCGATACCTTGGCAGTAATATTTATGAGCATTACCTATGGCCAATTTAGCGGTTCTTATACTCTGAATATGATTTTTCCAACTTAACTTTTCATCTATAATTAATCCTAAAAATTTTGTTGTATTTGAATATTTAATTTTGTTATTGTTTATTACTATTGGGGAAATACCAGAACTTATCTTTGTTTTACTTATTAACATAAAAGATTTACTAAAATTTAATGAAAGTTTGTGAGATTTAAGCCAGGAACAAATTGATTATAGATCGTGTTTTATATCAAAAAATAATTTCTTTAAATTATCAGCAAAATAAATAATTTTTGTGCCATCGGCAAACAATTGAATATTGCCTTTTAAATTTAATTTAGAAACTGAATTTATATAAATTAAAAATAAAAGTGACCCCGATATTGATCCCTTTGATACTCCACAAACTATTTCTTTTTGATTATTTATTGCATTATTTATTTGTACAAACTGCGCTTACTTAGATAGTTTTTAAGTTAATTATACACATTGCCTCTTATTCCAATATTATATAATTTTCGTAAAAGAATATGATGATTTACTGTATCAAATGCCTTAGAAAGATCCAAGGATAGTAAACAGCATTTTTTATTATCATCAACTTTAATTTGAATATCTGTTATGACATCCATAACAGCTGTTTCCGTATCCCTGAATCTGCCAAAGCCATATTGTTTATTAAACAGTAAATTTTCATTTTCCAAATATTATTTAACCTATTATTAATAATTTTTCTGTTATTTTAGAAAATACTGGTAATTTAGATATTGGTCGATAATTATTACATTCATATTATATTATTTAATGAACTGATCAAATTTTGTGCCATAACTAATTGTTTTATAGAGATGAACTAGTGAAAGTGTGGTTCAAGTTCAAGATGGCGGAATAAAATGGCGGCCAAATAAACTGTTTGTAATTTGAATAAATCACCCTCTCACGTTTTATACATCTTCGCGTTTTGACGCATGAGTTTGACTTCAAATTTTATTGAATATTCCACTCATGTACACATTTTCCCGTAAGACTGGTGGTGTTTTCGAAAAATTATAAACATGGTGTTTCCACTTACCTGGTTAGGTGTGTTACATACCTAACCAAAAAATGAAATCTTGACAATATGAAACCTGCTTTTGAGAGACGCTAGAGTCCCTAGAAACTGATTTTTTTTAAGTATCTTTCAAACATTTTTGAAAAGTTGTCAATAAGAATAATCGTTTTGGGCTAGTTCAAGAAGAGGAAATTGATGAAAATATAATTGGAAGCGAACCAAGAAACACCGTTAAATCCAAGTTTGTGTTCAATTTGTTACAAAATTCAAATTTCTGAACTTGAAATAGGGATGAATTTAATATTCAGTTAATAAAGCTTAGTTTCCCTGTATTTGATTCGTGGAATATTCCTCCTAAATACTATTCGTGCTTAAAAATTAACCAGATTATTTTCAACTCGTGCGTGTTTTCTCTACAAATTTCCCTCGTCCTTCGGACTCGGGAAATTATAGGAAAACACGCATTCGTGAAAAATTATCGGACATTTTTAAGCACTCGTGGTATTATCCCCGAAAAATTAAGGCTCATATGGGGATAGCCTGGTAATATTTTGGTTGAAATCCAATATACCGGAACAAGATGGCGGCATAGTCAAAGTTAAAAATATTATTACTAAAAAAACTAAATATCCAATTTATCTCAAAAATCAAATATTATGTAGGAATCAACAGGTAAAATTTTGGTACAAATCCAAGATGGCGAAATAAAATGGCGGTTTAATAAAATATTTAAATATTAAGTGTAGTATAGGGACGAACTAGTAAAGCTGTGGTATTAATTCAAGATGGTGGAACAAAATGGCGGCAAAATAGAATTTTGTGCAATCTGAAAATATCATCCTCTCAGGTTTTACGTATCTTCGCGTTTTAGCGTCCCTCGATGCCAAAAAAATATGTCAAAAATAAAGATTCAAATGGAGATGACCTGGTAATATTTTGGTTAAAATCTAGTATGCCGGAACAAAATGGCGGCCTAATGAAACGTTAAAAAAATTATTACTTAAAACCTAGTTATCCAATTTGCAGAATAAATAAAACCTAGTTATCCAATTTGCGGAATAATTAAGTAATTATTATCAAGGAATCAACTGGTCAAATCTTGGTATGAATACAAGATGGCGGAACAAAATGGCGGCTTAATAAAATATTTAGAAATTCGGCCCAAAAAAAATTACTTAATGAACTGATTTCAAATTGAGTGCCATAACTAATTGTAGTATAAAGATGAACTAGTACAACTGTGGTACTAATTCAAGATGGCGGAACAAAATGGCGGTCAAATAAAATTTGTGTAATCTGAAAAATCACCTTAGCAGGTTTTACATATCTTCGCGTTTTAGAGTCCGTAGATGCCAAAAAAAATATATATGTTTTATAAATTCCGTCGGACTACCTGTCGCTTTGTCTGTCGTCCTGTCAGTTCGCGGCATAGCTGAGTAGATTTACCCATTAGATTGACTTCTTTTTTGTCAAAAATTAGGACTTCAGATGACCTGGTAATATTTTGGTAAAAATCCAATATGGCAAAACAAAATGGCGTCCTAGTAAAATGTTAAAAAAATTATTAAAAAACCAGTAATCCAAATAATAACAAATTTTGTACAAAAACCAAGTATTATGTAGAAATAAACCGGTAGATTTCTTGTACGAATACAAGATGGGGGTAATGAAATATTTAAAAATCCACCCTGAAAAAAACTAGTTAATGGACTGATTTCAAATTGTTTGCCATAACTAATTGTGGTATAGAGATAAACTACTAAAATTGTGGTTCTAATTCAAGATGGCGGAACAAAATAGCGGCCAAATAAAATGTTTTTGGAATTGGAAAAAATCATCCCCACACGTTTTAGCGTCCCTAGATGCCAAAAACTATGTTTTATCAATTCCGTCGATCCGTCGATCCGTCTATCTGTCTGTCAGTTCGCGGCATAGCATAAAAACTACTCATCAGAGTGATTTGAAGTTTGAAATATGCAATATGCGAATTCAAAAACCTCTCTGAACGATTCAATTTTTTACGATATATTTGACTTTAGGCCACTATTTACCTCAACCCCTCAAAATCAAATAAGTTTTAAAATTGAAATATATATGCCCGATACCCTCCAAAATGACATATTACCTTTTCAATCTTTAACGAAACTTTTAAATTTTTATCCCCTTCCTTTTCCCCTTTGTGTAAATATATTGTCAAGTAGGTTACAACTGGAATAATCTCTATACCCGCAAAACCCATAAAAATACGTTTAATGCGATTTATACGGAGGATACATTTTTTTCTATTTAGCCCCCATCCCCTGACCAGATCAAACAAAAAACTAATTGAAAAAAATTGTTAAATGCGAATAAATAATAAAAAGAAGGTACTAATAACACTGGCAGACAAAAAAATTTATTTGTTGTAGCACAAATCAGAATAGCATAATCTAATAGAATGGACCTATCGAAATACGAAAATGACAAATAGAAAGTTGTAGCACGTAGGGTTTTCTTGTTAGAAAAAATGATTTCAGAAAATTCTTAACCCTGCTTATTGACTATGTTTATAGTTTTCGCCTATTAAACATACCATACATCTAAGAGAAAAGCAAACGAGAAAAATATTAACTTAAAACACTAATTAAAAAACCAAAAACCAACAGTAGTCATCCATCATGGCTGGATCCCATCGTCCTTGGTACCGAATTTCCATTGTTCTGATATCTTGGTGAAACCTTTCACGCTGCTCGTCACTAACAGCTCCCAAATTTTTAGGAAAAAATGACAGATGGGAATGGAAGAAGTGAATTTTTAATGTCATTCTGGCACCAAGCGCTTTGTAGGCATCTAAGAGATCATTAACTAATTGTTCATAATTTTCCTCCATACTGTTGCCTAAAAATCCTCTTACTACATCAACAAATGAATTCCATGCTCTGAGTTCTTGCCTGGTAAGCTTTTCCATAAAATTGACACCATCCAGCAATTTTCTGATTTGTGGCCCAATAAAAATACCTTCTTTTAATTTGGCATCACTTAACTGGGGAAAGACTTGTCTTAGGTATTTAAATCCATCACCATCTTTATTCAAAGTCTTCACAAAGTTTTTCATCAGCCCAAGTTTAATGTGAAGAGGAGGCAAAAGGACATTTTTGGGATCAACAAAAGGTATAAATTTAACATTTTGAGATCCCAGTTGAAATTCGCTTCTTTCTGGTCAAATTTTTGTTACGTAATGCTGATTTACTGCACGACTTTCCCATAAACTAAGAAAACAGCAATATTTTGTAAATCGCCCCTGAAGTCTCACTAAAATCGCTATAACTCTTAAGTCCCCACATATCTGCCATTTAATCCTATTGTAGTTTTTATCCAAAATCGTGCGCATATTTTCATAATTTTCTTTCATTGCAACTGAATGGGCAACTGGTATAGAGCAATAACACAGCTTTTAAGCTATATTTAGATCAGTCTATGAATAAGCGCCACTCACGGAGAGAATGTTCAATATCGAGTTCCTGCATTAAACTGTCTATATCAGTACAGTACTTTGGCCAATAGGTTCCATTCCTTAAGACGGGAACCCAGAAGTTCTGACTGTTGCTTGGATAACCCCAAATCACGTACTAAATCATTTAATTCACTTTGAACAATCAAATGTGGCTGGCCGAAACTGGAACCCGTGGTAAAAGTGGGATCGGTGCACTGTTCTTCTGAGCTGCCTGATGATGCTTTATCTCCATTATCTCCCAAATCAATAGCTTGCCAATTTAAAGGCGCAATCGGCACTGGCAAATTTGCATTATGAGGAACAGGTCGTATGGCAGATTGCAAATTTGGTTATTCTATATAGTTCTTTCCCTTTTTGGAATAACCTTCAGTCTTTGTCAGGCAAAAATAACAATCGTCAGAATGATTGGTGGGTTCTCGCCATACCATTGGAACTGCAAAAGGCATACTTTTTCTCTTTCTCTTCATCCACTGCACCAATGATACACTACAACTAACACAGCACACATGGGGAGACCACCGCTTATCTTGATCCCCAATTAACACACCAAATTATTTAAAGTAGGCTTTTTTTACATTTTCGGAAAATGGCCTGGCTTGTGATTTCACCAGAAAGTCTCCACAATTGTAATAAAATTTGTCAGGGGAAATTTTGCAACTTCGGCGCGTTTGACTCGACATTCTCGTCTTCACATACGCTTGCTTATCGATACTCAGAGAACCACTCAATTTGAAACCCAACAGAAGAGTAATATTTAACGTTTATTTTATGTCTAATGTTGTAAACAACCCAGTCTAGCTAATTTTTCCGTTGTAAAATGGACCCATTTTAGCCGCCCCACAATAAAATTGTTTACCTGCCAATATAAAAGGTTCTAATTAGGCTATTAAAAATGGTACGTATTAGGGCTTTCCGAATATCTTTTTATTATTAAGAGGGTATTTCTATTCTGAAAATAATGAATAATGAGCTGGCCTGTGTTAGAAAAATCTTGTCGGCCAGTGTAATTAATCCGTTTTACAAAAATAATAATTTTAACTTTCTATCACGCCGCCCATGCTTCACAATGAAATCGTCGACTGTTGACGGGTATTTAGTTTTTATGTTATCTCAATTGACTTTAGATACACTTTACTGAACTAAATTAGTTAACACTTCACTATTCCTAAAAAAAAAATATTCAAAACGAAGGAAGTTCCGGGTAAATGAAATTTATCGATTTTTTTAATATAGTTATTTTGTTTTTGCTGCAATAGTAATAGGATTTTTTAATTTATTTCGCTCTAATTTTCCCTTGTGTCGAATACGGGCAAGTAAACCAAAATGCTAAATCAATAAAAGGGATCAAAGGATGCCCCACATTTCGCCTAACCGTAACGCTGATGTAAACAGAGAACATCTTAACTCACAGGATACATTATCAAATTGAAATATTTACTAGAGTGCTGCTGCAGCATCCTCCTCTTTACAGCGGATCGCGTTCTCTTGCTACATATAAACATTTCATTGATAATTCTCTGGAGCGGCACAGGCCACAATGGAAGATAGATCGAGCCATTATACATCTCGTTTTCGTGTTGTGACAGTTTTATTTGTCCATATTTGTATGTACTTATCTCCCTTGTCTTGTGTCCGAATTTGTGACGTTTTAGAATATAAAATATGTTTGCTTGTGTTGGCTGTTTTCGGCAGGAGGAAGCAAACGATGGCGCATTGAATATTATTATTATTGTTGCAATTCTGTCGAGAGATCGATAGAAACTTATTTGACCATTTAAAAAATTTTGTTATTTTTATAAGATGAATGCTCTTAATCAATGTCAAAAATAATTTAGTTATTTAGGATGTATACAGAACTTAGTGTTCCAAAAACTATAAAAAGTAAATAACTTATTAACTAATAGTTGTTTATGTACCAAGGGTATTTAGATGTTAATGCCCCTCGGGTGACGATCTTACAAACCCAAAGTCCTCCAGCTCGAAGGTTTGTAAGTCGCCGGAGGTCATACACATCTATTAATACCCGCGTAGCATACAAACTTATATTATACTAAACTGCTGGCCAATTGCTTTGCACATCTCAAAATGTTTACTCAGGGGCGTGCGGTGAAATTTTAAGAAAGGGAAGCAATTTTTAGAAACTTACCTATTTGCAATGTAATTCGATTCTTCGATCATTTTTTGCAAATTCGTCAATGACGTCATCATAAAAACGTCGATGCTCCGACATATTTTGGAGAAGTTTATTTTCAATGGACAACAGCGATGTATGCGAAAGCCTCTCCTGCCCCGTTGACTTTCTCACGAATTTTTTTATACGTTTAAATGTTGAAAAATTGCGTTCTACTGATAAACTTGTGGCAGGTATTGTCAATACTAACTCACACAATTTCGACACTTCGGTGTAGGCATCTTCCAGCTCCTTGTCTTTTAAAATTTGCACTAATTTCTTAACGTCATTTTTTGCGCTAACTGTCATCAGTTTCGTAAATCACTTTTAGTTCAGATCGGGCGAAGAACTGGCCATAATGAAAAAGAAGAAGAGATTTAAAGGCATCTTCTGGAAAAGTTGATCCTTTAAATGCAACAAAATTGCAGAACTCGAGGAATTTAAAATCATTTAAACCGTTAAATCTATAGTTTATTTGTTGCTGAATTTGATCGATTATTTTATAAAAGAGGCGTCTGTATGATGTTTGAACATCTCTACCTTGTCTGTTCGAAGACGCTTGGCTTATGGCTCTACATTTAACGTCATCGTTTTCTCCCAAAATAGGTCAAAGTCTTCTCTTTTTTGGCTTAACACAAAATCCACTTTTTATAGGCAAAAGCAATATCATTTGTTTCAGTTTGTAATATATTAAGAGCATTGACCGAGAATGGAAATATTTCTGAAAATATGTTCAATAAATAATTAAAATTAAAATCTCGTTTCAAACAGTCCAAAAACCCCCCGAACTATTATTGCTTCTGAGTCCATTATTTTCTATTATATTCTCAAATAGTTCAATCAGTGATTCACGATTTTCAGATACTGTTAACACGAGTCTTCCATTATAGTTCCACCTAGTACTTTGGGCAATCGTTTGTGGACAATGGAGTCCAAAGCTTGAGTACGTTTTGTTGACTTGGAAAAAAAAGCAGCCATGCCACTTAAAGTAACGAAAAATACTTTACACTCTTTAATGTGATTGATAGACTGGGATAAAACTAAATTTAATGAGCAAAACAATGGACAAACACAGCACTTGGGAAAGTTTCTCGAACTTTAGCTTGCAGACCGCCTAATAGTCCTGCCATCACTGCAGCTCCATCATAGCTTTGAGCAACTAATTTTTTCTCTCCGTTAATTTCTTTAGTAACGTTATAAACTACGGTATACAATACATCTGCTGTACGATTTTCGAACACATTCTTAAAACCTAAAAATCGCTCTTGAGTACTTCCGTCTGTTTTAACGTAGCGTATTACTATAGATAATTGGCTAAAATTAGTGATATCAGTTGTTTCGTCCAGAACAATAGGAATGAACCGCGCCTTACCAATATCCTGCTTAATTCTTTTTAGAATAATGGTTGCAACAGCGGAAATTAAATCATTCTGGATTCGATTCGACGTTCCGCGAAAAACGCTAGACTGCTCTAAATGATTTTTTAAGCAATCATCACATTTAGCCATTAAACTAAGTAAATCTTGAAATTTTCCTCTATTTGAAGAAACCCCTGTTTTGTCCTGACCTCTAAATCCCAATTCGTGCTCTCCGAGAAAACAAACAACATCGATAAGGCTTCTTAATATTTGCCTATTTTTATCGACTAGTTCATTGTGTTGGCGGTGACTAATTTCCAACTGTTTATTAAGGGTGTGTTCAATTCTGGTTTTGCCGAAAACTTTTTCTTTTATGACAGCATGTAAATGCGCTTTGGACATAATGTGTCTTTTTACAGCTTTAAAACCAGTTTTATTCGAGAGACCTTCTTCATTTTCAAAAAGTAAACATGGCCAACAAAATAATTTACTTATATTTTCACACCATGTTAGCCATTTAAATTGTTCGTATTGTTTTTCCGGGAAAAAATGTCTAATACAGTTTTTCATTTTTGTGGTTAAATTTTTCATAGGCGGTTTTGCCCTTCCTTTGGAAATTATTTGAAGCTTATCAGCGAGGTTTAATGTTGAAAATCTCTTTATTATTAAGACACACACGCCACACATTCACACACAATCTTCTTACTAAATTCTCCAACATTTTCAACGTTATTTCCGACACTCGAAGTTGACGGTATTTGCATATACACGTCCGTATTATTGTCTTCCATATTGCACCATGCGCGATGCGACGTACGTATCACACAACACACGGATAGCCGTTCAAACAAAGAACCTACTCCAACGATAGCTTCCGCCACCACTTAAAGCACGCGACTGAAATTGCCAAAAATTGCAAACAGCCGGTGAAAAGTTCAATAACGTCTGGCTCGATTCACAGGAAATCAAGCATACAGGACTTGGCTGCAGAGAAGCTAGCGGCCCGCATAGGTTCTATTCGATATTCTATTGTGGCTGGGTCGGAGCCAAGGCCGCATTTATTATGGGCTTGATAATTAAGATAATATTTTAGCATTTTTAATATAAACTAAATTAATGGTTTCCTATTTCAAGAATTACATTTTAGAAGACGTTTTGTATTTTTTTTTTTCAGGAAGCACTGCTTCCCTTGCTTCCATGGACTGCACGCCCCTGAACTGTATCCAAATTTAAAGGGGAATTTTTCAAAAACTAAAGCAGTTACAGGGATGTGGTTTTCGACGTTTTAAGTCCCTATCTATCTAGAATTGGTCAACGCTGACTCGGTTCATCAAAATGATCCTCCGCATAATATATAGGGTGTTATATAAAATCGTGCAAATTTTACATAAATTCGTAAGCCCCGAGTTTTTAGTTTTGTTTAATTATGGGTTTGTTATGATATTCTACGAACCAATATCTAAAACCAATTTGACGGGTTTTTAATTCATTCACTTGTTTTTAATATACAGGGTAAATTTAATAATTTCTGAACTTCCAAAAGAAAATTATTTTTAACTATTATCTTATTATTTGAAATTAATAATTTTTACATCATTTTATCTTAGTTAAGATTACGTTAATCAAAAACCTACAGCTGTATTATACAGGGTGTTACAGAATTTTTGAATCAGTAACATAACAAAGTTTTTTCAATTTTTTTAAAGATACTCATCAATACAAGTTAAGCTAATTTTTCAGAGACAAAACCATAGTCATATTTACCCAAACGATTTTTTCCTTTTGACAAAAACCTTTCAAGTTGCTTTACAAAACGTTTGTTATATAGGCTTTTCTATTAATTTTAACTTAATTACCTGTGTGAGCAAAATTTTATACACATTGATAGAACTATAATTTCAAAACTAAAAATACAAAATGGCGGCGTCAATATGGCGAAGGGCTAAAATTTTAGGATTAGATTGAAATTTGGCATATGGGAGTTTTAGGAGTTGCTGGCTATTTGCTGAGTACATTTCAAATTTCTTAAACCATTTTAAATTGATATTGGTTGAAAATTAAAAAAGTTATAAGAACGCGGTTTTCGATGTTTTATATGTCCGAAATTGGCAAATGTTGTGCTGATTTGCCAAGATTATGCTTTTTATTATATATAGGGTGTTATATATAAAATCGTGCAAATTTTAGATAAATTTGTGTCTCGAGTTTTTGAATTTTCTGATTTTGCTTAATTTTACGCATGTCATTCATCATAATTTTTTGACCCATATCTAAAACCGTTTTAGAATTTTTAATTCATTTATTTGTTTTTAATATTCAGCGTAATTTTAATAACATATGAATTTACCACAAAAATTATTTTTAACGTTTTTGTTCTTGTTTCAAATTAATAAATTTTACATCATTTTATGTTTGTACCGATTTTTTTGATCTAAAAAATACAACTGTAATATACAGGTTGTTACACAATTTGTAAATCAGTAACATAAATATATTTCTGAAAATTTTTGACATATGACATAAATATAAATTCGCATACATCGTTAAATATTAATTACAATGTGCCTTCTTAAATGTCACTTAAATGTTAAAAAAATATATCAGTAACACTGTGCAAGGGTTGCGTTTTTGTATTCACCACTTTGGTGTAGTGGATTGAGGAAGTGGTGGGATATCAGCTAGTGTTCGATCCACCGAACATGCGATTTAAAAACAGTTTGGTGGAATACTGTTTTTTTTTTGTTATTTTTCATTATTAATTCGGTATGTTTGTCAAAATTTTTTGTATTTTCCGCATAAGTCAACAGAACTCAGTTTATACCCATATTCACCCATCTTCTGGGCAGTTTTTTTCCCAAAATTTCATTTTTTGCAAATGGGAGTTATAAACTTATTCACACTTATAAATTCTATTCTTAGAAAGGTAATTGTGTAGGACTCGTAGGGAATAAAGACACAAAAATTATTAATATGTGGATAAAATTTTGTTTTGACATTTCTCCCAACTTCCTTAATCATCCACCAAATTAACTATATCCCAAAGCCGGTGGAATTTTTAAATTTATGATGGAGCCACCACAGATATTTTATGAATATAAAGATACTAACTAGTGGCATCAGAAAGCAACCAGAATAAATATAAAAACGCTTCGGTAGAATTATGGTGGCCGCTACTGAATAAAAAATCATGCCCAAGTTAAACGTCTTCTGCTGTCAAACTAAGGAGATGTCAAGGTTTGTTCTTTTAAAAGGTAAATCAAACGGCAGAAGGTCCGCAACATTATAACACAGTATGTCGGTCATTTTTCTTCTGTCTCTTTAATAATTCACTTCTAATAAACTACCTCTATTCGTTTAATATGTATTTAATATTGTTAAATCCATATTGCGGAAGCAGATGGAAGTTTGCTATATACCAAAAACTGTAATACAGAGGCATCATTGTTTGTGAGTTCCAGGTAGGTACACTTTTCAATGTGGAATTATTAATTGGATGAGTCTAACGTTATAATACCATTTTCTGTGAATAGACTGTTTTTGTCAAAATATTCAGACAACCCATCTAGATTTATTGTACCCCAACGCAATCATCCAAGGTACTTATAGGGCGACATATTTGTGATGAAAACAAGTTTTGATGCTGTCGATATAAATTATAAAGAATAAAGGGCTACTTTGACACAGTTCTGAAGTTGGCAAATATTTCGACAAAATATCTATCTTTTTAAGCCCCGATCATGTGGCGATACAAAAACACACACATATATTTATATATATATATATATATATATATATATATATATATATATATATATATATATATGTCGTTAAACCACTTATTTACTGACTATACGCACTTCAGATAATTAAAAAATGTAACTATGCTTAATGAACCTTTATCTATATTTTTTCTGTTTTCTTTCTATATCTCTTTTGTGTTGCAGAAACGGCGAACCTTCGAATTTTAAAATTATTTAATTTTGATTTTTCTTGATCGATTTATAAATATATTTTTTCTTGAGTTCTGTCATTAATGGTTTCCGGGCTACTGCCTATGTCCACTATTATTGGACCACCCAGTATAGTGATACACGATTTACAAGTTCAGATTTTACAAGGGCAGCCAGCATCAGATCCAGTGAACGAGATTTATCAAATTTTGTTTTGTCTCTGTTTGTCATATCACTTTATACAGGGGCCGTCGTTATGAAATACTATACACGGCGTTTCCTAATTGTGCACTGATGTTAAAGAGGGTGTTTTTATGTCCTAAAAGTCTTAATTTTTAAGTAATGTTTAAAAAGAAAACATTTTTTTTCATCCCAATTCTGATGCTATTGTAGATAACTGCATGAAATTTGATACACGTCTTCTATGCATTAAGGAGCATACAGATTTACCCAGGTTAATTAGATATGCACGTCACTGGTCGAAATTTCAAAAACTGATTGTTAATAAAAAATGCCCTTTTAGGCATAAAATACGTGTATCAAATTTCACACAGTTATTTTTCTATAATAGCATCAGAATTAGGATTTAAAAAAAATGTTTTTTTAAAACCCTGTATCTCCAAAGTCAAGACTTTTAGGTTCATATTAAACTTTTTTCTTAAAAAGGTCCAAGAATCACCTCCCTTTAACATTAGCACGCAATTAGGAAATGCCCTGTATAGTACTTCACAATGACGCCCCCTGTACAAAGTAAGATGACAGAGGGAGACAAACAGTCCTTTTGGCATACCCGAATAGCCCAAAGTCGAACTGCATAAGTTAAAATGTTGATAGATCTTGTTCACTGGAATCAGTGGAGGCTCCCCTACCATAACCACACTGATGTGTTAATTTTGGAAAAATATGAGTTCCGTAGTTTTTCAAATAATAATTGCAATATTAGATATTTTTTGACACCCGGTATTGAACAGAAAATTAATTATTTTGAAGCAGTTTATTGACAGCTACTTTATGAATAATTTTACAAAATATACGAAAAAAACTAAGCCATTTTTGAGGTTGACGGCTGTGATTCTAATGGTTCGATTCCTTCTAAATCGTTGTCTTCCTCTGAAAATGATGAAGTTTCGTCGTCACTACTTGAAGATCCCAGTGTGATAACTAAATTATCAATAACCGTTTCAGTTTTGCCATCTACTTCCCAGTATTTATCTTCAATAGAACGAACATGTTTAACATACGATTTCCAATTCTCAGCCGATATTGAGTCAATCGCTTCTAATGTTGTTTTATTTAAATCTTTAATTGAAAGTTCATCGGTGTTGCGCTCTCGAATATATTTTTTTACTCCTGCCCATGCAATTTCAATAGGGTTGAGGTCGCACATGTGTGGAGGCAGCCTTAAAGGTGTATGACCGAGGTTACGTAAAAGACCGTCAATTTTATACGATTTTTTTATAGGCTTTTTGGCTGATATTACTTCATATAATTGATATTTTCTCCATATTGGATAACATACAAGATTGTTCGATTTAAGACACGATATCATATGAGTTTTTGTAGAGTATTTAATTGGCACTTTATCTTCTACGTGAGAATAAAAAGATGCATTATCCATTACCACGGCTGATTTGGGAGGAATGTCAGGTAGAAGCTTCTCGAGCAACCACTTTTTAAAATTATCTCTATACATCTGTCCATTATAGTCTCCAGTTGTTAGTCCCGACCGAAAAACTAAGCAGCAACCTGGAATAAATCGGAACCAGCATGAACTATAATAAAGCGACTACTAGAGCGGATTCTCTAAACAACACCTGTAACACTTTCACTTTGCCAGCATTTGTTCACTGTCATATTATTATCTACCCAGGTTTCGTCTAGATACACAAATACTGAGTCCTTCTTGACTATATTGCCTTACAGTTGATAGATATTTCGCCCGCCAGTGAAAAATATTTGGTCTCTGAATGAGCACTTGCGCCAAACAAAACCATTTGATCGTAAAAGCCGATTTAAGGTTTTATACCCGTACGGAAAATCTATTTTGTTCTTTACAGCACGAAGTAGGGGTTTGCAGGTCGGAAACTTCTTCAAATTTATATAAAAATCCTCGTCGAATTACTTGAAAATCACCATCGTCAATTTTATCTTTGTATGATAATCGGGGTCTTTTTTTACCAGGAGATTTTAAAGGTGAAGTGGAACATGAGCGATCATTATGTTCTCTTTCAATTTTGCATACACTACTTTCCGAAACACCAGTGTCAAATGCCGCGCGTTCTGTCCGATTTTGAATTAGAATAGTCAAGCTATTATTTTCAGCTTCTCTAGTACAGGCCTCTATAATGCTCGCAATAACTTCACGTGCACCGCTTTGAATTGTTTTTCCCCTTTTGCTCGCCATCGTTACTTTAAAATAATAATTCAAATTCAACGCATCGCGTTTATATAGAAATGAAAACAAATGCTCGAAATGTATAGGCGCCACTGGAAATAGCTAGAACCTTCTAGCGGCAAGTGCATGAAGACTCTAGGCACATCCCAATTACAAGTAGACCAGTGCGAAATTTATTAAATCCTCGATTTATTTTCCGTACCGCTTAGCTGGCGCACTTTATAGGTGAAGCGGGAAACTATTACAACAAATAAAATAAGATAAAATTTATTTGGGTACACAAATTTTACTTTTCCGCTTGCTTAAGATTATGACCCTTTATTTTAAGGACCGCCCGGTTTTCTTTCGTGTCCCGCACTATAACGAGCCATCGAAAAAAAATCGGCCTAATTATTCGGTTCCTAAGAATACCACACCAAATATTCAATGACATATGACTCTGATAGTGACATTTAGCATTCAATGACATACCATTTATACCTTGAGGTAAATGACATCATCTCTTATGCTTGATTAAATAATATTGTTTATATCATGTATCGAAACATTCCATAGATAGACTAGTCTACATGTTGAGATATGTAATTTTATTAAATATTTACTTCAATTAATTTAAAGTTAAATATTTTTATTCAGTTGCGAAAAAGATTTTCGTTTGTCAATGTAAACGCAACAAATAATCTGAACACATTTAAAAATATAGACTTAATAGTGAATATACCCTAAAATAAAATATTTACGTAACGGAAACATTTTTTAATATTCAGGCAAAAGTCAAATAACTAGGTTGAAGAGGTGCTAAAAAGTTTTGCATATTTAACATAAAATATGCATATGCTTCTTTCCCTTCTGTGATTGTTTAAGGGGTAGCCTGAAATAGCAATTAAACTTATCTGAACTTAATATGTACTTAATTAGTAATAACAACTGGTAGACAATTTATAATAAAGCCGCGTTTCCCTGTGGAAGTTAGCGCAATAGTCCATTGTTGCTTAAACCTAGTTGCAATGTAGAATATAATCACTCCCCTAATGCATATATTCTCTCTCATATTGTGCCATGTAATGGGTTTGACCCTAAAATTCCTTCCTACTCAAGGGAATATTAGTTGAATTGCTGTTTTTAAATTAAGATAATATTGCGGTCATTGTGAAAAAACCAATTAAGGTAAATAATGATGGATTTTTCAAGAAAGATGTGTCTACACCTCCTATTTTAAGAAATAGCATGAATTCGATATATGTAAGTCCGATTGAATCGAAAAAAAGTTTAAATAAAAATGTTAAGCTTCTTACATTTAACAATTTTCAAAAAAATTACATTATCTAAACATTGGGGTCTGTCTTTGTTCTAGTCGGTTAGATTTAAGTTCATTAAAAAACATTGTAAGGTCTCTAATTCCAAATATGACCCGCCTGTATTGCAGGAGTAAAGCACTTTTTTTCTACTTCACCCTCTTAGTTCACCACTGCTTACTGTCGCAAAGCTATTTATTTTCTTTTCAGACTTTTTTTTTTGGTCGAAAGGAAGTACTAAATTTCACTTTTCTGATATGAAATTCTGCTACATTTTTTTTTTATTTATGAAACCCTACAAGTATGCCAACATTAAAACAGTGTACGAATTAGAGCTTTCTGCGGATTTGTCTTTTAAATCAGCAACATAAAATCTTATAGAATCAGCAATTCTCGTCAAAGTTTTAGATATTGTTTTTACTTTGTCGACCATTGATATTAATCCTCATATTATAATTAGAGCATTTGAAGATTTTGATTGGTCGTTGACACTCTCACGTAATGTGAAAAGTACAAATCTATTTGAATACCTTTTAATAATTTAATGTCATGTTTTGAGGTTAGGTTTCGTTTTGCAATACGTTTTTCAAAAAAAAAAAAAAATATATTTTTTCTCTACAAATAGTGAGATATTAAGAAATCTTGGTTCTTGGGACTAGACCGTGTGAAATTGGAATACTATTCGACGTTTTGCCTCCGATTGCACAAGGCAACTTCAGGGAGGTTTACTTCACGAGATCTGAACGCCGATGGAGCTCGGGGAGATTCGGGCGGGATTTTATACCTTTCAAATTTCAACCCTTCCATTTACTGGAAAAATAGATTATTTTCAAAAAACCCTGGACATTTCGTGGAAATACTTAAAGCAGTTGGATCACAACCACTATACATAAATGTTCCATTATATGAAACATATTGGAATAACAATCTTGATAAGAACTTAATAGAACTTACAGGGTTATTTTTTATAACTTGCCACCCCCTGAGAGGCTTACTTTTTCAAGATACTGTAACGCGCCTATAATTTGGGCTTATTTGTAATAGTTAGTGTCGCGGTAGTGCGAAAACTCTTTAACGTAATTAGCGGATGTCGCGCCAAAACGATGTAGCTCCTTGTATGATCGGAACCGTCGGAAGGAGACAGCTGTTTTAACGAGGGATCCCGAGCGAGGTGGTTCTCCCATGGCGAGAGGCAGTTGGGAGTTGAGAGTTGAAGGGAGTAGCTGGTGAAAGTCACGCCGGCGTACGAACGATGACGCTCGTCCTATGGAGGATCTAGGTATCCAGTTGATTCCATAGAAGGTCAAGTAATCGAAGAGGTAGTGAGTGTCTTTTCGAACTAACAGTTGTTTGGTCTGGACACCTCCGATAAAGGAAAGACTGTAAGTTATTTTTTGCTTTTACCGTACATTAAATGGAGACTGCGTTCATGGCTAATGACACCATCATAAACTAATAATAATTAGTACTATCTAAGGACTAAAGCGGACTAATCTTTTCACTGATTTATTTCTTGTGCGCAGTGGTAATTTTTCGTACTATATATAAAGACTAGTAAGACCTAATCTATATTGATTTCATACTTATACTAGGTACGTAGTTATTTGTCGAATTTGTGTATTCAAATTTGTAATTAAATTTGGTGTTAATAACTTCAATATTGGTTTTATTGGGTATTATCCATCCTCGATTCATCTGCAAACCTACCCTAAGAGTCTAAAAAAATTAAATGTTATTCAATTACAAAGCCGGGCATGCTTCAATACAAAGAAATGGTTCCCACGAAAGTCAAAGGGAATATCCTAAAGATTTACATGGTTACAATTTTAAAAACAAAAGACGGTCGGAAAATCACTAAATCACAATTTTGTTATTTTACATGGGGCATCCTGTATTTTTTGACATTTTTGGATTCTCCCTGTTCTCCCCTTTCCAAAAATATATAATTTGTCTATATTCGGAATAGTAGTTTTTGACTTATTCCACTATAAAGTTACCACATATAACAGTTTCACAGATATGCAGCCATACTTAAATCGCGGTACCCATGAAATGATGAAATCGCTTTACCCATGGAATGTCACCAACAAAGACAAAACACTTACGTTTATTTGTAAGTAAACTATTTTATTGATTTTACGGAAAACAAAATTAGTAAAATCTAAAATGCAATTTACCGATGAAGAAAAACTAAATATTCTTCAACTTTATTTAGCAAATGCTAATACTGCGTCATTACAGGCTGCGCCATTAGAGGCTGCTATATCCTGGTGCAAGAGTTCCCTCAAGAAAAACTGTTGCATGTATAGTAAAAAAATGACGCACAAAGAAAATTCTTGCAGAGGCGAAGAAGAGGAGCAAATTTTGACTTGGACGAGGAATTATCCATATTATTATATTGTGAAGGTAAAAAATTATTTCTTTAGGTAGTCTAAAAGTTTAATTAAATCCAAGCAAATCGATTCTGGATGTCTCTCGGATAACCGGAAAATCGAGGTTCTACACCCGTTTAGTTCTAAAAAAAATCGATATCGCCCGTATAAAATTAGACCAGTGCATTATTAACCAACGGTCATTTTAACCAACGTGGAGACTCAATGAGGATATGCTGACCAGACCGAGACAAGATATGCTGTTAATCAGAAGGATTTTGTGGTCTGATGACACTTGTTTTACCACAGCCGGAATATTTAGTAGAAAAGACAAGCACCATTGGGCAACAAGAAATCCATATATAATTGAAGAGCGAAAGAGACAAGGGCGGAAGTCAATAAATGTGTGATGCGGCATATTGGGAAATCAAATTTTTGGTCCGATATTTATTGAGATTATATTATCGGAGAACGATATTTAAATCTATTAAATAACGAAATTGAGCATTTTTTTGGAGCAGCTTCCTTTAAACACTTATAACCAAAGAATTTGGCGTCAAGATGGCGTACCACCACACAACATTCGAGAGGTCGCAGATTTTTTAAATGCTCGATATAATTTGTGGATTGGCAAATATGGCCATATTCATAGGCCCTCGAACAGTTCCGACCTTACACCTTTGGACAATTTTTGTAAGGATACTTAAAGGATAAAGTGCATCATAAAGCTACAAAAAATAGTGTATGAAATTAGGGTTTTAAATACAGAATGTCCCACCTTCATTATCCGAGCAATTAGGAAACTGGAAAGAGGGTTTCAAAATTGCTTGGATATCAGAGGGGGTCACGTAAATACGCTGTAAAAATATTAATTCCTAGTTCTTGTTTGTTCGTTTGTTTGTTATTGTTGTATTACTATATATATAATCACATTCAATATATTTTTTTTTACAAATTACTGTTTTGTTTTTATTGATGACATTCCACGGGTAAAGCGATTTCAGCATCTGTGGATTGCGTTCACGTCCAACAGGGCTCCTTTGTTTTTAGTTGACATGTTATAATTTCATGGGTACCGCGATTTAAGTATGGCTGCATATCTGTGAAATTGCCATATGTGGTAACTTTAAAGTGGAATAAGTCAAAAACTACTGTTCGAATATTATATATTTTTGGAAAGAGGAAAATGAGGAGAATCCAAAAATATCAAAAAATACAGGGTGTCTCATTTAAAATAACAAAGTTGATGGTGATTTAATGATTTTTCGATCGTCTTTTGTTTTTAAAATTGCCGCCATGTAAATCTTTAGTAAATTCCCTATAACTTTCGTTGGAACCATTTTTGTGTATCTTGAAAAAACTAGCGTCTCAGGGGGTGACAAATTATAAAAAATAACCCCGTACGTCTACTTATTTCATTTTTCCAGGAACTTTTTACGAATAAACTTCCTGGACAGCTATGGGATCCAATTTATCACCTGAAGTAGAGAATATTTTTATGAAAGCTTTTGAGAATATTGCTTTAACATCTGCTCCAGTAAAACCAAAACACTGTATGATATTTAGATGATACTGCTTATTTACATTGCATACTAATGAATTTGTTACTGTTTTATTTTACAACCAGCAAGGCCGTCGACATCTTTCGTTAATAAAATCAAATTCCTTTGAAAGTATTTACTGACACACTTTTCCAGAAACTAACTCACAGCGCCAATCAGATCTACGTATTTATCCATTCATATTTACCATAAAAATGCAAACAAATGTCTGTAAAACATTCACTAATAACAAAATTTGTGGCATGACGGGCGCGGTGAATGAAAATATGATGACAAAAATATCCGATGAGTCGTTGCCAATAAGTAAAAATTTCCTAAAGCACGGGGTTGAAGCTCACAAGTCCGTGGGTGAAGGGCATGAGTCATCATGGTTAAAGTCTTACGTCCGGTTGCACAAAACTTAATTGCTGTTTAGAATATTTAACGGAGCTTTGGGATTTGATAGGCTGCTTATAGAAATCTAGAAACTCGCTGTCAAATTTGATTTGATTTCGTTAAACATTCTAAACTTTAATTGAGCTTTCTGCAATCGTCCGATAGATTACCAAAAAATGTTGAAGTTATGGGTTGTTTTCCCTGTCTTCATTTAAAGCATCCAAGCACCCACGGTACCTAGTACTTAGACCTTCGCCTTCATTGTTCACTCATAGATAAAAAAAACTGACACAGTGGTACAATCCGGAGGGCAACGCATGTCTATTTGGTCGCAATTTATTCCTATTTATTGTGTATTATTCATCGCATAAGATAAAAAAGGTAACTGTCCTTAATGTGTAAAACTTATATTTAAGCCCTCATAAACTACAGTAATCATAAATATTGCTCATGAATAGCCCGTCTACATTAACCACACTAATTTCTGGGCCCGCGCCCAGATCTAAAAACACTAAATGCGGCTTCGCGTTCCCCTAATAACAGCAGATCGGGGAGATATGAGGTGACAGTGAAGTAGTTTTCGGCGACACGCAAACCGCTTGCCATTCCTGCATATACTGAGCCGATTTACATAAGCGGTTGTGAATTTCGCGTGTTCCCGATTGTCAGTTTTGTTCCCAGTTTATATTTTGAATGTAAGGAATAATTTCCGGGTTAATTCATTTCCAATAGTGTTGGCAAGTTTTTCGAGAACAGATCTTTCCTTTCAGAATATAGTCAATTGTTGGTTGATGGTTTACCAAACAAACAACAAATTCATTTATGGAATAAAATGCACCAGCTGATAATAGTTTTTTTATTTAGAGTTTAAATGTATTTGTAGATGCCATGGTTTTATTGACAACGGTAATAGATTTAAAATACGACTACTGATAGTACTGGTACACAGAGGAGACTTTTAATCAGTGGCGGCTCATGGTTAACTTTTCAGGGGGTCAATATAAATATATATATATATATATATATATATATATAAATATATATAAATATATAGGGTGTCCCACTAAGGGCGGCCGGGTAGCTTTTCTCAGAAACTATGAAAGCTACAGCTTCGCAAAAAAAAATTCATGACTAAAGTGGCCAAGAGAAATTGCTGGAAAATATTTTCAAGTTTGTAAAACTACCGCAAGATGACGTACCTGTAATGGTAAATAAAAAAAAACACTTTTTTTTGCAAAAATACCTAACATGAGATAATAGCAAAAAAACTCCAATAAAATCTGCGCCAGTTTTGTTTAAGGCGTTTTGTCGTATTTCCAATAATAAGGGTGGGGGAAGGTGATAAATAAATCAACTTTCAAAGCGCTCTGTCTCCTACATCTTTTATTTAATGTAATCCAAGTATTACTTGTTTGAAAGAGCATTTAAAGCTCTTTTAACCACTGCCATCTTTGGCTCTCAATAGTTCTTGGTACACTAACTAGAGGGCGTTGTTTAAACAAAAGTCAATTTTTAGAGATTTTCTCGAAAAAATTAAATGGAACGGTATGCTTTTAACAATGTGATTTTGAAAAGGAAAAAATTGCCTAAATTCTGGCGGAAACCGCGTTTTGATATCTTTATTCATTTTTTAGTTATTTCAAAGTAATCTATTTTCCGCTGATCCAAAAAAAATTAGCTTTTAATCATAATTAAATGTTATTATTGTAACTTGGAAGCAAACACTCCTTATTACAATAGTGTTGGCTTTACCTCACATTTTATTCGGGCTTGGTACTGGTCCAAATTTATTTATTATCAAAAATTTGAAGCATTTAAACTCCAACGTGCTATGACCATAACAAAACGGTAAAACTGAAGCCCTAAAAAACTACCATTACAAAATGTCTTTACAAATGTTCAAAATTGTTATCATTTCTGTAAACCCAGTGATTTTAAGGAGGGAAAAATTAACTAAACCCTGTTTTGATATCTTTATTTTTTAGTTATTAGCTATGAAGCATTCATAAAAGTGGTAAATCCTAAAACCTAATTCCTAATTTTAAAAATAGCTTATTATGTATTAAAGTAAATCATTATTTGTATTAATGTTAATATTCACAGACATAACGTTAATAACTGAGTATTATTAGTTACGCGTCAACGTTAAAATATTGCAAGGTTGGGTAAAAACAAAAAAGGCAAATTAAACGTGGTTGGCTTTTATTGTTAGAGCTTATTTAGTATTTGCGAGTATATGTTATCATAATTTTCCTAAACTGACTTGGTAAAAATGTCTTATTCCATTGAAGCAGCTTATGACATGTTAGCCGTATACTTCCAACATTTAGAAAATTCGAATATAGCCGCGCGGGTATATGCATCTAAATATCCTGATAGAAGACATTTCAGTAAAAGAGTATTTATGCGTTTAGCTAAAAATTTGCGCGAATTTGGTCAAGGGAATCCGATTTCAGTGCCTAGAAGAAATCGTGCAATTAAAAACGAGGATAACATGATCAACATTCTTGCTTATGTTCAAACAGCACGTTACTCTGCACCAAGCTCTGACAAAAGGAGATTTTGATTCAAGATTAGATCACTGCTACTGGCTAAGATCCATGATTGTCGAGAATCCCTATTTCTTGTCCAGCATATTATGGACGGATGAAGCAACCTTCACGAACACTGGAAGGGTCAATTTACATAATATGCACTATTGGCCGTCAGTTAATCCTCACTGGATGCGTGAAGTCGACAATCAAACTCGATGGAGTGTAAACGTTTGGTGTGGCGTACTGGATGGCTACATAATTGGCCCATTTTTTTAATGGTCACTTAAACGGCGAAGTTTATCTAAACTTTTTAACAAATGAGTTGCCTGAACTATTGGAAGATGTTCGTTTAGAAATCAGAAGACAAATGTGGTTTCAACATCATGGTTGTCCGGCACACTTCTCCAGGGCCCGGGCAGTTCGTAATTTTTTGGACGAATATTATCGAAACGGCTGGATAGGACGAGGCAGTTTGTTTTCATGGTCTGCTAGATTCCCGGACCTCTCTGTGCTTGATTTTTATTTGTGGGGAAGAATAAAAGACATTGTGTTTGAAACGCTCCCTACTACGCCAGAAAATATGATTGAAAGAATTCGAAATGTTATAGCTAGCATTCCGAGAGCTGAAATTGAAGTCGCCGTTGCTAGCACTCGGCAAAGATTTGATCACTGTATTTAAAATAATGGAAAACAATTTGAACATTTGTAAAGACACCTTTGCTAATTGTAATTTTTTGAGATTTGTGTGTTATCGTTATTGTTTTTTTATCTTGTTAGTGATTTACTTAAAGGGTTTTCGGTTTTGTTATTGTTATAGCCCGTTGGCTTTTAAACATGCTTCAAATTTTTGATAATAAATAAATCTGGACCAGTACCAAGTCTGGATAAAGTGTGAGGTAAAGCCAACACTATTGTAATAAGGATTATTTGCTTTCAAGTTGTAATAAAGAATAGTTTGGTACAGAATAATAACATTTAATTATGATTAAAAGCTAATATTTTTTTTAACAGTGGAAACAGGTTATTTTCAAATAACTAAAAAATGAATAAATATATTAGAACGCGGTTTTCGCCAGAATTTAGGCAATTTTTTCCTCTTTAAAACCACACTGTTAAAAGCATACCGTTCTATTCGATTTTTTCGAGAAAATCTCTAAAAATTGAGTTTTGTTAAACAACGCCCTCTAGTTAGTGTACCAAGAACTATCGAGCGCCAAAAATGACAGTAGTTAAAAGAGCTTTAATGCTCTTTCAAACAAGTACCCACTTGGATAACATTAAATAAAAGATGTAGGAGACAGAGCGCTTTGAAAGTTGATTTATTTATCACCTTCCCCCACCCTTATTTTTGGAAATATGACAAAACGCCTTTAACAAAACTGACGCAGATTTTGTTGGAGTTTTCGTTGCTGTTATCAAATTGTTATCTCATATTGGGTATTTTTGCAAAAAAAAAGTGTTTTTCTTATTTACCATTGCAGGTACGCCATCTTGCGGTAGTTCTACAAACTTGAAAATATTTTCCAGCAATTTCTCTTAGCCACTTTAGTAATGAAATTTTTTTTCGCGAAGCTGTAGCTTTCATAGTTTCTGAGAAAAGCTACCCGGCCGCCCTTAGTGGGACACCCTACATACATACATACATACATACACCTAGTTTCCTAATTATTATATCTTACACCACATAGTCATCTGAAAAATCAAACACACACGAAACAATAAAATGCCTTTATCCCTTCGCAATCACATATCCAGTCACATAATCCGAATTTTAATTTCCGGCAAAGATCGACATCTGGCCTTAGATTCGAGACATTTCTCAAAGTTCAGCTCACTGGCGGCTTTTGAAATCCTCAGATTCTAAACACATGTGGCTACCATTATTTAAAACATTAATTTTTTCAATTAATTTAAACTACAAAATCAACAAATAAGTCTTGTAAATAAAATAAATTCTATAAAAATACGTAATCGTAACCACAACCTATCACACGATTCAAATTAAATGCATCAACAGACAAAAATGTTTAAGTTTCCTCGGCGCCGGCGCGGCTGTTGACCCAGAATTTGCCAACCTAAGCCGTGTATTACCTATACGCCCCTATGCGAATTCAATCGGGAACACTTGGGAAAAACTCGCTTCCGTTTATAACCACGAGGACATCGCGGGCCACCAGCCTCCTGGTCCAACAAAACGAAACCTTCGGAGATCGCTGTTCGACTGCCGCGGGATCAACATGAATATTCAATGAGTTTACACGCTTAGAATAATACAAGGAGTTTCCAAATTTAAAGGAAATTTAAAAAATATAACTTATTTATTATTTTCTGTTTGGAAATATTTATTGGGGGGTTATTGACCATATGACCTAATGGAGGTGCCGCCACTGCTTTTAATGCATTTCTAAATTGTGCTTTAAAAGCGAGACATTAGACTTATTCCGAGTGGCATTAAGGCGACAAAGATGTTTGTTCTTATGAAAATAAGTCAACAATTTTAGTAAATAAATTGAGTGGACAGTAAGAATATTATTTTTGCGGAAAGTTTTCCTACACGACGTTGAGTATGACAGACCAAAAGTAATCCGAAAAACCCATTTCTATGCCACGATTACTCTATTGATTTTGGATGACTGACCTCATACAACAATATTGTAAACAATAGAAGAATAAACAAAGGCATAGTAAACACTTAGAAGGGTTTCAAGAGTTACATAATGCTTTAAAGGGTTTAAAACATAGGAGCTCTTTAGAAATTTGCCCATTCCAGGTTAAATCACTACCAATGGAGACAGCCAAGAAACTTATTCAGTCGGTTAAAATTAGCTTGTTACCATCTAGATCAAAAATTAGACACATGATGTTTTGCGTACGGTTTTTATTTCCATACAGACAGTTGTCGCCTGATTAACCACAAGTTTGTTTTTCCTAAACCAGGATTAAAATTCCTTCAGAATAAAATTGGCTTTACTTTTCAATGCAACTGTATCCGGATCCGAGACAACAACTGTGGTATCATCGTCATACAAGAATACTCTACTCTGAGAGATATCTTCGGGCAAAACATTAACGAAAAGAAGAAAAATTAGCGGGCCCAAGATACTACCCTGTCGTCAAATCCCACAGAATTCTTATTTGGAAATGTATTCACTGTATCAGTTATTTCGTTACTAGTAATAGGTTCAAAAAGCGTTGAATTTGGGACAACGCATTTTTTAATTATTTTAAGTTGAAAAATAGGGTAAATTCGACGTCCTAGAGCGATTTAACCTTAGAGTAAGAATTAAAATAGAGTTCATTATTTACATATTCAGCCACTGCCAAGATTACCTCACAGTATAAGATTGATCGTACGACAATGCCAAGCCCAGCCAGGAACACCAATGTTTATACCAATTTATATTACGGCGAATATGTTTAAACATGATGCAATAAAATTTTCATACAAAGAATAGTAATGTGTTTCCAGAATTAGTTTCTAAGCAGTATAAAGAAATTACTTTTATTGCAAAATAGTAAAATACAAACTAAAATACCCAAAGCCTCAGATCAAATTACACCAGTAACAAGAGTTTTATTTAGATATAACAAACCGGATCGACAACTCCACGTATTAGACCATCCCACTGTGGTATTAGACCATCCCACTTTCTTTGACAAGGGATCCTTACAGAAAAAGAGTATAATAGTCTACAGTAAAGATTGTTACAGGGTCACGAGACCGGCGCACAGTGGTCAGTTTTTACGATCTGGCTGAGAAATATTATATATTGAATTAAAATGGCACCAAACCCACATATTCTCTTAAATTTTGTCATCTTGGGTGTTAATGAATATGTATTTTATTGGTATAGCGTGTATACTATGGTTAAAGTTTAATGCGTAAGGCCACTATGTAAAATCATATTCATACTCCAGTATGCCAAAATAAATAAAATAAACACTGAGGAAATAATTTTCATACTTATTAAATTAACAATAAATGATAAAATAATTGTTGAAAGTAATATTTTTTTAACCCCTTTACACGTCTAAACCACCCCCCACTCTTACAGTTTTTAAATAATATTATAATATTCGGTTAACGGAAAAAATGAATTGCAAGATTTGATAGACAGACAGCCAAGCTCTGTAAAGTCAAATAAAATCGATTAAAAATAAAAAGCCGTCGCCATATTAGATCCGCCATTTTATTTTTCATAACTTAAAATATGTCGCTGCAGGAATTACGCATATATGTCAAAGTTTAGGTTTATAAGTTTAAATAAAGCGAGTGAAATAGAAGCAAATGATTTGGAGTGTTGGGGTTGCTTAGAGTGCATGATATTAAATAAATTGTATATTTTTCTATTTGTTGCAGGTTGTTGCAGCTAATTTTTTAGAGAATAAAAGAATAATATATACATTAAAACACAGTTATATCAGTTTAACAAATACACGCCAATATCAGAGTGTATGGAGTTTTAAATCTAAAAATCCGTAGTATTATCTAACAAAAACGACAAATATAAACATAGATGCTTCTACTAAAATACAGAAATCAAATATTCTGAAAATTTTATTAAAACTTAAGTTTTACTTACCCATTTTAAACTTTTAATCACAAAAAACTCCACGTGACGTGCATTAAACAATCGATAAAACATTACGTAATTCTGACAGTTTAATATACTTACCATGGCCGCCTAAGTCAAACTTGCTGTTTAACAGCTCAATGCATGATTCTAAGTGCAGTTATTGACCAAATTGTTTTACTTTAAGCTCAGTGCATGCATATTAAAGCTATTTCATACAGTAATAAATTTTTTTAAATATTTTTATTTTTTTAATTTTTCCTAGCCAGATGAATCAAACTGACTACTGTGCGGCGCCGGCTTAAAAACAATAGCGAGCCCTGGAACTTGTGTATTTGTTGATGTGGTTCAAATCTTCTAATTATATGTTGCCTTACTTCAAGAAGCAGCGTTCTAAAAGTGCAGTGACATTAAATGAACATTGATTTTTTAAATATTTAATAAATAAGTTTTATTTACTTTATCTTGGACATTGCGAAACTAGGAGCTTTAGTTGACCTAACTATGGTGCGGTAATATGAAAGTTTGTAAAAAAATGGCCGTCTAAGTTTGGAATTTTCTTTTAATAACTAAGTAAACAGCAAGATTTCCTTTTCCGGGAGACATGTCTAATGGATGATACCTTACTCACTTATTTTGGGTCACATGACGTATTGACTAATCCGGTTCAGTATAATCGAACGTTTATTTCGTCGGGGGTCGTGTGAAAATCCTCTCAAGCAAAATGATGCAAGAAAAAAACTCTGAGGTGATTTTTTTGACGATTACAATAGTTTTTCCTATCAGAGAATTAAATTAGTAGTAGAATATATCTACACTATATCAAAATAGTCAAAGGACGTCTTACGCTTACAAAAAACCTACTGCGATTTCGAAAATCACTAGATTTTGGATGAAATCGGGGGAAATAATGAAGTTTCGGATGATTTCGCGCCTTTTTTTATTTTCACTTAAGTTGGGCCAATTTTTTATATGTGTTGTCAGGTAAAAGAATTTTAATAGTAATTCTTTGGGTAATTAAAAGTAAAAATGTGTTCGTAAACTGGTTAGAATTTAAAATTTAGGATATTGAAAATTAAAAATAAACCTTTTATTTTTAAAATTTTAGCTACTAACATAGAAAAACAATATGACAATTGGCTATTCTATAAGAGAAAAGTACACTACTCAAAACGAAAAAGGAGCCGCTGTTAAAAATGTGGTTATATATATTTTTGAATAGTTTTTTATACAATTCTTTTTTTATTGTAATATATTAGACTATGCTCTCTAAAAATTTAGTAATTTTTTTTGTAATCTGATTGTGATGCTTGCAGGGAAAAAGAAAAATGCAGAGATGCGTGGTTAAGCTATTTATTGTTTTAATGAAAACATTAAAAAAAACGAGGCAAAGTCAAAATTTAATATCGTGTATGGCCTCCTCTAACTCGTATAACTTCTTCACAACGACGGGGCATACTTTCAATTAAATTTCGAATAATTTGAGGAGATAGCTGCTCCCACTTTTCCAGGAGGATTTCTTCTAGGTGTTCCAGGTTCCTTATTGGCTGACGGTTGTTCAATCGCTTCCCAAGTGTGTCCCAGACGTGCTCGATTGCATTGAGGTCTGGACTACGAGCGGGCTAAACCATAACCTCAATATTGTGGGCATTGAGGTAATTTTGCACTATTCTGGCGGTGTGTGGCCGGGCATTGTCTTGTTGCAGAATAAATTCTGGGCCAAAATTATCGGCAAAAGGTACCACATGTGGTTCTAGAACTTCATCTATGTACCTACGTGCCGTTAAAGACCCCCCGCGAATAACCACCAGCTCGGTTCGCCCATTCAAAGTTATCCCACCTCAAACCATTATGGACCCTCCTCCAAATGGAAACTTTTCTTCCACCGTGCAGTCTAAATAACGTTCACCCGGGCGTCTCCAGACTCGAACTCGTCCATCGATGTGATTCAAAGAGAATCTCGATTCGTCAGTGAACAGCACATTGCTCCACTGCTCCAAGTTCCAATTTACATGTTCTTCAGCGAACAATCTTCTTGCTCTTCGGTGCTCTGGGGTTAACGGTGGTACTTTAGCTGTTCTTCTTGCACGAATCTGACGTTCGTGAAGCCTGTTACGTATGGTTTGGGTACTTATTCTGGTTCCTGTGCTCTCAACCAGCAGATTTTGGAGGGTTGTAGCGGTAGTTGTGCGTACTCTAGTGGCCCACCTCCGTATTAAACGGTCTTCTCTCTCGGATGTTGCCCTTGCACGATGCGGATAACGTTGTCTTCTAATGATTCCAAAAATTTCATACCTTCTCCTGTTTATGGCACTTCGACTGACATTCAACATTCCAGCTACTTGGCGTCTTGAGTGACCCTCTTGAATTAGCGTGATCACCCTAGCAATCTGAATCTCCGTTAAATACACTCTACGCCTTTGTCGTCTACCAAGCACATCAACATTCATTTTAATTCTATCACATTTGACTCAAAATTAAACAAGTAAAATGATAACACATTTCTCTTTTGGTGATAAAATTTACATTCCTAATTTTTTTTTTGTTGCAATAAAAGAATTGTTGATATTGCTACAAATATTTAAACTGGAATGTGTGTACTAAGTGTACACAAAGTTCTATTTTTGTACTTGGTGGCAAAAACAAAATATACTAAAAGAAAGAAGGGGCTCCTTTTTCGTTTTGAGTAGTGTATTTTAGTTGCAAAAAACATGATTTCTTAGTTCCGTCGGTTAGTCTGTATGTCTGTCCACGACAAAGCTCAAGAACTGCTTGTTCTATTTACTTCAAGTTTTGGTTATAAATTAAAGGTCATATGATGATGACGTGGTAACATTTTGGTAAAAATCCAATATGGCTCAACAAACGATCTATTGAAACGTTAAAAAAATATTACTAAAAAACTGCTTATCTATTTTATCCAAATTTTGCAAAAAAATTAGGTGTGAAATGACCATCAACTGATAAATTTTACTACAAATACAAAATGGCGGCCTAATAAAATGTTTCAATACAGAAAACTACTGCATCGAATATGTTCAAATTTTGCTGAAAAATCAGATATTATATAGGGATAAACTGGTAAAAATCTTGAGACAAATTCAAAATGGGGGAACAAAACGATGGCCTAATTAAATGTAATAATAAAATATCTGAAAAAAGTACTTATCGGATTGATTGATTGATGACATCCCCATTTTGAATGTTCATTACTAAAAATGTATAAATTGTACACTTAATATCGATTTTTAATCAAATTTGTATAAATGTTAAAATTCGCTCGCAATTTAGGCATTCCCACTCTCATTTTTTAAATATGTATTAAAAATGTATGATATGTATTCTCAAATCTGTACAAATGTTAAAATTCCGCCGCCATGGTGGCATTACAATCTTGAATTTTTAAAATGTTGACAAAAATTCATGATGTGCAGTCTTAAATACCCCTAAAAGCCGAATTTTAATCAAATCTGCTAAGATTTTAAAATTAGTCTGCTATGTTGGTGCCGCTATTTTTAATTCTCAAATATTCACTAAAATTTCATAACTTTCATTCTTAAATACTTCTAGATACTGATATTTCAGCCGAATCTGTACAAATGACAAAATTCGTTCGCTATATTGGCGCCACCATTTTGATTTTTGTTGTGCATTCTTAAATAATCCCCACAAATGTTAAACTCATCCGTCCAACGTGTTGACATTGTCATTTTGGCACTGTTATTTCGAACTTTTAAATGTTGATATTCTTAAATTTTCCTAGGCGCCAATTTTCAGTTTAATCTACACAAGTAACAAAATTCGTCGGCCGTATTGGCGCCGCCATTTTGGATTTCTAAACGTTGACTAAAAAAATACGGATTTTTTACTTCCGAAAGTGTAGGCATGTCAAATTTGAAATAAATCGGTAATAGAAGCGGTGAAAAATCCATTACAACATTTAAACCAGACATACAAACATACAATCAGACGAGTAGGAAGCCAAGAAAAGCGCGTTGAAAGCATTGATTATAGTTTAAAACTCTAACACTAGTATTCACTAAAGATTTTAGACAAGGTCTAACTTCACAGTTACAGGTTTAAGATGACTTTTTTAACAACTGAAATTTTTCTAAATGTCACAACTACAGAATGACAGTGACATAAGGCAAACATAACTAGAAACTAAAGTTTAATATTATATAAATAACTAATTTCCTTTTAAACTTACCTAACTTATTGGTTTGATTTTAATAGTGAAGTAGGAAACGATTATTTCTTTGATGTTTGTAAAAATACCTATTTGCCTCATTAAGGAATAGGTAAGAATCCTTCCTTTTGTCAGCGATAATGAAGCATGGCCTATTTCTTCATTTTCGTACATCAAATATTTTAACAGGTCGTCATTTTGTTTCGCCATATTGAATTCATACCAATATTGTACCATTTTTTTTTTATCAGACCTAATTTTTGTGGAAAATTAAACAAAATTAAAGTTAATCGAGTAAGTGGATTTTTTAGCTATACCGGAACAGACCGACCTACCAACAGTAATGGAAAAACATGAAGATCTGTAAAAACCCGGAACGACGATTTTTTCACGATTAATGATATTTCCTTATGCGGGAAGTGAAAACTCGCGCCGCCACTGGCATTCGTCAACAAACAGACACGGCTTGAACATGGGCCATCCCCACTTCTTGTTTTATCGTAAACATTGGTCGATAGAATGTGAAAAATAGGGGCACCTTGTTAGACACATACCCCTAACGTGATTTATGAATGAATTGTGATCTCTACTTTAATTCTTACTCTAAGGGTTTGACCCCTGCCCTGTTTGGCGAAAGCAAACATTATTCTGAATGATCATATCTAGTAGAGAAAAATACTAAATAATTTAGTGTTTGAAACGTGTAAAGAATAAAACACGAATACACCATTAAGTAAAGAACGGCCATAGAACGGTGTGACGTCATAACCAATTTGTACGTATAATTTGTAAGATAAACATTTCTTAGTCTTATTTATTATATTTTTCAAATAACGGTTTATTTTCATTAGCTCGGAAAAATTCATCCTGCAAAAAAGTTTTCTAGGTTTCGGCATAATTGATATTAGCATGCAAAATAAAGAGCATTGTCCCCTTGTTTTCCAAAGATAAACATTTTAGCTTTACCCGGTGCATAATTCTCTCCCCAACCATATACCGTTTATTATATTAAGATCAGATATCGAGATTGGATCCCTATAATCCGCTTAAAATTTCAACCTAATCTGTCATTTCAGTGTTCGTTTATCTCCAATATCGGAAAAATTAAGGCAAATGTATTCTGAACCGCAAAATCAACTCGGAATAGCGCTTCGGCAAATATTTAAAATCGTTTTAAATGTTTATATGAAAAATGCAGAGGGCATAAAACTGCTTTTGCAATCACATTTTAGCCAACAGATATAAAAAAATTTTTTACTCTTTTGATGAATTATTTTGCACGTTAAGGAATTTATAGCATATATTACGAAAAACGGGTCGATTCCATTGTATAGCCAATGTATTAAAATAATTATACTTGTATGGTATATTTGTATTATTTTTTGTAACAGCCTTCAAAATATACATGTATCAGTCGCCGCTGTGTAGTTTTGAGTCTCTAGTTTTGTTTTGTTTGAGCCTGGAGCCTTATCTAATTGGCAACAATGATTGTCTTTTACTATCACGCTTTCCTGAGCGGTGACGGCTCTTCCATAGGGTCATTAGGTCAATAACCGCCCAAAAATATTTCCGAAAATAAAATATTCATTTGACAGTCCCTAGTAATAGTTGTAATAAAACGCGTTCCTTAGGCAAAGCTTGACGAAAGTATCCGAAGATTTCACAGCTACCGAGCGGCAGCCGAAAATGATCGCAAATGGAATATGAAATCGCGATTTGGGTCATCAGCCGGTCTCTTCTCACAATTCGATCGATCGGTCGCGGCATCATGTCGGCATGCAGAAGTTCCATTGTTCAGAGGTCGCGCGGTCGATATTCTAACTCGATATTGTTTCGGACGTTTTTAGTCGATGAAAATTGATTTATATACTGTTTTTTTGTAATATATATTTTTTTATTTTTATAATCCATGTCTGAGTTGGAAATATACAGGAAATAAAATGTTGATAGTGACTAGTGCAAAAAAATAAACAACTAAGAAGTGCCTACGAACTTAATTTTGCAAAAATAACCAATTTCAAGGTGGTCTATGTTTGAGTTGTGAATGTAGATGAAATAAAATGTCGGTAGTGCAAAAAATTAAACAACTAAAGAGTGCTAACGAACTTAATTTTGAGAAAATAACCGAATTCAAAGTAAGTGGTCGCAATTTGCCACAAACTAGTAAAGACAAAAATAAAGAGGTTCATCGAAACTTTCGCAAAAGTATGTACGATTTAGCTAACTGGATATGTGGTTGTGAAGTCTCTAACTCATTTTACTGTTATGTTTGTTTGTTGTTTTCTAAGGACTTGTCGAACTCATTATGGTGCAAAACTGGTGTTAAAGACTTAAAACACCTAAAAGAAAATATAAAAAAAACATGCGTTTTCTGCAGATCATGCATAGAAGACGTGTATCAAATTGCATGCAGTTATCTACAATAGCATCAGAATTGGGATGAAAAAAATGTTTTCTTTGTAAACTTTACCATCCTGTATCATAAAAGTTAAGACTTTTAGGACATAAAAACACCCCCTTTAACATCAGCACGCAATTAGGAAACGCCCTGTATAGTACTTCACAATGACGGCCCCTGTATAAAGTAATATGACAAACGGAGACAGACGGCCACTTTTGACACACCCGGGTAGCCCAAAGTCGAACTGCATAAATTAAAATTTTGATAAATCTCGTTCACTGGATCTGATGCTGGCTGCCCTTGTAAAATCTGGATTTGTAAATCGTGTATTACTATACTGGGTGGTCCAATAATAGTGGACGTAGGCAGTAGCCCGGGAACTGTTAATGACAGAACTCAAGAAAAAATATATTTATAGGTAAATCGATCAAGAAAAATCAAAATTAAATCATTTTAAAATTTGAAAGTTCGCCGTTTTTGCAACACAAATGAGATATAGAAGTGCGGTACACGAAAGAAAACAGACAAATATAGATAAAGGTTCATTAAGTATAGTTATATTTTTTAATTATCTGAAGTGCGTATAGTCAAAAAGGAGTGCCATATTATTTAAAGAACGACGGGACACCACTGGTTTAAAGAGATTTCTTGGCCGACCTTCCTAAACTGACTGACTCCGCCCGGTTTTCTTTCGTGTCCCGCACTTTACCAGTCATCCCCACATAACACTTAATTTTTGACAAAAATTTGAAGTCAATGGGCTAAGTAGTGTTGCCACGAACTGACAAACAGACAGACAGACCAAGAGACAGATTAATGGGATTAGGAAAACATATTTTTTGCATCTAGGGACGCTAAAACGTAAAGGTATGTAAAACCTGGAATTTTTTTCAGGATTACAAACATTTCATTTAGCCGCCATTTTGAATTCGTACGACAGTTTTACCAGTTCATTTCCATACCACAATTAATTTTTGCACAAAATTTGAATTCTATTAAGTAATTTCCTCAGGCTAAATTTTCAAATAATTTATTAAGCCGCCATTTTGTTTCGCCATCTTTACTAGTTAATTACCACGTAATATTTAATTGTTGTTACTTAGTAATAATTTTTTTGACATTTGATTGGGCCGCCAATTTGAATTTTTATCAAAATGTTACCAGGTCATCGTTTGATCAGAATTTGAAGTTAAAAGTAGTTTTTTAGCTATGCTGCGAACAGACAGAGCTGCAGAATTGAGAAAACATGTTACCCCGAAAAATAAAAATTTGAAAAAATCTCAGAGGGTAATTTTTCCGCGATTACAATATTTCCCTTTTGCGAGGAAAGTAATAAAAGTGTGCAAAACAAAAATAATTAAAATCAATACTTTTGAGGCAGCTAAGCTAAATTAAAGAGCCTGCAAATACAAGTCAAAGTTTTATAAAACGTGATATAAAATTTGCAAATTCAAGTGCATCGATGACGCAGGAAAGCACCGTCGAAACTCAATTAAAAACTCCCTGAATATTAAACATTCACTTAGCAGCAACGCTGAGGTAGGTAAAAAATTGCCTGTTTCACGACTATATCTACAATATTAAAAAAATTAATGCAGAAATATTACAAAACGCAAGGTAAATTCAGAAGAGCGTTTTAACGGATATCTAAAAATGTTCGGATTAAGAGAGTTTATTAATTTTCAGAGATCGGCCATTTTTCAGGATACGACCGTGTATCGCATTTACGTAAGGAATCGGTAAATCAACCGGTCTTTAAGCGCCGTCGAGCAAATGAAAGGGCACGTTTATTCCGAAATGGATTGAGGGTAAATCTTTCAACGTTATCGAAAGAATCCAGTTGGCTTTTGCGGCTTTGTATCTTTCTAATTTTGGAGCCCGTGCGGAGCTTTAACTGTGTACGTTTATTTGGCGCATAAAAAGAGCCGCTACCGGTGGCTATTTGCTAGAAGAGTCTCGAATACGAATAACACGGACTGGGTTTATTTCATTATCTAATAAAGGCCTTTTGAAAACGTATCAACTTTTTTTTTATTTGAATCTCGTTCTATCCAGCCTTAACTAGAAGGGTTCGTCTGATTTAATCCAGTTGATTGATATCATCTTTTGAGGCAGTTAATTTTTTTAAAACACGATTTTGATTAAACGATTTTTTTAGCATTTATAAAACGAAACGAGAACTGATAAACATAAAAACTGAAGGAAACAATATATAAAATAGATCCTCAAAATCTTGAAATATTAAAGAATTTTAACAAATATTTTTAACTTTGAAGTTAGTTGGTTGTAGTACTAACATTTCTTATGTAAACTTGGAAATAGTAGACACCTGTACAACAAACAAACAAACAAAGAAAAGTATGCATTATTGCCGCAGGAAAATTTTTACAATTTTATGGACAAAGCGAATGTTACCTTAAAAGAAAAAAAACAATGAAAAAACGAAATATTGATTGAAAAAAAATATATTTTTCGATAGGTCAATGCAAATACATAAATTGTAAATATAACATTCGTTAGGACGTAACATTGCCATAAAGCGGTTAATGAATCCAAGTGAACTTAACAATAAAGAAATAAACAATACATATGCCAGGTGAATAGTTTGGATGACAATGAAAATACACGACCTTAAACAATTTTGTTATCGTTATACAAGCAAAATAAGTGAAGGTAAACAAAAAGTATGCTGAACTAATAAAGTAATTTAATTGTATTAAAAAAAAAAGAAAATGTATAACTAATATGTAACAAAAATAATTAATCTTAACGGACTATCAGACAGTTCATTCCCATATAACATATTTTCAAAAACTATGCTAGCAGTTGAAACATGACTCCCAAAAAAAATTAAGTAAACAAGCAAATAAAAAAAATTTTAATGAGACTTATTCATTATAAAAATCATTAGCGCAGTGAAAAGGTTTTTCAATGAGGTACGCTTTGGATTTTTTTCGAAAGAGTGCAAACATAGGGATAGTTTTTAAATGTTCTGGAAGATGATTTTAAAATCTTATGGCGTTGTAAATAATTTATTTTTTTATTAATTCTGTGGAAGGAATGGGAATGTATATGTTATGCCTAGAGTTTCTGGTAGGATATGCGTATTGTGGCCTTTCCTGGAATGTGTTTATATGTTTATCCAGTAGGATTGATCTAACATAATTCAGCTGATTGATACCATGTTTTAAAGCAATTGATTTTTTATTATAACACATTTTTAATTAAAAAATTTCGAAAAACTACAAAAAGAACAGAAATTAATGTTTTTGTTTGTGTCAACACCATTTATAATCTAATATAAATTAATTAATAAATAATTTATTTTTACGTCCCTCATAACAAGGTGATTTTTTATATTTCAGCAAGTTGGCTTCTCAGAAATTCGCTGAAACAAAAAAACTTTTTTATGCACACCCTGTATATTATAGTGGTCAATTTCCTCGCTTCAAAAATATATAATATGTCTCTATATTTTTCAGATGTTTTTGCTACATTTTAATTCAAAATTCCAGAATGCTTTTAATATGTCTTTAAATCATTTTATAGAAGTTAAAAAATATTTTGAATTATATGTTTATATTTTTGCCTATCTTGAAAATTTACTAATATTTTTCAATTCTTCCGTTTTATTTGATGAAACTGGTAGAAGTTTTCTTTTAAAAGATTTTTGTTGTCTAAAACTGCATTCTAAATCATGTTTCATTGTGGACTGTGTTTAACCCACAACTCTCAATAAATTTATTTTTAAAAGTTGTTTATAAATACTTAAATTGACAACTATACTGCAATCTTTTTATTAATTTAGCCATAATTGAGCTGTATCTAAATAACCTGTAATATACAGGGTGATGTTTTTAAAAATTACGCGGACCTCTATGTTGAATACCGTAAATAGATAGAAATACGTTTTCTTAGCTCATATCTTAAAACCCAACCACTTCTGTATTTAAAATATGTTTGCGTTTCGTTAAATAAAGTGTGTAAAACATTTCGATCTGTTATTCTGTCGTTTTCTCTATAAGCGGCATAGCTCAAAATCTATTTTTTTAATTGATTTTGGGTGGGCAATTTGTATATTGTCTTACTTATTTTATAACGAACTCAAATTTTATTTATCTGCCTCTATTCTTCATATTAAGTATTAAACATATCTCTAATTACACTGGCCGACAAGATTTTTCTAACACAAGCCAGCTCATTATTTTCACAATGGAAATACCCTCCCACTAATAAAAAAAATGTTCGGGGAGCCCTAATGCATACCATTTTTTAATAGCCTAATTAGAACCTGTTATATTGACAGGTAAACAATTTTATTGTGGGGCGGCTAAAATGGGTCCATTTTACAACAGAAAAATTACCTAGACTGGGTTGTTGACAACATTAGACATAAAATAAACGTCAAACATCACTCTTCTGTTGAGTTTCGAATTAAGTGGTTCTCTGTGTATCGATAAGCAAGTGTATATGAAGACGAGAATGTCGAGTCAAACGCGCCGAAGTTGCAAAATTTCTTTGACAAATTTTGTTATATTGTGGAGAATTTCTGGTGAAATCACAAGTCAGGCCATTTTCCGAAAATGTAAAAAAACCCTACTTTAAATATTTTGGTATCTTAATTGGGGATCAAGATAAGCGGTGGGCTCCCCATTTGTGCTGTGTTAGTTGTAGTGTATCATTGGTGCAGTGGATGAAGGGAAAAAGAAAAAGTATGCCTTTTGCAGTTTCAATGGTATTGCGAGAACCCACCAATCATTCGCACGATTGTTATTTTTGTCTGACAAAGACTGAAGGTTATTCCAAAAAGGGAAAGCACAATATAGAATATCCAAATTTGCAATCTGCCATACGACCTGTTCCTCATAATGCAAATTTGCCAGTGCCAATTGCGCCTTTAAATTGGCAAGCTATTGATTTGGGAGATAATGAAGACAACGCATCATTGCGCAGCTCAGAACAACAGTGCACCGATCCCACTTTTACCACAGGTCCCAGTTCCGGCAAGCCACATTTGATTGTTCAAAATGAATTAAATGATTTATAATACGTGATTTGGGGTTATCCAAAGCAAACTTTTGGGTTCCCGTCCTAAGGAATGGAACCTATTGGCCAAAGAAACATTACGAATTTCAAAAAAAGAAATGCTATGTTTTCTGAATTCTACAGTATGGAAAATTCGTTGTGCGCGTGTACTGATATAGAGTGTTTAATGCAGGAACTTGATAATGAACATTTTCCCCGTGAGTGGCGCTTATTCATAGACTCATCTAAATATAGCTTAAAAGCTGTGTTATTGCATAATGGAAATTTAAAACCCTCTATACCAGTTGCCCATTCAGTTGCAATGAAAGAAAATTATGAAAATATGCGCACGATTTTGGATAAAATAAACTACAATAGGTATAAATGGCAGATATGTGGGGACTTAAAAATTATAGCGATTTCAGTGGGACTTCAGGGGGGACTTACAAAATATTGCTGTTTTCTTTGTCTATGGGACAGTAGTGCAATAAATCAGCATTATGTAACAAAAATTTGGCCAGAAAGTAGCGAATTTTAACCGGGATCTCAAAATGTTAAATTTATGCCTCTTGTTGATCCCAAAAATGTCATTTTGCCTCCTCTTCACATTAAATTTGGGCTGATGAAAAACTTTGTGAAGGCTTTGAATAAAGATGGTGATGGATTTAAATACCTAAGACAAGTCTTTCCCCAGTTAAGCGATGCCAAATTAAAAGAAGGCATTTTTACTTGGCCACAAAGTAGAAAATTGCTGGACGATGTCAATTTTTAGGGAAAAGCTTACCAGGCAGGAACTCACAGCATGGAATTCATTTGTTAATGTAGTAAGAGGATTTTTAGGCAACAATATGGATGAAAATTATTAACAATTAGTTAATGAACTCTTAGATGCCTATAAAGCGCTTGGTACCAAAATGTCATTCAAAATTCACTTCCTCCATTCCCATCTGTCATTTTTTCCTAAAACGAGCAGGGTGAAATGTTTCATCAAGATATCAGAACAATGGAAATTCGGTACCAAGGACGATGGGATCCAGCCATGATGGGTGACTACTGTTAGTTTTTGAAGAGAGAAAATAGGACATCTCATAAACGGAAAAAATAAAGTTTAATTAGTGTTTTAAGTTAATATTTTTCTCGTTTGCTTTTGTCTTAGATGTATAGTATTTTTAATAGGGGAAAACTGTAAACATAGTCAATAAACAGGGTTAAGAATTTTCTGAAATCATTTTTTCTATAGATATTAAGTGTCGTAACATTCGATATGGTTCTACAACTCTAACAAGAAAACCCTACGTGCTACAACTCTCTATTTGTTATTTTCGTATTTGGATAGGTCAATTCTATTAGATTATGCTATTCTGATTTGTGTTACAACAAAACAATTTTTTTTATCGGCCAGTGTTATTTGTTGTTTGCTTTACCCTAGAACAAAACCAATTTTTCTTATTTATATTTCCATAAGGAATTCTTTATCATCCGGCTGATATTATTAATATTTCTAACAAGAGTGCGGCCAACGAATAAATTGTATCTGTATGTCGGATAAGTTGGATCTTAGAAACTTTAGGATTCTTATTATAAGCCAATTTCCCTGAACATAACAACTTTGAAGTTCGTAAACTAAAGGTAACATTGTCGTCGCAAATCATTCCAAATCCCTTTATAATCCCTCTGCTTAAATACTTGCGCCTAAATTCCTTCTTCGCGCCGGGACATACTCAGTTTAAATCTAGCATTCAACTTTAACAACTTCCTGTCTTTGCAGATGATGTCTCTCTATTTGCAAGTAAATGCAAGATATTAGGTAAATAAATTTGGAATATTTTGTGACTAAAAGTTCTATGCAGCTGTATGCAGATAATTTTAATGATTGCTGTAGCGTTCTATATTTCGACAATTTCCGAGTTATATTCTAGGAAAGTCTAATTTTTTTTATATTTTCATTTATCAGGATCAGTGATAAAAACATTCTTAAATTAAACCTTAAGAGAAGGATGGATTTATAATAATGTTAATGAAGCTGAAGCTGAGTTTACTGAAACAAATATTGATTTTGTTTACGCGAATAAGTTAAGTAATTTTTTGTTTGTTTCAAAAACGTAGGAGTTTTATGGTAGTTATACAATTTAAATACATTTTCTGTTTGTGTAAGAAATAAAAATGCTATAGGTTTTTATTATTTAAAATGTTGTTCATCTAGACTTCAAGAGTGTTAAGTTATGTCTGTTTTTGGCATGCATTTGAACGTAACAAAAGTTATTATCAAATTTTATACATAATAGATGATAAATCCAAACCATTGTTATTCGAAAAAGTGAAAATAGATTGGTTATAAATTACTTTAATAATCATTAGGGATTGAAATTGTTTTTTAAATTTTCCTAAAATTTTGTTATACTGTCTAAAACGTGAATGTAAAAATATTGTCACCGTTACTACAATATTTTACATTTCATTAAATCTTTTTTGATTTGTAATTTCCAAAAGTCATTATTGTAAAAAGGTAAATAACTAGATCATCAAAATTCTGAATATAAACAAAAACAACATTAAAAATTGTTGTCTGTTTAAAACAAAATACATTTATATCCAATCAAGGTTATATATGCATTAAATAATCACTAACATTTCCCAAATAATGGTGTGTTTAAGAAGAACAAGATATTTATGCGTCATTTGTAAAAGCCAAACAGACCTCATTTCACAGGCATATTTTAGATGTGAGAGAATTTTTAAAATAATGTAAGTACAGATGCTCAGGTTCTATAGGTTATCCAAATTATTTACAGCTCATTTACTTTTATTTTTTCGATTGTCAGTGATTTTTCACTGCGTGGTTTCCACCTTAAAATCCAAACTGAGTTAGGGACTATATTAGTTAAAACAGTTATCTACTCTAAAATATTACATATTAATATCGAAACAATCTTTTTTACCTTCAAATAAATACCAAAATAAACTGTTGTACTTCCATGGTTTATTCTTGGAAACGAAGCAAGCAACACTCTTTACAGAACGCCAGTTCATAAAGAAGTCCGCTGCAGTGCTGGCTGCAAAATAAGAGTGGGAGTCTACAACCGATATTTAATTAAAAAATTGGTTTCCCTTTAATACTTATTTGTTTGGCAAATATGTTTATTATATAATAACAAAATTCATTTTACAATAATAGTTTTTGTTTGAACCAACGATCCAATGAACAACATATATAAAAAAACAAAAAACAAATAAACAAAAGTTAATTATGTCAAATAAAAATCAAGCAAACAAATGTTTATTGAACTTTTTTACACCTGAGTCTGTCCTTCTTATCGCAGATGATTATTAAGTGGTACGGAATTTTCTTCCCTGTTCTTCAATAAGGTTTTATTCCTGGCGGGTATAAGTCTGCAGTGAGTTGTTAGTATTCGACCCTATTCGCAATGGTGTATCGGCATCTAGACAGCCTCCAGGTCGTCTTAGCTAGTGAAGGATCTGGAATCATACCTTTGGACTGCCTACTGCCTGCTGTCCTTAAGTTAGCCTTTGTTTTATCCGAAACCCCATTTATTTAAGGCCTGGGAAGTCTGGTTTTTGCTTTGGCCTAGAACGGGGTTCCGGGCCCAAAGGCGGTATCGGTAAAGTGTGGGACACGAAAGAAAACCGGGCGGTCCTTAAAATGAAGGTTCATAGTCTTAAGCAAGCGGAAAAATAAAATTTGTGTATGCAAATAAATTTTATGTTATTTTATTTGTTGTAATAGTTTGCCGCTTCATCTATAAAGTGGAAAAAGAGGAAAAATAATTCGAAGCGGTGCACGTGAATTTATTTCGAGCGTTATAAAAGCCTGTACTAGAGAAGCTGAAAATAATAGTTTGACTATTCCAATTCAAAATCGAACAGAACGCCCTGCATTTCACACTGGTGTTTCGGAAAGTAGTGTAAGAAGAATTCAAAGAGAACATAATGATCGCTCATGTTCTACTTCACCTTTAAAATCTCCTGGTAAAAAAAGATCCCGATTATCACACAAAGATAAAATTGACGATGGTGATTTTCAAGTAATTCGACGAACAATAGAGGATTTTTATATAAACCTAAAGAAGGTTCCGACCTGCAAACCCCTACTTCGTGCTGTAAGGAACAAAATAGATTTTTCCATTTGGGTACAAAACCTTAAATCGGCTTTTACGATCAAATGGTTTTGTTTGGCGCAAGTGCTAAAATAAACGAAAATTGCTCATTGAGAGACCAAATATTTTTCACAGGCAGGTGAAATATCTATCAACTTTGAGGCAATATAGGCAAGAAGGACGCAATATTGTGTATCTAGACGAAACCTGGGTAGATGATATGACAGTGAACAAATACTGGCAAAGTGAAAGTGTTACAGGTGTTGTTCAGGGAATCCGGTCTAGTACTCGCTTTATTATAGTTCATGCTGGTTCAGAAGCCGAATTTGTTACAGGTGCTGCTTTAGTTTTTCGCTCGGGACTAACAACTGGAGACTATCACGGACAGATGAATAGAGATAATTTTGAAAAGTGGTTGCTCGAGAAGCTTCTACCTGACATTCCTCCCAAATCAGTCGTGGTAATGGATAATGCGTCTTATCATTCTCACGTTGAAGATAAGATACCAAGTAAATACTCTACAAAAGCTCATATGATACCGTGGCTTAAATCGAACAATCTTGTATGTGATCCAACAAGCCTAGAAAAAAAAAAGGAATAAATTTGACGGTCTTTTACGTAATCTCGGTCATACACCTTTAAGGCTGCCTCCATACATGTGCGACCTCAACCCTATTGAACTTGCATGGGCAGGAGTAAAAAAATATATTCGAGAGCGCAACACCGGTGAACTTTCAATTAAAGATTTAAATAAAATAGCAGTAGAAGCGATTGACTCAATATCGGCTGAAAATTGGAAATCGTATTTTAAACATGTTCGTTCTATTGAAGATAAATACTGGGAAGTAGATGGCAAAATTGAAACGGTTATTGATGATTTAGTTATCATACTGGGATCTTCAAGTAGTGACGACGAAACCTCATCATTTTCAGTGGAAGACAACGATTTAGAAGGAATTGAACCATTAGAATCACAGCCGTCAACCTCAAAAATGGCTTAGTTTTTTTTCGTGTATTTTGTAAAATTGTTCATAAAATAGCTGTCAATAAACTGCTTCAAAGTAACTAATTTCCTGTTCAATATCGGGTGTCAAAAAATATCTAATATTGCAATTAATATTTGAAAAACTACACAACTCATATTTTTCCAAAATTAACACCTCAATGTAGTTATAGTAGGGGAGCCAGCACTGATTCCAGTGAACAAGATTTATCAAAATTTTAACTTATGCAGTTCGACTTTGGGCTATTCAGGTAAGCCAAAAGTGATCGTTTGTCTCCATCTGTCATATTACTTTATACAGCGGGCGTCATTGTGAAGTAATATACAGGGCGTTTCCTAATTGCGTGCTAATGTTGAAGGGGGGTGATTCTTGGACCTTTTAAAGAAAGAAGTTTAATATGAACCTATAAGTCTTAACTTTGGAAATACAGGGTTTTAAAAAAACATTTTTTTAAATCCTAATTCTGATACTATTATAGATAAATAACTGTGTGAAATTTGATACACGTCTTTTATGCATAAAAGGGCATGCCTTATTAACAATCAATTTTTGAAATTTCTACCAGTGGAATGCATATGTAATTAACCTGGGTAAATCCGTATGCTCTTTAATGCATAGAAGACGTGTATCAAATTATTGTTATCTGTAATAGTATCAGAATTGGGATGAAAAAAAAGTTTTCTTGTTAAACTTTACCATCCTGTATCTCAAAAGTTAAGACTTTTCGGACATAAAAACACCCCCTTTAACATCAGCACGCAATTAGGAAACGCTCTGTATGGTACTTCACAATGACGGCACCTGTATAAAGTAATATGATAAACGGAGACAGACGGCCACTTTTGGCACACCCGAGTAGCCCAAAATCGAACTGCATACATTAAAATTTTGATAAATCTCGTTCACTAGATCTGATGCTGGCTACCCTTGTAAAATCTGGACTTGTAAATTGTGTATCACTATACTGGGTGGTCCAATAATAGTGGACGTAGGCCATAGCCCAGAACTCAACAAAAAATATATTTATAGGTAAATCGATCAAGAAAAATCAAAATTATATCATTTTAAAATTCGAAAGTTCGTCGTTTTTGCAACACAAAAGAGATATAATGCGGTCCACGAAAGAAAACAGACAAATATGGATAAAGGTTCATTAAGCATAGTTACATTTTTTAATTACCTGAAGTGCGTATAGTCAAAAAGGAGTGCCATAATATTTAAAGAACGACGGGACACCACTGGTTTAAAGAGATTTCTTGGCCGACCTTCCTAAACCGGTTGACTCCGCCCGGTTTTCTTTAGTGTCCCGCACTTTATGTCTTGCCAAGTTGTCGCATTGCTTATTTTCCTTGGAACCACTGTGTATTAATCCAGTTTGATTTTTTCTTCCTGCTAATCTTTTCAAACAATCTGTACATGTCCAGGTTAAAAGATTGGACCAATTTTTATTAGTTAGGCAATATCCTGCGAATATTTTTAGCTAGGCGAATTGTTTCGTACACTAGTATTAAATATAACAGTTTTTTTGTTTAAATGTATGTTGGAAATTTAAACAAATTCGAGAAAATCCCTATGTCGTGTCTAAATAAGGACGACTTTGGCTGCTCTTGTTTAAAATTCTTGCAGGAAATAGCCATCGGCAAGAGCCAACGAAAATAAACAGACTGAGCAGAAAGGCCCGTAAGGAATCCTAAATTACAGAGATAGAAAGCCGGAATTTCACCACAGGTTTTCGTGTATATTCTCTTTAATTTAAGCAACTATGCTTGTATTTATGCCTTAATTAATTTAACACTGCAATATTGCCTGGAGTTTTAAAAAACTTCAAAGTATTTTAAGCAATGTGGCTGCTTTAACTCAATTAATTTTTCTACTAGTATTGAATCATTTCTTTAATACAAAAGATATTTTAGTTAGTAAATGTTATTGGTCACTTATGTCGTGGATAATAGATATCATTCCCGTGAGTAATAATTTCATTACTCACGGGCTACAACCAATCACAAAATACTTCCATCGTTTACCTGTTTGTATTGGCTGATACAGTAACCAAGACCGTGGTTAAAACAATTTATCGCGAATGCCATGAAAAAACAGAAGAGCATCATCGGACGTCAGGCGACGCCATAATTTGTATATATGCTGTCACATCTAAATTGAAAATAAATTGTTTTGTTTAAATTTCTTTTTTAAAACTAATTTTCCTTAAAATGAGTTTAAGCGATACATTCCGACGAGTAGGAAGCCAATAAAAGCGCGTTAAAAACATTTATTACAGTTTAAAACTCTAACAATAGTATTCACTAAAGAGGTTTAAATTTAGACAAGGTCTAACTTGACAGTTACAGATTACAGTTTTAAGATGACACTTTTAAAAACTGAACAAATAATTTTTCTAAATGTCACAATTACAAAATGACAGTGCCATGAGGCAAACATAACTAAAAACTAAAGTTTAATAATATATTAATAACTAATTTTCTTTTAAAATTACCTAACTTAATGGTTTGATTTTAGATAGTGAAGTAGGTAACGATTATTTCTTTGATATTTGTAAAAATACCTATTTGCCTCATCAAAGAATAGGTAAGAATTCTTCCTTTTGTCAACGATAATGAAGCATGGCCCATTTCTTCATTTTCATGAAGATCTGTAAAAATCCGGAACGATGATTTTTTGACGATTAATGATATTTCCTTATGCGGAAAGTGAAAACTGGCGCCGCCACTGGCGTTCGTCAACAAATGGCCACTGCTTGAACATGAGCTATCCCCACTTTTTGTTTTATCGTAAACATTGGTCGATAGAATATGAAAAATAGGGGAACCATGTTGGCGCATACCCCTAACGTGATTTATGAATGAATTGTTATTAATAATAATGTTGCCCTTGCCCCTTTTTAGGTTTTATATGTAATTATGTAACCTGTGATTCCCTGTGAGTGAGCAGATGACACAATTTGGAACTTTTATATATTACTTTGAACCTTTTTTTATTTTTATTGTGTGGCGACTGAATGTCTCCCACATTTGTCTGCCAAAGTTAAAATTTGCGCATATCACACTGTATATATTTGTTTTTCTTTTCATTGTTACTGCATAACATACTGTACATATTTATTTTATTTTACATTTACTTTTTTGATCTAGGCTAATTATCTATTGCTATTGAGAAATGTAACAATTTGTAGGTACTTAGTTTTCTGTACATAATTGTGGGAATTTCCATCGGCATTTAGAGTCTAATTTAGTTTTAAGGTTCTTGTATGTTATCCGTTCATTTTTATTTTTACATCACTTCTTTGTACGATTTTAAAATATGTTGTTGCACGTTCGACAGTAGGAATCATCACCGATAGTGAACTGTTTATTGCATTTAGGGTTTATGATAGGAAAATACCGAAACGACCCTTCTTAGTAAAGCTTTCTCCAAATTCCCATTTTACTATCTGTAATGAATGTTTTTATTTTGACCATGGGAAAGTTTACGAAAATAGAAAAAAAACCCTTTTGCCAACGAATAGGACCAATCAAAGCGAGGAATTTTGGCACTGGGGGTGGAACTTTATGTTTCTTGAGATTTGTATTAATATTAGAGGAGGACTCTGTTTTTGGACTTGCAAGAAGTCGGAAGTGAATTTTGTTGTTCTAGTTCAATAGACTTATTTTATTTTGTTTTAACAGTGTTTCAATAAACTCTCACAGTTCATATAAAAAAGGAATGTATTGGATATATAGCTAATCAAGCACACACATACGTTCCTAAAGTGGTGACCCCGACGTGATTTGTTTGGTCAGAGCAAGTAGTGTAATTAGTGCTTCAGTGTTTTAGCGATAAATTGAACAATCAACGTAAGTACCTAGTATTACAGTGAACTTTTTATCATTCCTTTTGTGGTAGGTTGTGTTTTAGTCAATACAACAGTCCCTAAGCTATCGTGCCTAACTCTGCGGCAGAAACCAATAGTGCCATCCCTATCGCGAACGCTGTTGCAATAAATTCCGCGCCGCGACTTCCAGACTTTGACCCGTCGGATCCAGAACTTTGGTTTGTAATCGTAGAGTCTTGCTTTAATAGATCAAAAATCACAAACACCGAGCAAAAATATTTGGACATTCTTGCGAAACTTCCGCCGCGATATATCAGCGAAGTGCGCGAAATTGTGACGAAACCATTAGATTTTAATTCCTATTCCGAGCTAAAAGTGTGAGCCAAGAACAGAAGACCAGGCAACTGCTAGAAAACGAAGCTATGGGTGACGAAAACTTTCCCAATTCCTTCGAAGACTGCAGGCACTAGCAGGATCAGTAGTCCCGGAGACATTAGTGAGGAGTATTTGGGTAAGACGTTTACCAGCCAATCTACAACCTATACTAGCTACGCAATCACGTCAAACACTATGTGAAACTGCGGACTTGCCTGACAATATATTTACTGCTCTGCCTGTGAGCCCTTCCGTAGCGGCAATCACCCCTAAGCATTCGCAAGAATACCAGATTCTCCATTCCCTCATGCAACAACTAACACAGCAACTTTCCGAGGTCAAGGGAGAGCTAGCTAGTGTCAAGCAGGACGTGCATGCTTCAAGAGGAATGCGAAATTCTCGCACGCATTTTCGATCCCGATCCCACTCGCGGCATCGCTCGCCATCTACGCCCAGCCGGATTATGCTGGTACCACTGGCGCTACAAGCAGGAAGCCCAGAAATGCACTATGCCCTATTCATGGAACCAGGGAAACCAACCGGGCAGTCACTGATGGCGGCAAATGACAACTGCCTTAATAAGTTACCCCGACTATTTATCTACGTTCGTGAAACCGGACTTCGATTTCTCATCGACACCGGTGCCGATCTAAGCGTAATCCCGAGACTTCGAGTGGATGGTGCTCATACTCATATCCATACCATACCATAAAAACCCCTTTTGCCAACGAATAGGACCAATCAAAGCGAGGAATTTTGGTACAGGGGGTGGAACTTTATGTTTCTTGAGATTTGTATTAATATTAGAGGAGGACTCTGTTTTTGGACTTGCAAGAAGTCGGATGTGAATTTTGTTGTTCTAGTTCAATAGACTTATTTTATTTCGTTTTAACAGTGTTTCAATAAACTCTCACAGTTCATATAAAAAAGGAATGTATTGGATATAAAGCTAATCAAGCACACACATAGGTTCCTGAAATTGTTTTTTTTAATATTTAGTTTAAACAAAAATAACCAAATTTTACACTCAATTCATAAAAGAAAATTTCCTATGTGAAAAATATTCAAATTCTCTCTGATTCGCATATATTTTCCCAAATTTTCATAGATGGTTTTTATATTTCTATACTTGTGATTTAACTTTAGTCGTCTTTTTAATAAACTGATTAAATTTTTAGAAAGTCTATACGATTCTATTTAACCTCTATGTGCATACAGCCACTTTTCTTATTTTCATTTTTTTTCCACATGAAGGATAACCTCGGAAATTTTCATTGCACAATGCATAAGGGAAATACGCATAAAAATATCTTACATGGAGTTGTGCAGATAAAATTTAAATAAACTATATAGATTTTAAATAGTTTAAAACGCAAGTTTAAATAGCACAAACATCACATTACCGCACGGTATCAAAAAAACCTAAGGTACTCAGCGATACATCTTTATTTAACACATGTATTCATCCCCTAAGCAGCCATCTTAAAACAACCCATACATCTTAGTCTGGAAATGTTACACCCTTAGGGGAGCAGAAATAAATTTGCAGTGCCTTGCCATGTCAGGCCCATTCTTCTTCTCGTCGTGTATCTTAAGAATATAATAAAGATATGACGGACTTACTTTTCAGCCTATGTGTGTTTGTGAAACGCGTTGTTATGGTGTTTACACTCGAATCTAAATTTGGCGTGATGTATGGTGAGGGCTCGGAATAATAGCTTGTTTCTCCGGAAATAAATACACGCATATTTTGCTATAAATGCACTATTATTAACCCATAATAGCCCAAATTTTTTTTTTTTAATAAGGACTGTTTTTTTCCTAAATATATGACTCTAGGCGTATATTAATACGTTATTTTGAATAAATTTACAGAAATTTCATTTAGGTTTTGTAAAATTCGGTGTTACCATATGGTAACGCTAGGCTTTAAATGAGGTAACACAGGTATATTTAGTTATAAACATTATTATTGAAAACCCTTTCAAAGCGCACAAATGGATAAAAAATGAACATGTTTTTCTTTGAATTACAACAAAAGCAGTAAAATAAGACAAATGAAGCACCTAAACACCATCATGGAGTGTGATATATCAAGTTACAATCAACGCAAAGACCAACGTCACACTTGTTACACATCGAACGCCCGCTAGATGAACAGCCTTCTCCTGCACAACGTCGTCTTTTGTTATTCGGAATTCGGATTAGGAGGTGTCCTTTTCCATCATACCTGACATCATCGCATACTCTGTTCAACGTTATACTCGTTTTTGATATTGGTGGACGACCCGGACCTTTAGGAAGTGTACCATAGCGTGGAAGGTATGACATTACAATATCGCGCCTGAATTCTAGTTGACATAAATTGCCTCCGGATTTTTTATTTTTTTATGAATTATCCAGGCATTTTCAATTGAAACGTCAATTAGCCAGCTAAATATACACCACCACCACTTCTTGCTCCTCATCGAAATCCTATAACGTGAAATATTCTGATCCATGAGGTCTGTACCTCCCATCCCATTGTTATATTTACGAATAAGGTTTGGCCTATTGACTTGTGTATATTTTTTTTCTACACGCGAGTATCTCTTTACTTGACCAATCGGAGCTACTCCATAGGAGGTAGACGCCATGGTAACAACATTACTATCTAGCCAATTTACAAAAATAATGCCGCTATTTTTGTCAATTATTGAAGCAAAATCTCCTTTGTTAGCATTTTTTGAAAAAGCCTTTTTATCGGATAATGGGATATTTTTCGGAAGCCTGTTGGCCCTCATTGTGCCGGTTCCCCCATATCCTTGTTCTTTCAGATGAACTAGAAGATTTGTGCTTGTGAATAAATTGTCCACATAAAATTGATACGGCATGTTTTTCTTATTTTCTGGAAATTCCCTAAGCATCCGCAGAAGTGGCGAGATAGCCTTACCAAAAGTAATGTCATCCTCTTCGTTTGAATTTGGTCCTTTGCCTTGATATAAGTCGAAGTTAACAAGATATCCGAAGGTCGTATTTAGGGACCACATTTTGAACCCAAATCTTATGGGCTTCCCTCGGATAAATGGTTTACATCCATGATGCCCGTAGTAACGTATCATGGATTCGCCGTAATCTAAGTTCTGTTCCGGAATAAAGTGCAACAAGAAACTTTGTTGTAATTTGTCCTTGAGGGGACGTAGCTTCCACATTTTGTCAACGTTACTGGGGTTGGCATTGTCAGCAAAATGCAAACATTGCATAATTTGGAAAAATCGGTTTCTTCTCATAGCATCCGCAACCATATTGTTATGCATATCGTTTTTCGAATTCCAATAAAATCTTCTTCCGGGTAATTTATTGTAACCGCTCAATATGAGGATGGCCAATGTACATTTCAACTCTTCCTCGGTGAGTTTGGGATCAGGCCAGTTTCGAAAAGTTGCATATTTAGTTGACTCGTTGATAATGAAAGAGCATAAATCATCATCAAAAAAAAGTTCGAATAATTCCGCTGGATTCTTGTTTACATATTTAGAGTAATCTGGGATCGGAAAATCTCGACAGCAATTATCCTCAATATTTCCTTCAATCCATGAAAATGATCTATTTTTCTTTTGTTCCTTTTTTCCAGTTTTCCCCTTTCTCTTTTCTGTTTGTGGTGTTTCGGCAGTATTGTGAGCTTCAGTCATATCTTCATCATATTCATCAGGTTGAATCAGGCGATCAATCCTCTCATTGTTAGCTAAAACGAGTTCCGCTTGTGCCGCTAGTTGACGAGGCGGTAGATGATTCAGGTCACCTTCGTCATCTTCATCACCTGAATCCTCATCGGTAAGTACGTTACAATCGGGTGGTTCGACGTAGATAGATTCGGCATTGAGATCCTCTTCATAAGCTATTTTTAGGGCATCCTCCAACGTAAAACCACGCCTGTAATAAACAAAAACAACATTAACGGTGTAAAAAACTAAAATACTACCATACTAATACTACCTACTGAAAAACTACCATCAAGTACATGTTTTCAAAGCAAAAGTAAATGTTTATGTGATGTTTCGTAAAACACGATATAAATAGGTAGTGTAATGTCCTAGCGTTACCATATGGTAACACTTAAAAAAAACCTAACCTAACTCTCACATCTAAATGATAATTGTTATTCAATCGTTATAGTTATGTATGTTCATATGTTAGCAATACAACATGACAAATACAGTAACACAAAATAAAAATAAATATATGTTTTAGTACTTACACGAAATTTGGTTCCATGTTTTCTCACACTTTACAAACGATCACTTTTCAAACCGGCCTAATTCTGAGTAACACTTGCGATGATGAACAGCGAATGTGAGGGAGTTGTTTTAGACATTTTACATTCGAAAACTGGCGCCATCTATCACCTTTAACGCCAAATACGAAATATAGCCTACTTTACACGCGAGCGTGTAAGCGTTACCATATGGTAACTCTAGACTAATATGGGTTAATGGTAAAGAAAGCTCCTTTATAAATTGCGGATCTTACGAGGGACCTTTGGGGGATTACGAAAAATCCGACCTATCGGCGGCCATTTTTTTTGGCGGCCATTTTTAATTTTCGCGAAAACGTAACGATATCGTTATGTTCCGGGGTTCCAAATAAAAAAAACTTTATGGGGGTCGGATGAGGAACGTCGGGGGACAGATTTTGGCGAAAAAAGAATTGACAGGTCATCTGTCAAAAATTTGACAGGTGTTCCGTATTTTTGACAAGGAGACGAGGTGGGAACGATCCGAGGAAGGCATCGGGACGGGGGGTGCGGAATAGGGAGGAAATTTTTTTGACAGGTGGCGCTATCTTTGACACCCGTCAAAAGGGCGCCCGTTTATTACGGTTTGACACGGCAATCGATGGTTAAAGTCGACCCCAGGGTCGTGTAGGTATAGCTCTGAAGAAAATTTTTAGAAAAAAAATTTGACAGTCGGACTGTCAAAAGTTGACAGGTCTATCACTCTATCTCGGAAACTAAGAAAATTTTACCGACGGACGGGGGTCGAACGGAAAGTTTTCGAAAAAATTTTTTTTGACAGCAATTTTCGACGTCGGATTTTCGGTTTGTTTACTGACTTAGGCGACATGTCGGTGTCGTTTTCGACCACAAGTCGAGGTCAAGGCCCGCCCGATTCCGACGTTTCGGCGGTCCGAAAAAATTTTTTTTTTCAACTTATTTTTCGAAATTACAGAAAATTTTTAACAATTTTTTTTTCGAAATTTTTAAAATGCCCGGATGTAAAGAACAGAAAAATTAGGTTTACCGTAAAACACGAAAAAAAAATTCTAGAGGCCGGGTTTGGGCTGTACTTTGTTCAAATCGAATTTTTTTTCTTTTCCCGATTGCGGCTTCCTAGTGACCGAGAACGACCCGCGGCGACTTTCCACTTAGGTTTTTGGGGTCAGGATTCGATATTTTCGATTTTCCCCCGGGTCGAGCTAAAACCGAAAAAAATATGCTGCTCGAAAAATCACCCGGGGTCAAATCGGAAGTCGAAAAAATATATACGTCGCCGGACCTCGTAACATGGGTGTCGTTTTCAGCTAATTTTTTTCCGTAGATTACGAAAACGGCGAAAAAAAAATTTTTCGAAAATTTTTAACGCTACTTTCCGAAAAACTTTTTTTCTCGAAATTGTTTAAAAAATTTTTATGTATCAGGTGTCCTCCGCGGAAAAATTAGATTTCACGTAAAATGCGGGAAAAAATTTACGGAGGCCGAGTTTGGGCTGTAGGTCGATCAAATCGACATTTTTTTTTCTTTTTCCGATTACGGCTTCCCGGTGGCCGAGAGCGACCCGCGGCGACTCTCCTCTTAGGTTTTCGGGGTCGGGGAGTCGAACTGTGAAAATTTTTTTTTTCAAAGTGGCCGCCGTCGGATAGCTAAAAATTGAAAAAAATCGAGTTTATTCGATCGCACTTTCGGACGGTCGACTAGGACGGGCCGAATCGGAAAAAAAATAGTCCGTCGATACTCATTTTTTTTTTCGCGGGTTAAGAGGTCGTTTTATTGCGTGGGCCGTACCGGTCGCCGAATCGAACGATCCGCGGGTCATTTTCGACCCATTTCCTCCCCCGAACGCGAATATGGCGAAAAACAAATTTTTCGAAAATTTTTAGTGCGACTTTGGAAATTGAAAAAAATTTTAAATTTTTTAAATTTTTTTACGCCCGGATGGAAAGCGCGAGAAGGCTAGGTTCCCAGCAAAAAAAAGATTTTTCGCCTAGCTCGAACCGTTCGGGCGGTAGGCGCGCTCAAAATTTGAACTCTGTTACGTTTTGACATCCCGGTATCTCCGTTATTCGAAGAGATACCGGAAAAAGTACGAGAATAAAAAACGCTCGATTTCGGCTCATTTGCTCCGGGGCGTGGCCGAAAATTTGCTAAAAATATTTTAGGTCGTCCCTCCCGTAAGCGGCAATAGTTACAGTTCCGTTTATATGCGATATCTTCGTTATTCGAAAAGATACGGCGAAAAGTGCATGAGTAAAAAAATGTTTTTTTTCACTCTTTTATTCGAGGACGTGGTCGAAAAAAATATCTTGGTCGTCCCTGCCATAAGAGGTAATGCATTTGGGCGGTCCTTAACCTTAACGATAGATTTTCGTCGTTATTCGAAAAGATACGGCAAAAAGTGCAAGAACAAAAAGTTTTTTATTTCTGCTCATTTATTAGTTGGCGCAGTCGAAAAAATTCCCAGGAAATTTTCTCTTCCCGTCCGCCATTTCTTTTCCGTTATTTGAACAGATACGTCAAAAAATGCAAGTGTAAAAAGTTTTTTATTATAGCCATTTACCCTATGGCGTGATCGAAATTTTTTTTAAAAAATGTAAAAATTTTCGGTTCTGAAGATGGTCGATTTCTCGAAATTTGTTGTTTTTATATTTTCGAAACCTGCTAATTTGAGATTGGTATGTTTTTGCTAATTTAAAAAAAGCAATAAACATTTTGCTCGAAATACGTTTGGCAACGTCGCATATTTATTTTCGTTATTTGGAGAGATACGAGGAAAAATCCGAGAATAAAAAGTTTTTTATTTTTCCCAATTTACCCCACGGGTTCATTGAAAAAATTTTAAAAAGTTCCATTTTTTTAAATAATACGTATAATATTATTGCATCCGATACACAGTACAGGGCTAACATAGTAACATAACAAAAATGGCATACATAACTAGCCTGCCTGCCTGCCGTTTCATCTGTATCCTTGGTTGCTTTACTCTAGAGGGTGTGTATCTACTGCTTAAAATCCGAGCGTAGCCGAAGCGATGTTGAGTTTTCTAGCACGTCTGCTGTTACTGAATATGCGGCCGGGGCGGTGAGGTTTGTTTTCGTGGACGGTACACTCAGCAGCAAATCACGTACGATTTGTTGAGGTGGAATCCCTGCAAACAATTTATATTTTATATACATAGGTATCATGATTTTTGTTAAAGTCTGCCACACGGTTCTAGCCCTGCGAAAAGAACATGGACAAAAAATAATTATTTGAATTCAATGTTGCCAAGCTATTTTGGCATTTACAAACTGTAATAGAGTTGATATAAGTAAAATACTATGCGTATTTAAAACAAAATATTGGTTTCCGCGTATTTGACAATTGCGCCCGGGAACTTGAAACCCAGCTCCAAACAGGTGGACAGTTGCTTTCTGATTGGCTGTCGCGGAAAATTCGTCTCCCGCTCAGTCTTTGATAAAGGTGTTTCTGTTTGTAGTAGGGTAGGCAGTAGCGTAACGAATGCGCTTTTGTGTGTATTGTGAGCTATTGACATATAATACGATTTTACGTGATTTAATTTCAAAATGAATTCCTATACCCGGGGAAAAACCCTTCACAGTCAGGCTAGGAAAGTAATAGCTAATGTTTATAGAGTTTATGAAGAAGAAGGTACCAGTAATGCTCCACGGTTACCATTGAAGCGGAAAATTGATAGGGCAGCACTGTATACGAGGGTAAGTACTGATTCAGTAAAAAGAATTCGGAACATAAATACTATTAATCCAAACAGTAGCTAGGAACCAACTCACCTATGGCTCCACAGCTTTTGCCTATGCTTCAAAACACAACCTTTTAAAGCTAAAAAGGACAGAGTATACTCAAGGATGGAAGTGAGTGAATCGAAACTCCTGAGTCTCCGTGCTCCTCAGGAATTAGATCTTACTCATGGAAATCTTTGAGTATCAACAAAGAAGCCAAGAAGAACTTCAAGAAGAGGACAACTAGGTACCTCAGTTGGCTCCGGCGCGCGGCGTAAGTTGCATCGGAACCTGAGAAAAAGAAAAGGAACCCAGGGACCTCAACTGGCCCCGGAGTGGGCTGTAGCTAACACTGAGGAAAAAGAACACCCCGTCTCAGTTTCTCACTGCCTGGATCACGGGACAGCAGTGATACTGAGGGCCAAGAAGAAAAACCCGACGAAGACCACCAGACTGGACGAAAGCTAGGCACATCGACGCGGACGTGGCAACACAAACCGGACAGACGAAAGGAGGACAACAGACACTTTCCACCACCAAGAGGACCAAGTCCTTTATAGGTTCTGACCCGGAAGGACAGATAGCACTTACCCCATCGAAGGACCCTTGCTTTCTCACAAATTATGAGAATTTGGGAGATATTGTAGAAAAATTACGATTTACTAAATATGGATTTACTTTAATTATTCACTCGCTACATATTCATTAGCATTTTTTGACTTCTTACTTGTTAAAACCTCATATTACCAATTATTATGTTTGTCTAATTATTCTTTTCACTTAGCCAATCCACTACAATGTCGCCGGTAAGGATAAATTTCCGATTATTTACCGACCGAAAATTCTTAGTGTAATTTTTGATAAAAACGATATCTTTTGCAAGAGTAGTTCAAATGTATAATTTTAGAACAAGTTCTGTAAGTCAGGACCTGTCAAAAATATTGTAACCGAAATTCGACATCTTAGTAAAAATATAGCAGACCATGAACGCTCCAAAAATTAACAAAATCTCGCTTCGGCTAAGAAGGAAACATGTTATAACTAAATGAAAAATTTACTCCCTTAATTTGAGCCACAGTGTAAAATTTCCTAAACCTTGCAGAATAGAACTATATTAAAACGTTTTGTTTTTTTAACTAAAATAATACTATATTTCTCGTTTAAATATTTGAACACAATATAAACTTGTATTAAAAACATATTAAGTACGCCTATGATATGAAACACCGCGTTTTTATGATATTTTTCCCGTCTCATACCTCAGACGTAGCGCTAAACTCTTGTGGCATACTATATACATATTTTGTTTCGTTCAACAACAACTATAGCAGGTATAATAAAAATTAATAAATTAAATATTAGGATACTTATATATATATATATATATATATATATATATATATATATATATATATATATATATATAATGTATTTAACTTTAAACTTAGCAATTTCGCAAAATTAAACAGATTTTAATGTATCTTCGAAATAGAGCATTTTGATGAAAGTAAGTACCTTTATTGTAAGAATTACTTCAGTTTTATCTTTTTAAAAAATAAGTTCTAAAAATAATGTAGAAAAAATATTACAATTTTTCTCTTTCTGTGTCGTTAATTTGACGTTTCTCTATTTTACAACTAGCAATGCAAATGCAAATATTTTTTTCCAAAATCTTTGTTTTTGTTTAGCATGTAGGTGTAGAAACACCTTCCTCAATACATTTCATTTCCCGAGAAATTCATCGTATACTAGACAAACTTACACCAGTTGTCAATGCTGCACGCTCCTGTACTTTTTTTAAAATCTTTAACAGGTCTATTACCATTTGCTTCTCTCAGCATAAACAAAATAACATTGGCTATTACTTCCCTTGTTGTCGACAAAACTTGGTGTTTTACTTTAGAATTAAAATCCACTGAGTTTCGCTACTACTTTAAAAATATAACAGGGATATATTTCGCAGATTGTACCAGTAGCTTACTCTACGAGATACAGTAGGCAATTGTCGAATAACCACTGTGGCCACTAGGCATTCAGGGGGCGTGTCTATATCAAGAAATCCACAAGTCTTTTTCCACTTGATGAGCTCACCAGGCTCAAGCTCACTTTCTCCATGGGACTATTTCAATGTGTATATAAGACATAAAGTGTTTGTTAACCAGTTTGCTGATATTTACCGATAAAAGCTATTAATTCGGTTAAAGCAACCGAATTCCAGTTAAGTGATGAGTTAAATGACAAAGATGGAGAAATACTAGAGACGCAAGAGAAGATATCTGGACAACATTATTTTAAAAAATATAATCCGCAAATGCTTAAAATGCCATATTTTTTAAAATAAAGACATTAAGAATTTTCAAATAATTTATTTAACTTTTAAAAGTGAATATATATATATATATATATATATATATATATATATATATATATATATATATATATATATATATATATATATATATATATATATATATATATATATATATATATATATTGTAATTTCCCTCTTAATTTTTTTATAAATCTAAATGTTTAAAACATAAAAAGCAAATTCTGCCAGTCTTTATATCTACTTTTTTAGTTAAGAAATCAAATACAATTTTTTATTTATTTTAAAGTAATCTTATGCCACTTTGAACTTAATTAAAAATTCTACATGTAAATGTAAAATTTGGCAGGTTTGCACAAAAATAACAAACTAATCGAACTGGGGATTTTAACATCTCTATTAGATGTAAAGATCTGAAGTTTGATATACTGAAAAAAAATCGAGGGCAAGAGCAGTTCCCTTTTCACGAAAATTTCCACTATAATGCGGAAAACAAAATGGCAAATATTGGTAGGCCTTGTGTTACCTGTGGTTCCTCCCCCTAACCACACACAATTTCGTATTTACTATACTAAGCAAATATTATTGATTTACGTTCAAGGCGTCCGACGTATAATTGACTAGCAGTTTTGCTCATTTGACATGCAAAACGGATGCCGTTAATTACCCTTTTATATACCAAAGCGGTATTCAGAAACTGAATATTCTAATTGTAAAGGATCATTTGTAATTTGTATGCCAGTGTAGCGAGCATTCAGACGAGACCGTAATTGAAGTAGAAAATGTCTCTCTGGCTGCCAGAGTAAGGCTCAGGCAAACCGAACGTGTTCATAAGAGCAACGGTCGTGTCACCCACCCCTCTCAAAAGGGTTGAATATTTTGCATGTGTAAGAACAGTGGCGTTACGACTGTATATGTATATAAAAGCGTCCATTATTGTAAATTTTCATGATATTAAAATTATCCAGTCAGAACAGCGGCAAAAAATCAAACACAAAAAAAATTCACCTACCAAATATTTTGTAGAGATCAAGCAAACCTCTATAAAGTCCTGAGAAAGCTCAACACAATTAGAAAAACCTAGACCCAAGAAAATAAGGTTTCCATATATATATATATATATATATATATATATATATATATATATATATATATATATATATATATATATATATATATATATATATATATATATATATATATATATATATATATATATATATATATATATATATATATATATATATATATATATATATATAAATGTGGTCAAAATATATGGGAATTTTTTTTATTAACTACACAATAAAAATAAAAATATTGCCAAAAGTTGGTGCATCCTCGGTAATCATATAAAGTGTACTTAGATTGGTTGCAAGTCAAACAGCATACAGGGTAGGTCAAAAAATATTAAAATCATGCAAGGGTAATGTACCCTTATTTCGAAAGATTCAGCAAAATCTTAATAAGAAAAGTTTTTTAGCATCAAAAGTTATGCCTGGATACCAAAGATTTTTTTTTGGAAAAACTCAAAAAAAATTTTGAAAAATCGATTTTTTTGATAATTATCACAAACACTTTCGTAGTTTAATCAAAATCAGCTCAGATTCGCATAACTTCGTTCAAATTTAAGTATACTTATATTAACTGGGATTTTTAATTTTTTAGGGAATCACAAACTTCAGGTTTGTTGCAACGATATTAAATACAACTTGAAAATTTCGCCAATATTTTGTTTAACAAGATGAAACATTTGTGAAGAAAATATGCTCATTAAAAAACTTTCATTTGAGGCACAAAATTATAAAATTGTTATTAAATAACTGTACACATTAATTGACAAACCGGAAATCCTATACTAAGATAATCGCGGATATCCATGGAAAAAAGAATTAGTTTTGATATGTGGGGATAATTATAAAACAGTGCATGACGCAGCAGATATTTTCAATGAACGACATCCAGACAAACAAGTTCACTACTCAACTGTAAGTAGAATTTTAATAAATTTCAAACAGAGAGGATCCTTAGACTATAAATATAAAAATGAAAGTGCCAAAACTGTTTGTACTGAAGAAAATTAGCGGTACTTCAGTCAGTTGTTGAAAACCTTAGAAAATTCACCCAGGAAATTTCTGCTTATAGGGGTGTTAAAAAAAGCACTGTTAAGAGCATTCTCAAGAAAAACAAGTTTCATGCTTATAGGCTAATTTTTATTTGCACGTTTCAAGAACGAGAATATGACATTCACTATGATTTCCGTCTATGGATTCAAGGAGAAATAGACGATCAGCGTGATTTTCATAGACACATTTTCTTTAGGGATGAATCCAGGTCCACAACAAATGGCACTATCTCTTCCCAAAATCGTAGGTGGTGGTCGGACGCAAATCCAAATTTTGTTATTGACGATAGAAACTATTATTACCAAAAAACAAACGTGTGGTGCGGTATTATCAACGAAAAATTATTGGGTTCGTTTTTTTTTTGCCGAAACCTAACTACTCATACCTATTTACAGTTTCTGGAAAACGAAATATCGGATTTTTTGGACAATATAAGTTTACAAGAACGGTATAAATTATGGTTTGTACATGAAGGATGTCCTGCTCATTCTACTAGAAATGTTTCTGAATAGTTAAATGGGAAATTTGGTACTAAATGGTTAGGACGAAATACCGATCCACGGTAGCCTCCTCGTTCCTCAGATCTTACCCTATTAGATTTTTTTTATAGGGCTATTAAAAGCAAATAGTTTATAAGGATCGACCATTTAATAATGTTGAGGAACTTGAAAATTAGATTCGTTTCCATTGCAGAAATATTCCAGCAAATATCTTGCGATCTACTTTTTGTGAATTTTATAACCGAACAATTAGATGCATTGAACTAGAAGGGCACACAGAAACGCTTAGATAATGTTCATTTTTTATGTACTTCCCTAAATGTTTTTTTACTTCATCCTGATTTGTTAATTGTTAAGTTATAATAAACATTTTTGGTAAAACTAATGGTATCACATTGAATTAGATCTCGATGCGTTTGATTTTTTTGTTAATATTAATTCACATTAATTCACTTTTAACCCTCATTGTTGTTTTTTCAAATATTTCCAGTTTGTCAATTATGTGTACAGGGTGGGCCAAATTGGACACTTTTAAAGGGAAACTCCCTTTTCTAGAGGAGATAGGCAAAAAGTAATGTCGGTGTCTGGGGCTCAATTTTGACAAAAAACATAGTGGTGGAAACCGCACATCGATATCTCTTACCGTTTCAGAGTTACAGGGTGTTTTTCGAAAATGTGCATTTTTAACAAGTAGCTGTAATTTTTTTCCTATTGATTTTTTTTTGTTTCTGTAAAAACATTTTCAAAGCAACTTTTTACGTAGAATTTAATGGTTTTAGAATAATTTAAAAAAAATTAATAGTTTAATAGGTATAAGCAAAAAAAAAATTTTTTTATATGGTACACCCTGTATATTATTGAATAATTGAAAAGAGCTTAAAATTACCTTTCCGAAAACATAGCACACTTGATATTTTGCTCAAGTTCTCTTTGAAATAGAGAGTTTTTTATAGTTTACTCATTTTAAACCAAGTAGGCTTTGGACGCACGCGGCCTTAAATAAGAAACAATTGCGTACTGCTACTAGTAGTTACTTAGCAAAAAAGTGTATTATTTACAACGAAATCATTTATTATTTATAATTTAAAAACAAATAACAAATTTAGAAAAAGGTTAATTAAAATTAAAAAAAATTAAATTAAAAAATTAAAATAATAATACGAAATAGTAATAAAAGATTTTTCCTACAGGAGGTTTTCAAAATGTCGACCGTTTTCTCTTATGCACAGACGGCATCGTTTCATCACACTCTTTGCAGAATTCATTAATTCAAGAGGGGTGAGAGATGCAAACCCTCGCATAACTGCGACTTCTAAATCTTCTCTTGTATTTATGGGCAATTGAAAAATAACGTTCTTTAGTCTTCCCCAAAGATAAAAATCCATAGGGGTTAGGTCCGGCGACCTCGCTGGCCAACGATTAGGACCTTGGTTACCTATCCAATTATTTTGAAAGTTAACGGCTAGAAAATTGCTGATGATTTCAGCATTGTGTGGCGGTGCCCCGTCTTGTTGGAAGAAAATGTTACGGTGTGCCATTAAGGGTAAATCATCAATGAGAGGTTCTATTTGTTGTTGTAATATTTGTAGATACCGTTGAGAGGTGAGAGTTCCATCAAAAATTATTGGCCCAATAATCCTACCCCTAAATATACCTGCCCATACATTAAATCCAAATCTTCCCTGATTTCTTACCTCTACTATTGAATGAGGATTTTCCTGTGCCCAAGTATAGGAGTTATACCGATTGAAAATACCGGCACTGCTTATATATGCTTCATCTATCCAAATACAATTTAACGGAAAATCGCGTACTTCATTACATTTTTCTAAAAACCAGTGGCAAAAAACTATGCGGCGTCCAAAATCTCCGGGTCTAAGGTGATGCACTTTTCTGGTTCTATATGGTTTAAAATTATGTTTCTTTAAACTTCGTCGAATGTTACTTCGTCCCAGTCCTGTTACTGTAGTCAGTTTTCGTGTGGATGTTTTGGGATTATTTTGAACGGCTCCTAAAATTACTATTTCTTCTAACTCTTTATCTCTGTTTGCTGCATACTGTTTTGGTCTATTTTTCTTAAACTGGCCACTATTAATTAAATTGTAACGCAATCTTCCGAAGATGTCTTTAAAAGGTTGCCTTCTCTCTGGATATCGTTCGTGGTACAAATTACTTGCTACCTGTGCATTCTGTCCGGCTTCTATAAAACACACTATCATATCCCATTTTTCATAATTGTCAAATTCCATTTTAAATTTAATTAAAAGCCTAAACCGGCCTAAACTAAAACAAAGCGTCGATCGTCGATACAGCCAAAATGGCTAAAATAACAATTTGACAACTACTTACGCAATTGTTTCTTATTTAAGGCCGCGTGCGTCCAAAGCCTACTTGGTTTAAAATGAGTAAACTATAAAAAACTCTCTATTTCAAAGAGAACTTGAGCAAAATATCAAGTGTGCTATGTTTTCGGAAAGGTAATTTTAAGCTCTTTTCAATTATTCAATAATATACAGGGTGTACCATATAAAAAAAAATTTTTTTTTCTTATACCTATTAAACTATTAATTTTTTTTAAATTATTCTAAAACCATTAAATTCTACGTAAAAAGTTGCTTTGAAAATGTTTTTACAGAAACAAAAAAAAATCAATAGGAAAAAAATTACAGCTACTTGTTAAAAATGCACATTTTCGAAAAACACCCTGTAACTCTGAAACGGTAAGAGATATCGATGTGCGGTTTCCACCACTATGTTTTTTGTCAAAATTGAGCCCCAGACACCGACATTACTTTTTGCCTATCTCCTCTAGAAAAGGGAGTTTCCCTTTAAAAGTGTCCAATTTGGCCCACCCTGTACAGTTCTTTAATAAATATTTGAAATGAAAATTTTGCACTTCAAATGAAAGTTTTTTATATATATTTTCTTCAGAAATGCTTCATCTTGCTAAAAGGAATATTGGCTAAATTTCCAACTTATGTTTAATATCGTTGCAACAAACCTGAAATTTGTGATTCCCTAAAAAATTAAAAATCCAAGTTAATTTCACAAGTGTACTTAAACTTGAACGCAGTTAAGCGAATCTGATCTAATTTTGATTAAACTATGAAAGTGTTATTTAGATTGTGTAGTTAATAAAAAAAAATTCCAATATGTTACACACTTAAATAACCAATATATATATATATATATATATATATATATATATATATATATATATATATATATATATATATATATATATATATATATATATATATATATATATATATATATATATATATATATATATATATATAAATATATATATATATATATATATATATATATATATATATATATATATATATATATATATATATATATATATATATATATATATATATATATATATATATATATATATATATATATATATATATATATATATATATATATATATATATATATATATATATATATATATATATATATATATATATATATTCATACATATATTTTCACAATTTTTCCTTTTAAATATTCCAACGTTGATTGTGTAGTTAATAAAAAAAATAAAAAAAATTCCAATATGTTACACACTTAAATGACCAATATATATATATATATATATATATATATATATATATATATATATATATATATATATATATATATATATATATATATATATATATATATATATATATAATATATATATATATATATATATATATATATATATATATATATATATATATATATATATATATATATATATATATATTCCAACGTTCTGCTTTTTTCTCTGTAGACTTCGTCTTTTAAATCTCCCCGTAAAAAATAATGTTTGAAAGGGCATAACAAGGACATTTTGGAGTTAAGGTGTCGTGTTTTATTTTGGACAGACATATAGTTAATAGGATTTTTGAAGGAGGTCTTATAGCACGTAGATACCTAGAAATCCTTGAAGAAATTATTACAGAACTGCTCGAGAATATTCCATTAGACCAATATAAAGCTTTTTATCTACCGCAAGACGGTGCCCCACCCCAGAACTTTCCTCAAAGATGGATAGGCACCAACGGACCTGTTAGATGGCCTCCACGATCTCCAGATCTCTTAATTTTAGTTTTTTTTTATAAGGCTGTATGATATACAAAATGAAGTATATAAAACACGATACGATTAGATCAATGGTTCCTTTTAACGCGGTTTAAAGAATTACAAAAATGTGCCAATTTTGCATTAGAGAAAATGGTCGTCAATTTAAATATCATCTTTAAATATTTGTTTTTTTTTTAATAATGTTACCTTTTTGTGTTTGCTATATTGTTACTTTATGCTATAAAAGTGTTGTTACAAACTTATGGTTTTTAAAAAACTTCTTATTTAAAAAAGAAGATACCTATATGCAAGGTATCCAATTCTTCTTTACGAGTATGTAACTTTCAATTGTTTATTATTATTATTCATGGCCTACTAAATTTAATTTCAGAAAATTGTCATTTATTTGCGTGTTTTTATTTTCGAAAAGCTAAAAAAAGACAAATTTTATAGTGTATAAATACACAGAGTGTTCTGATTAAAAAAATAAAGTAGGGTTTGATAACTTTTTGACCTGACTCTGTATACTAATTTCGAAGGCGGAAATAAGTTCTACTGGAAAAGTTATATAAGAGACAGTTTTCACATTTTCAATAAGTTATCTGATAGGTGAGATACGAGAGGTGTCTGAAAATGCAACATTTACAATTTAGCCCTGTATCTTAAAAACTAAAAGGGCTATGATAAATTTGTAAACGGCATCTTTAGTTTTACGAAAAAGTAGCACACTGTCGCGAAAACCGCAACTTTCTATCGTTAAAGATAACGGAGATACCCCGCAAAAGTACCCAAAATGGGACACCTTCTTCATCGATTTCTCTGCGATGGTTTGACCAATTTGGATGAAATTTTCAGGGAATATTTACGATGTTACCAGAAGAGTTCCATAGGAAGCATATTGGAGAAATATTTATAATGGCGGAATGCAACTGTTACATTGAACAATATATGCGTTCACCATTATGCCAGGAAAATTCTATATTTTACCATTGTATATTGTATAATAAGACATGTTATTATGCAATGATGTTACGTAATATGTAAAGAACCCAGTGTTAACCTTGGCTAAAGAAGAAACTAAAAAGGATGAAATAAAAATGTGTATAAAAAATAAATCCCGCTTCAAAAAAAATGTACTAAAAAGTGAAAAATAGTATTTTGTTTTATTTGAAAAAATTTACTCTGTATGGTCGGCGCTGCTAATTAATAAAAAGAATAAGTAAAAAAAAATAAACTCTCAGTACATAATATATTTTTGTTAGTAGGTGATTTTTATAAAAATTATTATCTTGATAACTTAAAAATCAAGTTAAAATTACCGCGTTGTACAAGAAAAAGAAACTAAAATTTTTAATTTTAATACATTTTTCTGCAAAATTTGGACATTACACGTTTTAGTAAACTGTTTTCCTATAAATGATAGATCTCTGAAAGATTGCTTACAAAATCTGGACCAAAAAATCTGGAGAACGTATTACAATATTTTTCTTTCTGACATTTCAAACCCATCCTATATCATTACAACTAAAAGCTACAAATCTTGACACCATGTTATTTTACCGAGAACCTCAGCAAAAGGAAGCGCCGACCCGCTCTTTTGTAGAAGCCATAAAACTCTATAATTAGATAAAAAAATCGCTGAATAAACTTTACTCTTGTTTGCTTTAGACGGAGCAAAAAAAAACGAAAAGTGGATTATCTGTGCTTTTGTTTTGCAGGTCCCGATTTGATCCTGGCCCCTACGAGTTTTTCTCCGCAGAATTCGGATTATTGACCGAAAGGAACATTTCACAGGATTAAGATACTTGTGAAAAGCGTAAGGAGTAGATTAGAAGTCCTGTTTGTGATATTTAGATGTAGTTTTTAAGATAAAAAAATTGAAGACATGTTAAACTGAATTAGTTTAAGATTTAACATAGTACGAAAACCTTCGAGGCTGAAGTCAAAACTATACATTAATGGTCTTTGGGTTTAGGCCTTGTTAAATTGGAATTACTTATTGTGAATTAGTATTCACCTGCAAATTAACAAGACATCTTCAGACGTTTGCTCACCAACGCGACGCGTGACTCTCTGTAATCAAGGGCGTTTCCAAGGAGAGGTAGAGGAGGTAATTACCCCCCCAGACACCCAATACCTAATATTGACATTCTACTAAATGGTAGAATCAATGGGACTACATTGTTTTTATGGGAAATAAATTTGTCGATCATGTTTAAAAATAAAGCAATTTATTTCAAATCACTAAGAGATCCATTTGAATTAAAAATAATGTTAGGTCTGCTAAACATTTTGCGACGACCTGTATAAACAAAAAATATTTTTCTATAGCTACATAAATTTAATTTTTAAAACCTAAAATTAGACCAATATTATACACAGAGATTTACCTGAAAAACTTGAACCTGAATAATATGTAACTCTGTCTCTTTTTGGACAAATTTGAGAGTCGATAGTGGAAAAATGTCTAAGTATTCATTCTATTTGGGATTTAACAACAAATTAAATTTTTCATTCTTCTCCCAATGCTTTTTCTTTAAGTTCGTTGGGGCATGTATATAAATGTATATATAACTTTTTTTTTAGATTTTTATACTTAAATATGGCAAATATGGAAATAGACTTTACTTGTCTTAAAAAGACAGTGTAATAAGCCTAATGCATTACGTTTATAGCCAATTTTAATTAACACATTTTGAAAGCAAAATTTGTTTGGCAAATAACTTTATTTATTTTGCGAATGATAAAATAATTATAAAGTTGGAAAAAATATGAAAATTAAATAAAAATTTTGAATATTGCCCTATTTAATGAAGCAAAAATGTATTCAAAATGAATAGATGCCTTAAAAATAAAAAGCTACTTGAAACAATTTACATCATAAATATGAAATGGTATACCAAGGAATATTATTATTGTATTATATGTATATAAAATTTTAGTATAATTTTATATAAGTGATTTTTAGTATTTAGTAGTAATATGCATCACCGAATTATCGGAACTTTTTAAATAAAATCCTTTATTTTACATTATAGTTTTCAAACTTTCCAATTATATTTAATGAAAATATTTAGCTTTCTATTAATATTTTTTTAGATCAAACTCAATAGCGTTAATACAAGTTCATATTTGTATGACTGATATATATATATATATATATATATATATATATATATATATATATATATATATATATATATATATACAGTGACCGTCTAAAGTCCGTTCCCCCCCTACTAATTTTTGAGCCAACTCGTATATCGCAACGAAATTTGGAGGGCTTAAATAGGAGATGAAAAGCTATTTTTTAAAGGAAAAATGATAGCTAAAATTTATAAAATGGCGGCTACGCGCCATCTTGAATTAATATTTTAAATACAACACCCCGCATATTATTCCATTTTCAAAATCTGCTCATTATTCTTAACATTTTTCTCCAATACATTTTATTCCTAAATGTAATTGCTTTCGAAATAATGACGTTTGAAAATTGACATTTTGGTCATTTCAAATTCAATCAAAAATACGATCAAGTATGCATTGGAAACAAAATCGTTGTCGCGGTAACATCTTGATAACCAACTGTCAAATAGTCCGTTGAGCATCTTAATTATTTTATGAAAAGTGTGACCATGGCTCGCAGTTTACACGATAAATTTGAAGCAGTTTTGATTTTTGGAGAAGCTGGAAGAAATTTTCATCTAGCAGTCCATATGTTTAACGATAGATTTCCCGAAAACCCTATTTCGCGGTCATATTTGCGCAAACTTTTAAATAAGCTCCAAGCAACTGGTACGATGGAAAATGCTCCAAGATCAGGAAGACCACCTCTTTCAGAAGAAAAAAAAAATTAAATTGTTGCTGAAATGGTAATTAATCCTACTCAGTCGACGGCTACAGTTGCTGAATCCTGCGAAGTAAGTTCGAAAAGTGTCCAAAGAGTCCTAAAAAATGAAAAATTTCATCCCTATAAAATGAAAATCCTGCATGCTCTCATGGAGGATGATCCAGACCGGAGGGTTGAATTTTAGTGTGGTTAACAAGAAAAATTGAAGGAGAACGATCCTTCCTAAAACGTGTATGTTTCTCAGATGAATGCACGTTTTTCCTTAATGAAAAAGTCAACAAACAGAACGTACGATACTGGAGCGATACTAATCTGCATATTTTTAGAGAAGGCCATACCCAGTTTCCTGAAAAAGTTAATGTTTGGGCGTGGATTTTGGGCAACCACGTTGTTGGACCGATTTTCATCAGAGGCAATCTTACAGGAGATCTTTACAGAAATCTTTTAGAAACTGAAATTGAACCTCGAATAAGACAAATTGTATTAAACAATCAGGAAGAGTTTGAAAATCGTGAAATCATATTTCAGCAGGACGGAGCACCTCCCCATTTCTATCGCATGGCTAGAGAGTTTCTCGATACAAACTTTCCTGGGCGATGGATAGGTCGCAGGGGAAGTACAGAATGCCCACCAAGATCTCCGGATCTTACCCCTCTAGTTTTTTTCCTTTGGGGATATCTGAAGTTAAAAATCTACGCCACTGAATGTCAAACAATAGAAGAGTTGGAACGCAGAATAAGAGAAGCATGTGAAGAAATAGATGAACAGACTTTCATCAACGTGAGAGAAGCTATTCATAATAGGGCACTTTATTGTCAAGATTTAGGAGGGGGCCACATCGAACACTTGATAAAATAATTATTGTTGGGGTTAAATAAGTGTTATTCAAAAATAAATAAAATATTTTTTTACCAACTAATTTGTTTTCCTTGTGAATTTACAGAACAAATTCGTAACCTTCAAGATTTTCCGGTAAGTGGTACTGTTTATCCTTAAAATACTGTCTTTACGCCTCTTATTAGTCGAATTCATTAAAAGATTTAACTACAAATTAATTAAAAAATTTAGTTAGCAGAATTTTTTATCGAAAGTGACTAAAACCATTACTTCATTTTAAACTGGATTTTCAATTTTCAAACGTCATTATTTCGAAAACAATTACATTTAGGAATAAAGTGTATTAGAGAAAAATGTTAAGAATAATGAGCAGATTTTGAAGATGGAATAATATGCGGGGTGTTGTATTTAAAATATTAATTCAAGATGGCGCGTAGCCGCCATTTTATAACTTTTAGCTATCATTTTTTCCTAAAAAATAGCTTTTCATCTCCTATTTAAGCCCTCCAAATTTCGTTGCGATATACGAGTTGGCTCAAAAATTAGTAGGGGGAGAACAGACTTTAGACGGTCACTATATATATATATATATATATATATATATATATATATATATATATATATATATATATAATATATATATACAGTGATGCTAGTAAGAAATTGATTTGATATATTTCGAATATTATACTCATTGTTGATATTGTTAGGGTGTACATCTGTTATTATCGCTTTAAACAATCTCATTAAGTATAAAAAATAATTTATTCATTACAAAATTCTAGGAACACTACATTTTTAAGTGCAGACTAATTGGAAACCTATTTCTGAATCAACTTTTTCTAACAAGTAGGCCTATTTTAAAATTGACAATCAACATTTTCTAACAAGAAGGCTTATTTTAAAATTGACAATCATTACCATAGAGCTGTAGTAGGTACTGTCAATAATTAATGTTAGTCTTCATTCGAATCTCTACAAATATGGGTTCGCGAAAAAGTTGTAACGAAAATGAACGACAAGTTATTATTAATTTTCATAGAAAAAGCTATTCGTATCAAAATATTGCAGAAATGGTTAATCGTTCCAAAAGACGGTGTTTAACGCTGTTCATCATGTTAGGATTCATGGAACCATTAGAACTGTTGCTAGGATGAGACGTCCCAGAAAAACGAGTATATAAACAGATCGTGGAATTGTTCACATTTCTAAGGCATACCCTCACAAATCAACAGTTGATATTTGGAAAGAAATTTTTGTTGAAAATCCAAGGGAATTTAGTGTTCGAAGTTTTCTTAATCGTTTAAACGAGTCCCAACTCTTTGGCAGGGTACCAAGGAAGAAACCTCACCTTTCTGAAGTGAATCGAAGGAGCTGTTTGAAATTTGCTAGAAATCACCTTCCTTGGAACGTCCAACAATGGAAGCAGATTTTATGGTCACATGAATCCAAGGTAAATACAGTTAGCTCTGATGGAAAACGTTTTGTTTGGCGTTCACCAAATAAAGAATTTGACTCGAGCTACACCATAAAAACAGTGAAATTTGGTGGTGGTTGTGGTCATGGTGTGAGGCTGCTTCTCTTGGAATGATATGATGGGATGGATCAGTATGAATATATTATCATACTGGAAAACGTGATGCAACCATATGCAGAAGAAAATATATCAGTACTTTGGAAATTCCAACACGATAATGATCCAAAGCACTCTGCTAGGAAGGTTACTGTCCAGTTTCAGGATAATCATGTTGATGTATTACAATGTCCATAAGGTTACTGTCCAGTTTCAAGATAATCATGTTGATGTATTACAATGTCCATTTTGTAGTCCAGATCTTCACCCAATAGAAAATTTTTGGATGATAGTTAAAAGGTAATTACTATTCGAGGGTATGAGAGAAGCTTGGACCATTATTCCACTAGAGACTTGAAGACGTCTAATACAGTCCATGTCTAGGAGTGTGTGAAAGAAATTGAAGCCAATGGATATTCAACTGTCCAGTTTCAGGATAATCATGTTGATGTATTACAATGTCCATTTTGTAGTCCAGATCTTCACCAATTAGAAAATTTTTGGATGATAGTTAAAAGGTAATTACTATTCGAGGGTATGAGAGAAGCTTGGACTATTATTCCACTAGAAACTTCAAGACGTCTAATACAGTCCATGTCTAGGAGTGTGTGAAAGAAATTGAAGCCAATGGATATTCAACTGTCCAGTTTCAGGATAATCATGTTGATGTATTACAATGTCCATTTTGTAGTCCAGATCTTCACCAATTAGAAAATTTTTGGATGATAGTTAAAAGGCAATTACTATTCGAGGGTATGAGAGAAGCTTGGACCATTATTCCACTAGAGACTTGAAGACAGTCCATGTCTACGAGTGTATGAAAGAAATTGAAGCCAATGGATATTCAACTGTCCAGTTTCAGGATAATCATGTTGATGTATTACAGTGTCCATTTTGTAGTCCAGATCTTCACCCAATAGAAAATTTTTGGATGATAGTTAAAAGGTAATTACTATTCGAGGGTATGAGAGAAGTTTGGACCATTATTCCACTAGAGACTTGAAGACGTCTAATACAGTCCATGTCTAGGAGTGTGTGAAAGAAATTGAAGCCAATGGATATTCAACTAAGTACTAGGTGCTCGATTGAGACAAAAACTTATAGGTTTCGAGAAAATCTTGATTTAGAAATACGTTTCCAATTAGTTTGCCGCTTAAAAAAGTAGTCTTCTTCGAATTTTGTAATAAATAAATTATTTTTTAAACTTAATAATGTTAATAGATATACCCCCTAACAATAGCAACAATGATTTTAAAATTCGAAATATCTTAAACCAATTTCTTATTTTCTTACTAGAAACGGTTCAGCTTTTCAAAAGGTATCGTCTCCAATTAGTTTGCCGTCACCATATATATATATATATATATATATATATATATATATATATATATATATATATATATATATATATATATATATATATATATATATATATATATATATATATATATATATATATATATATATATATATATATATTAAGTTTTCATTCCGGGTGTACATCCGTTCACTACTGTCGTTCTGAAAGAACAGTTTTGCTGACGTTTCGCCAAAATCACATTTGGCATTTTCGAAGCTTTCTTTCTCGCGTCCGAATAGAGTCCGAATTGAGTCTCTATTACACCATGTATGTCATCGTCATCTGATTGGTAGTCAGAGGTACTTGGTTGGGGTTCGTAAGTGTTTTCTCCATCTGCTGATTTTGATTTCTTAGGTGTATGAGTTAAGGCAACTGTTTCTTCTTGAACGGGAGCATTTGCATTATCATTATTTGTATTCTATTGTAACAAATCTGAGATCGCATAAAAATGTTCTGGTATTGCATTTTGGTCAAGGGGGCATATGCCAGTGACTTGAAACCCCGATATTGCATTTGACGTAGTAGCAGCACGGATCCATGCCTTTCCAAGAACTTTTCCCACTTGATACCTGGTTAGATTTCTGTTGGGATGATTGAGCATCCATGTTCTGGCTTCTTGATTCCAATAGCACTTAAGAGGGCCGAAGAAACTTCGGTCTAAGGGTTGCATGGCTTAATAAAATAATTTCGTTTTGGTCTGCAATTCTAGCATTTCAACATCCGAGCAATGTGATGAATGCCCATCCATAATCAATACAGTTTTCCCTGCAGGCTTTCTTGGGATAAAATGTTCAGTAAGCCATTTTAAAAAAATGTCTGAGTTTATAAAGGACGACTTTTTATTCATCAAAACAGAGGAGCCAGCTGGCAAACCATCGAAAAATTCTGATTCCTTGTTAACTCCTTTCATAATGAGGACCTGTGGAAGAAACACTCCTTCAGCATTGCAACCGTGACATTTTCTCCTCGCTCGCAAGATGTCAAAGTATGCACATCTTTTGCTCCTTTGGGAGCAATAACCTTGGAAAGCTTATTTATGATTTGGATTCCTGCTTCATCCATGTTGAAAATATTGGATGGGCGATTAATTGAGTTATTTTCACTTAAAACGTTGGTTAATAGATGAAAGAAGTTAGCAGCTTCTGACCTAGTCATTCCTTGGCCTCTTGCTAACGATAGTCCTTCCGACTGTCGAATGGATAGGTCCGGATTTCTTTCCAAGAAAGATCTAAGCCACTGCTTTCCAGCTTTCCTATTCTGTATTGAGAATGTGTGTTTTACTTTGAGCTTTTCTGCAAAATTATATGTTAATGTTTGAACTGTTTTTCGATCCGGCGCAAATCCAGCAGCGCAGAGTTATTTGATATGAGTTACCAGCCTTCTTTCGTTCTCATGTCCCAAAAGACCTTCAAATAAAAAATAATATTATTCTCCTATTTGAAACTAGTAGAAACCCCTAAAATGTTGTTTTATTATTTATTTATTTTATACTGCTCAAAAAAAAAAATGCACCGTTTAGAGCAATCATTGAGAGCATGTTGCAGAAGTTACAATTAAAACTAACAATAATTATTTACCTCCTGGGCCAAGAGAACCTTTTGTAACTTTTCCAGATTTTATTCTCCTGTCTATGGTGCGCGCCGGCACTCCATATCTTCTCTCAGCTTCTCGCTTAGAAATTTCTCCACTTTTGACTTTTTCTATAGCAGTACCCAATTGTTCACCCTTATAATTACCCCTCAATTTGGCTGTGGGCTTTCGGATATATTTTTTCGGCATTGTTAATCTACAAAAACTTACGAGTTAGTATGCAGTGTCTTTTCATATGTTCCACGAAATCCCTAAAATATTATAAAATGTTGAAAAACCTGCGAATAATAGGCGGCAACTCTCCCACCCAAAAAGGGCGGCGTCAATCCTTTTAGGTACGTAGAAATGCCGCACCTGATTCCATGCGGCAGAAAAAAAAACATTACCTTAACTATACACAAAACTCTTTAAAATGGCCTACATAATGGGAGAAATATAATAAACTCCAATTTTGTATCAAATATATACGGCTAATGAAGCGTGAAAGTCTGGCTGTAAAATTTTTACCTTAAAAAATTGCCACTAGCAATTTCTAACGTGTCAGTTTAAAGGAAGTCATTGCCGACGATTCATCAAGTATAATCACACTACTGACCGAACTGCTTCTAATTTTAATGGCGGCGCTAGTTGAGCGCCGACACAGCAAGTACCACGTGATCTGCGGCATCTCTCCGGACTTTACCCTATGAGTGTAATAATATATTTTTTAAGAGATTTTAACTGGCATTTTAATTTGACATTCAGCTAAGTTTGCCATTGTGTATTTTAATTTTTCATAACCTATCATCTAATGACATATTTTCTGTTCATATTTTAATCAAGAATTTCATTCCGGTTAGACCCACGAAATGACAAATAATAGAAAATATTTAACTTAAAACCTAATTTTGCTTTGTAATAAGCTGTAATTTATCTGTTCCTAACTCAAAACCTAACATTTTTGAAAATTGGTCACCATGCTTTCAGGAAAAAAAAAATAGAGAAAAGTTCCGAAAATTCAGTTGATCTGATTCAATAATTTTAAGGATAGTTTTGTAAATATGTAAATTAATGAAATAGTATTTTTATTTATATTAAATACAACGAAGAGAAAAATGTCTAGATGTAAATTCGCATGAAATAAATATAAGACTATTCAATAAATATTTGGTTGATCAAGAAAATCATATACACTTAAGCAAAACTACCCCAGTCAATAGTACAAATTACGATTAATACACAATAATAGAATAGTGGTTTCAATGTCTCCGTGTTATCAATTGTATAGTTAAGAATATTTATAAGAATTTGGTACGTAACTAAGGTGAATGTGAGTGTCCATGAATGTATTATTCTCTAGTATTAGCAGTTAATAACTATAATAAATAAAATATGAAAAAAGCGCCAAACTTCATTCGAAAGAAATCCAATTTAAAATATTGGACAGTAATCAGTCTAGGTATTCAGAAATTTAATTTTAAATTATAGAATTTTTTACACATCTTCTTTTTAATAAAGCATAATATTTTTTCTTTCTTGTATTTTATGAATCATTTGTCCATAATTTCAGTGTTTTGTCAAATCACAACAAAATAAACATATAAAAGTCATTCATAGTGCATATAAATATTTTATTAGACCCTAAAAGTATATTTGTTCTATCGTTTCTGTTTCTGTTCAGAAAATTGTCATTTATTTGCGTGTTTCTGAGAAAAAGACAAATTTTATATTCTATAAATATACAGGGTGTTCCATTTAAAAAAATAAAGTAGGGTCCGATAACTTTTTGACCTGACCCTGTATACTAATTCCGAAGGCGGAATTGAGATCTACGGGCAAGGTTATATGAGAAAGAGTTTTCACAATTTATTTCAGTTTCTTTAAATGGAACCCCCTGTATATTTTTATTTATTCCTTTTAAGCATAAAAAAATCTACAACTTTTTTTACATATATTATATAACTATCTTCAATAGTTTTCAAAATATTTTAAAATTCCCTTTTTTGCGTAATTTAGAAAATTACCAACTCGATCAAAGTAGCCATAGTAGCTGCCAGTAAAACAAAAGTATTTAATATAAATACAATAGTTTATTATCTAAAATTAATTCAATGAAAATTTAGATAATGAAATAATTTGTTAATAAAATTGCTACAAAAAAAAATCTAATAACCTTAAGATTTTAACATCAGAATCTACAGTAAGCAAGACTACAAGAAAATATAAATATCATCCGTTTCATATTACATTAAACCAAGAGTTACACGATGAAGATTTTAAAATCCGTGTTAAGTTTTGTAACCCAATGATAAGGCGAGCAGGGCCATTTCCGAACTTCTTAGACAATATTATGTTTTTGGAATGAATGTTACATTTCAAAGCAAAGAATCCGTGAACTGGCATAATATTATAATTATTTAAAAATTGTGTTGGAAATGGGGTCTACTTGTCTAGTTTGCAAATAAGTAAATACACTTCAATGAAGTAATACATTTCAATTTAGATACTCGAACACTTATATTAATAGGTACTAATTTTTAAAGTTATACAGAAAAAAAAACACTTAAAGTTAATCAAATGTTTTCATAGCTATATTTTAAAAGATGCTCAAATAAGCTCAAATAAGCATATAGTGGCGCATAGATCCCTGATTCGTTCCTGCATGTTCTCCCTTACTGTAAGTGATTGAGTGTAAACACGATCTTTAATATAACCCCACAAAATCTAATGGAGTTATATCGCAAGATCTGGGTGGCCATTCGATAAAACCGCTACGACCAATCCATTTTGGTTAAAATTAGCGTCCAAAAATTCACGAACTTCCCGATGGTAACGAGCAGGTGCACCATCTTGCTGCAGGCACATGTCTCTTCTTTCTTCTAAGCTGAGTGGTCTGAGAAGAATAGGCAGCTCAACGTTCAAAAAATCCAAATATCTGTGTCCATTAAGTGGTTCATTAAAAAAATACTGACCTATAATATGGTTTCTAATGATTCCACACTAAACATTTAATGACCAGTGATTTTGATGTTGTACCTCTCGTACCCAATGGGGATTTGTTATTGCATAATAATGCATATTATGCCTGTTTATAGCTCCATTGCTTCTAAATGTAGTTTCATCGGAAAACATGATATTCGCTAATAAATCCGGATATGCTTTTATTCGCCTTATCATTTTGTTGCAAAAGTTAGCCTTTCAAAATCTTCATCGTGCAACTCTTGGTGCAATTCCACATGATATGGATGATATTTATATCTTCTTGTGGTCCTGCTTACTGTAGATTGTGATGTCTCAGTTAAACTAGCAAGTTGTCGACTACTTAAACTGGGATTTTCTTCTGTATGAAGTAGAATTTCCAACTCTTTATCTCAATTTGTAGCAATTTTATTGACAACTGTTCTCTTGGAATATGCCACATTGCCACTAGCATCAAATCTCTCCATGACATTTTTAAAAGCCACTTTAGAAGGCGCGCGTCGGTCCGGATATTTTGCTTCATATAACCTTCTGGCCAGAAGGCAATTTTTTTGAGCTTCACCCAATATATAGACCATATCTATCATTTCATTTTGTAAAAGATTCATTTGAAATTAGACGAGAATACGAAAGACGAAATACAATGCACTAACAACAACACGTTTTTGACATTTCATACATTTAGTCGCCAGTTGTTATAGACATTTTTTTTCCATGGCTACTTTGATTGCTGGAGTTGTTGATTTTTTAAATTACGCAAAAAAAGGAAATTTGAAAATATTTCGAAAACTATTGAAAATAGGTATATAATATGTTTAATAAAAGTTGTAGATTTTTTTTATTTTTAACAAGACTAAATAAAAATATACAGGGGGTTCCATTTAAAAAAACCGAAATAAATTTGTTTGAAAATGTTAAAGTTGGTCATTTAAATTTGGACACCCTGTATGTGATATCTGCAATATTACACAAGCAGTCGTTTATTCCATGCTTATTATGTGCAGAAGCAAAATGTTTTATTTTTAGTGGCACAACTAGGTCTTATATGGCTAATCATAGATGTGCATCAAATTTATTTTTTTTGTTTAAAGCTAAATATTTAAGAAATATCAATTTTAGCCATATAACATGTTCTATAAAAAAATATTAGAATTTTATGTAGAATTTAAAAATCAAGTCAAATATAGGGTGTTCCATTTAAAAAAATACAACTTTTAGTGGCCCTACTTTTTTGACGTATACGGGGTGCGTCAAAAAAGTGCATAATTTGAAATATTTTTAAAATGAGCTTACATATATATCCCACAGCATAAACAGTTTGTTTTCAGATTTTACTTGTTCGACGTAAATTTACTTTTTCCAATCGTTGACTCACCCTGTATATACAATGGATGTACGAAATATTTTCTATAATAATAATTAAGAAAACAATTTCAAAAATGCATATAAGGTTAAATAATTTTTTTTTGTGGATAAAAGTATATTATTATTTAAAATTGCAATATGTTAATAAAATTACAAAATACTTATGTAAAAAAACAATTATTTATAATCACAAACAAAATTTATTTCTAAATACACTTTTTAAATAAAGAATGCATAAATTAAACCCACTGTTATTAATCTAACCTAATCTGTACGGCTTTATACAGCTCTATCAATTTATATTATTTAGATGTGAAATATTTCTACGCAAAAATATCAGTTTTAGCTGTATTATTTATGAAAATGAATATGAATCGAAAGACGTTTTTAGAATTCATTGTTCAAAAATGTGTATTTCTAATATGTGCCTTTTTGAAAATATGCTTTTTGATCCATTTTTGTATGCTACTTAGTTTCTTTAAAAAAAAATCAAGAAATCATAAGGAATAATATAATATTCTTCCTGAAGTTTTTCCAAAAATATTTGGCATTCTGGCATAAAACGTTATAAGAAAACTTAGAAAATATCTGAACTTATTAGGAATACATCAACTGAAAATGTTCTTTCTGAGGTAAAGGAGATTAAACTTTTTTTATAAAAAAGAATTTCCTACAACTATTTCATTAATGTCCTTCATATAGTGGAAAAATTATTAACGTGTACTTAAACTTTTGCCAAAAAATGTATCCGAGATTCTTAAATAGGCAATATGTTTACTCAGGTATTTTGTATTAAAAAAAAGTGTGAGAAAGTTAATTTGATTTTTATTTATTTTTATCGTTTTCGAGTTATAGATCCTCAAAGTTCATAATCATTCCAAACCCAATTTCCTTTTTTTTTCTTGCTTCTTTTTAATGAAAATTGAGTGGTTTTGTATAAAACTGTTAAAGTGCGGGACACGAAAGGAAACCGGGCGGTCCTTAAAGTAAAGGTTCATAGTGTTAAGTAAGCGGAAAAGTAAAATTTGTGCACGCAAATGAAGTTAAATTATTTTATTTGTTGTAATAGTTTGCCGCTTCACCTATAAAGTGCGCCAGCTAAGCGGTACGGAAAATTAATTGATGATTTAGTAAATATCGCACTGGTCCACTTGTAATTGGGATGTTTCTAGAGTCTCCATGCACTTGCCGCTAGAAGGTTCTAGCTATTTCCAGTAGCGCCTATACATTTCGAGCATTTGTTTTCATTTCTATACAAATCCGTTGCGTTGAATTTGAATTATTATATCGAAGTAACGATGGCGAGCAAAAGAGGAAAACAATTCGAATCCCTGCACGTGAAGTTATTGCGAGCGTTATAGAGGCCTGTACTAGAGAAGCTGAAAATAATAGTTTAACTATTCCAATTCAAAACCGAACATTACACGCTGCAGTTTACACTGGTTTTCGGAAAGTAGTGTAAGAAAAATTCAAAGACAACATAATGTTCGCTCATGTTCTACTTCACCTTTAAAATCTCCTGGTAAAAAAAGACCCAGATTATCATACAAAGATAAAATTGACGATGGTGATTTTCAAGTAATTCGACGAACAATAGAGGATTTTTATATAAACTTTAAGAAGGTTCCGACCTGCAAACCCCTACTTCGTACTGTAAAGAACAAAATAGATTTTCCGTACGGGTATAAAACCTTAAATCGGCTTTTGCGATCAAATGGTTTTGTTTGGCGCAAGAGCCAAAATAAACGAAAATTGCTCATTGAGACACCAAATATTTTTCACTGGCGGGTGAAATATCTATCAACTTTAAGGCAATAGAGGCAAAAAGGACGCAATATTGTGTATCTAGACGAAACCTGAGTAAATAATGATATGATAATGAACAAATGCTGGCAAAGTGAAAGTGTTATAGGTGTTGTTCAAGAAATCCGCTCTAGTAGTCGCTTTATTATATATATTTATTATATAGCTCATATGATATCGTGGCTTAAATCGAACAATGTTGTATGTGATCCAACATGGAGAAATTATCAATTATATAAAGTAATATCAGCCAACAAGCCTAGAGAAAAAAAAGTATAAAATTGACGGTTTTTTACGTAACCTCGGTCATACACCTTTAAGACCGCCTCCATACATGTGCGACCTCAACGCGCAACACTAGTGAACTTTAATTAAAGATTTAAATAAAATAACATTAGAAGCGATTAACTCAATATCGGCTGAAAATTGGAAATTGTATGTTAAACACGTTGGTTCTATTGAAGATAAATACTGGGAAGTAGACGGCAAAATTGAAACGGTTATTGATGATTTAGTTATTACACTGGGATTTTCAAGTAGTGACGACGAAACCTCATCATTTTCAGAGGAAAACAATGATTTAGAAGGAATCGAACCATTAGAATCACAGCCGTCAACCTCAAAAATGGCTTAGTTTTTTTTCATATATTTTGTAAAATTGTTCATAAAGTAGCTGTCAATAAACTGCTTTAAAATAATTAATTTTCTGTTCAATATCGGGTGTCAAAAAATATCTAATATTGCAATTAATATTTGAAAAACTACAGAATTCATATTTTTCCAAAATTAACACATCAATATAGTTATAGTAGGGGAGCCAGCACTGATTCCAGTGAACAAGATTTATCAAAATTTTATCTTATGCAGTTCGACTTTGGGCTATTCGGGTATGCCAAAAGTGACCGTTTGTCTCCATCTGTCATATTACTTTGTACAGGGGGCGTCATTGTGAAGTACTATACAGGGCGTGTTCTAATTGCTTGCTAATGGTAAAGTGGGGTGATTATTGGACTTTTTTGAGAAGTTTAATATGATCCTTAAAGTCTTAACTTTGGAGATACAGGGTTTAAGAAAAAAACATTTTTTAAAAATCCTAATTCTGATGCTATTATAGATAAATAACAGTGTGAAATTTGATACATATCTTTTATGCATAAAAGGGCATTTTTTATTAACAATCAATTTTTGAATTTTCTACCAGTGGCGTGTATATGTAATTAACCTGGGTAAATCCGTATGCTCCTTAATGTACAGAGCACGTATATCAAATTTCATGCAGTTATCTACAATAGCATCAGAATTGGGATGAAAAAGAATGTTTTCTCTTTAAACTTTACCATCCTGTATCTCAAAAGTTAAGACTTTTAGGACATAAAAACACCCCCTTTAACATCAGCACGCAATTAGGAAACGCCCTGTATAGTACTTCACAATGACGGCCCCTGTATATAGTTATAAGACAAATGACGACAGACGGCCACTTCTGGCATACCCGAGTAGCCTAAAGTTGAATTGCATGAATTAAAATTTTGATAAACCTCGTTCACTGGATCTGATCCTGGCTGCCCTTGTAAAATCTGGACTTGTAAATCGTGTATCACTATGCTGGGTGGTCCAATAATAGTGAACGTAGGCAGTAGCCGGGGAACCGTTAATTACAGAACTCAAGAAAAAATATATTTATAGGTAAATCGATCAAGAAAAATCAAAATTAAATCATTTTAAAATTCGAAAGTTCGCCGTTTTTGCAACACAAAAGAGATATTGAAGTTCGGTACACGAAAGAAAACAGACAAATGTAGATAAAGGTTTATTATGCATAGCTACATTTTTTAATTATCTGAAGTGCGTATAGTCAATAGTATAGTTTTTTTCACACTACTCTAACAAAAAATTAAGCTATTTCTTTCTTAGATCTTAAAACAAATAAATAGCGGCATTTTTTAAAACTAACGGGGGATCAAAAAAGATGCCAAGTTTTTGATATTTAGATATGCTCATAAATTTTTGTTTATTTTTTTTAATAAGGCAAGAAAAACAAAATACGAACTTTTTACGTGAGTTTTAGGTTTTACCTGTACGAATGACTTTTTAAAAAAACTCAAAATTTGAAAAATACGGACTTTAATTAACTGGTACGACAGTTAGTGGCTTAAAAATACGCCTTAACATGTTTACAGAAAGTATTTATATGTGAATAATTGTATGTCAGCGGTTTCCATCTTCCGTGGGAACATCTCATCGTTACAGTTTTCCATCATAAGGTGCTGTGTTGGCTGTTCCCATAACTCGTGATTCTATTTTTATTTGTAACAGTTTATTACAGAACCAGTTTTAGAAGAATATTGTTTATAAAATGAACTTTTCAAACGGGTTAGAGAGTCATACGTATGCTTCGCCTTTTCAATAAGTTAGCTTTCTAAATATAGCAAAGAAATATAATACAATCCTATCTTTATAAAAACCGCTTTTGGAGGAACTAGGAGCGGTGCGATATTCAGGCGGCTAGTAACGCACAAAACCAACCAATTTGTCTTATATAAGGCTTCATATATATATATATATATATATATATATATATATATATATATATATATATATATAAATGAAATCATTTCTTAGAATTGGAGGCGTTTCGTAAAAATTCATTTTCTTCTTTAGGGTTCTCAATAAAAGAAAAGAGAGAGCACATTCACTTTCTTACTTAGAAGTTTCTTTAGATAATAAACATTCTTCAATACCGGCATAATGTCAAAATGTGCAAGCTGTTATTAAAATACACTTTTGCATTACAATTAAAAACAAAAACTTTTCAATATGGCTTCTTTTGTTACCTTCCTAATCCCAATAACACTGTAGAATTTTATACACATTGCATGACAGTGAAAATTAAAAAAACAACAATTAAAACACGACATATAGCACGGCAATAGGTCGCAAATATTTATATACATGGTGGTCCAACAATGCGTTTAAGTCCAATAGCTCGGTAATTGTGGGACTAAGAAAAAAAATGTTTATGCGAAAGTTGTGGGAACTGCTGAGAGCCACAACCTAAAGTTATTTTCGATTATACAGCATTGAGGATAATTTTGTCACAAGCCGAACTTATACATTTTTTAAATTAAGCACCCTGTATATTGTTTTCTTTTTCAGATTCCTCTCTTTTTGGCCATGCACTCAATATATAGTTTGGGGAGTTTATACAGAGTCATTTATTTTGATGATTTATAAGCATTTTTCGAAAATATCAGAAGCACATTTGAAGCCCTGAATTCTTTTTCTACGTTACCATGCATAATTTTTGTATGGTAAAAACTTCCAAATGTGGTCTTCTTTCAACTGCGGTATTTAAAAATAAATAAAAATCCTGGATGCAAAGTTTCTCGCTTAATTTAAATAGAACGCCCAGTATAATATTATGTTTTTAGATTCCACCCCTTTTGGCCTTTGACCCAATATAGAGTTTGTGGGGTCAATACAGAGTCGTTCAAAATTTATAGCATCTTTTCGAGCATATTAAAGTTACATTTGTCGTTAAGAGACTACCTATTTTGACTAGTTGTGCGAGTAAAATGAGGTTTTTCAGTATCGTAATAATAAAAATTATGTCTTTTAACATTTCTATTTTTGTAGAATATTGTTTCGTTAAGGCCGTTTTACATGCTGCAATTCTTTCTTGCAAGTTGCAATAGTCTTGAACAAAAGCATGCGCAGTGACAAGACATTTGTACCTTTTGTCAAACTGCGCATGCCTTTGTTCAAGACTATTGCATATTGGAAAGAAGAATTGCAGCATGTAAAACGGCCTTAAGTAAATAACCCAAATCGTGGCTCTCTTTAATTTGTTGTTGTAGCCAGTGACAAAAATTTAGTTGGCCTAATTTTTACAAATTAAATTAAACTCTTGAAAATACAAATTTGAATCGTCAAGTAACGCTGGTGCTTTAGTTTTGTATTAAAAACTAAGTACAGTTTCTGTTGTAAGACCCAAAGATGAATTTCAGTAGTCAAGATATTATCGATATGATTTATGTGTTAGGAGCAAGTAAAAAACCATTTAATCTAATAAATATATTTCAAAAATGCAAAATACCCTGAAAGTTTAGCATTCAAAGCTTTGGGAAATCGCACTTGTTTGTCTTTAATGATGTTGGACATGACATGACTTTTAGGCAACCCTTAACACAAAATAATACTACTGTTTCTTTAGCATCTAGTTTTTAAATGGGTAAATAGGTCAACTTCAAGATTATAATCCTTCGCATGGATTCCAGCGAAGTTTTCGTAAAATTTCGTTACACTTAACATGAACAACTGGCTTAAAGCCGCTGGAAACTAGCCAATAAATACACACATTGCTTTTGTGACAAAATAGATGGATGCTCCCAATATTCAACGCAATATTTTACTGCCCGATTCACAAATTTTTTACAACAGAATTTCAGATGGAAAGACCATATATTTTTTTTACGCAAAAGCTTCGTGCTAGCGATATTATAAATTATACCCCCAAATTTAGTCGGCAACAAAAAATATCTCATGACAGTTATATTTGCTATATATCTTGAAAACAACCTTTTCAGACAGTTTTCATTCCTTATAAATGTAAATTTTAAAACATGCTTGAGATTGGGAAAGGTTAATCCTCACATGCATTTGAGGAGAAATCAAACATGCGAAAAGTGTTTTAAGAGAAAAACACTTTTACAGTTTACAGTAGCAATTAGCAAGTAAGTATCTAAATTCCTTAGAATTGTTTAAAATATACGTCCTTTTTGTTCAAAATAAGGGAGAACCAGGGAGTTGCAAAGCTCTTTTTTATATTTTTATCCAGGTAATGTCTAAGAGGATATATTGATTTTAAGGCGGCGTATCTTTTCTGGAGCATACGTGAAACATGGGACTTAAAGCGGAGCTATGAATCTAAAGTTAGTGCTAAACTTTTTTCATTGTCAGCTAGTTTAAGGCGTAGATTAACCATTGTAATATAATAATAATTAAACTCTTTATTAAAAAAAAAATAGTACAAATATGCAAAACACTTTTTTATAAAAGATGAAAAGGCGAAGTTCACCTTATTGAGACAAGCCTCGATAAGGTGTTTTTACACTTAACCCAAAAGAAAATAATAAAAATATATATTACTCTACACATACTTGGCATAATAACTAGACTGACGTTTAGTAATTTAATTGATGTTCACTTTTTAAAAATTTCAGTAAAACAGGACTATCTGGTCGAAATGTAATTAGAGATATTCTTACTTTGTTTTTTTTTTTTTATTATTAATTTAATTATTAAATAAATATGTTTTTAAAATTATATCGGAACGAAGGGGCACGGAGCGACATGCCAGGCTAGGAGGCAAGGCAACAGAGACGATCTGATAAGAAAACGACCTTTTAAAAAACGAGGTACTATGCATAGGCGAAGTCAGAGTACCCTTAAACCTAATATTTAATGTGTGAACGTCTGTTCTGAATAATACTTTACGATACAGATAGGCAGGCTTTTTATTAGGTAATGTTTTATGATATAATACTGCACAGTGAAACCTAAGTCGCCCTTTCATGTTAAGCCATCGAAATTCGGAAAGTTTGTGACTCACAGGGTAACGTCTTCTTATTCCATATATAAATCTAAGACAGCAATTTTGTGTCATCTGCACCCCGTGCGCCGTCGCGGCTGAAAGACAGGGTCCATACACAACATCGCAATAATTGAAAATCGATAACATCAAAGAACCACACAAAATCCGTTTTAAATTTAAGTCAAGAATATGCCTTGAATTATAAAGAAGTTTTAATCTAACAATTGCTTTTTTAATACAATTCGAAATATCTCAAGCAATGATCAAGGGAAACTCTGGGAATAATACTCAGATCCGCATTTATAAGTTGAGTAAGTTGAGTAAGTAAGAGTAAAAGAGTAAAAGATTTGCGTATCATCAGCGTACATTTGTACATTGCAGTTAGTTATGAAGGTAGGCAACATAGATGTATACAAAGTAAACAAAATGGGACCCAAAACTGACCCCTGCCGGTACACCTTTAGTAGTGTATAGATAGTGAGAGGACTTGCCATTGAGTACAACAGCTTGTTTCCTATCTTTAAGATAATTTTTCAAAAAAAGCACAGCAGACTGACTTAAACCGCAAAATCTTAGTATTATTTCCAAAGCCGCGTGATTCAAGGTATCAAACGCCTTGGAATAATCAAGTAAAATTAAAATAGTGCATAGACCCTTATCAGCAGCCGTAAAAATGTGATCAGTTACATTAAGTAATGCAGTCGCGCACCCTTGGCCCTCCCTGAATCCCGATTGTGTTTCAGGAAAGATTTTAAATTTTTCATTGTGTTTCACTAGTTGACGTTTGACCGCATTTTCCATTCCATATTAAAATTTTTGGTTATGTCATCTATAACGTTCTTATTTCCAAACAAAGTAATAATCGATTTTGAAGGGTTAAGCTTTAACATATGTTCAGATGAAATTTTTAAAAAAGCTTTTAAGTCCATGTTAATTTTGTATCCGTCTCCTCGATTATATTATATTTAGAGTGGCTAGATTGGAGGCAATTGACTTTTATTCAAAGCCTAGCTGCACGAACAAACATCATTATATCTTCTCCAATATACCAGATTTCAAAAAACTATAATGTAATTGAAAATAGTATTGACATATTACACTGCAGCATTCAACAGATTATAAGGATGTTTGTTTATTTTCATTGTTCGTTTTTATTGTTCATTTCTTTATTAATATTATTCTAATTTTAACAGTTTTTTCTTTATTTTTTTTCTTGCCAAAGAATGTAAATTTGTGTTATTATGAGTTGTACTATTTTTGCTGTTATTTACTTTATATTGCACGTTATGTTTAGTATATAAATATATATATATATATATATATATATATATATATATATATATATATATATTCCTTATCCTGTAATTGGCTAGCATGTTGGATATTTTATTTAAAATAAATAAATAAATAAATAAATACAGTCTTCTAATATTGTACTGTATTATAAAAATGTTATTCCTAATACATGTGGAAAGATGGTTAATGTAAAAGGTACCAAAGTGCATGTATCAGACTCGTGTTATAATAAAAATAAGACCGGAATATCTATTGATATGTTAAAGAATATATACGAGAGTTATGTATTACATACCCAAGTAGCATTTTTAGTCATAAATACATCATTATTATCACAAGTATTTTCATTGAAGCTAACCTAACCTAACCGGAACTTGGTGTGGTCACGTTCTGTTTAAGCTAAGACTACGTAGTCATTACCAAAATGGAGAAGAATTTTAGGGTAACTATTTCATGAATAACATGTAACTGTGACTTTGACTATTACGTAGACAGTACAGAATTATGTAGTTCCATTTAAGTAGCCGAATAGTAATAATTCACCCTATTTGTTACTTCCTTATTTCTGTCTTTATTTAATCCGTTTCAAAAATATGCACGGTCGGTTTTAATAGAAGCAAAACAGTTATGACGACTACAAACACTCAAACGGTCGATCGCGAGTGCTTTTTGAGTAGATCTCGAGAAGAAAATTTTTTTTAATAAGTAGGTACTTAACTAAACTACAAAAATGTATTACGTAATAAAATAACACTCTGCTAGCGGCAAAAGGCGGCTTTATCAAACGAACGCGATGTACTTGTCAAAGAAAAGCCGCGATTTTTATTCTTGCCGCTTTTCTAGAAATTTCGGGCGGCGCGTTTGACGGGAACATTCGAGACATTCGTTCACGACGATATAAATGTTGCGCCTGCAGGAATTGGAGTCATTCTGAATTGCAACTTGAAGGCAATACTACGTCGATACAAAGTTTATTATAAAATAGTACAAAATGAGTGCAGCGAAGAAATCTAAAACGTATCATTTTAATAACGATTGGGAGGAAGAATTTTTGTTTTGTGTGGTGAAGAATAAGTGCATTTGTCTTATTTGTCGTGCGTCAGTTGCAATACCTAAGCGTGGTAACTTAGAGAGGCATCATAAAACGGTTCATAAAAACTATGAAAAGGATTTTCCGCCACAGAGTGAATTAAGAAAACGAAAAGTACGTGATTTGATATCTTGTTTGAAAAAAGAGCAAACCATGTTCACAAGACCAGCTAAACAATCAAAAGCTGCTACGATCGCGTCATTTAAAATATCTCATATATTGGCGAAACACAAGAAACCATTCGAAGATGGATCTGGATTGGATGAGACTTTATTTGAAGATTTTAAAAGTAAAACAGAAATCATGTCTGCTATTAGAGAACTTCAGTTATCTGGTCCGACTGTCACAAGGCGTATTGAAGTCATCAGTCAGGACATGGCAGATAAACTAAAACATGATATCATGGAATGTACATATTTTTCTTTACAGTTCGACGAATCCACCGATATGACAGACACTGCCCAGCTGTGTATTTTTATTCGGATGGTATTCAATGAGATGTTGGCTAAGGAAGAATTTTTGACAATCATTCTCTCTGAACGGGAAGACCCGTGGCGAAGATATATATGACGTTTTCTTCAATTTTGTAAAAAACTACAAGCTACCAATATATAAATTAGTGTGCATTACAACCGATGGAGTACCAGCAATGACTGGAAACAAAAACGGTTTTGTGGCATTGTGTCGAGCTAATGAAGAGTCGCGGAAAATTCCTAGAAAAGTTTCAAGAATTATTGCCCGAAATAACAGCTTTTCTAGACGAAAGAGGTGATGACACTCAGATGTTGAAAAACGAAAAATGGCTGACTGATTTGGCATTTTTGACTGACGTCACAATGCACTTAAACACCATTAACTTGGAGCTTCAAGGTAAAGGAAAAACTGTTATTGAGATGATTCAAAAGTAAATTGCAACTTATGATAGATCAACTGAAAAGAAAGGATCTGAAACATGTTCCGTCTTTGAAAGCAAGGATTTCTCAGCTGAATTATGATACGTATGAGGCTGAGTTATCAAATATTTTGGGACAATTCGAAATGCGTTTTTATGATTGTAGTGAATTGGCAAATGTAGCATCATTTATGAGTTATCCTTTTTCATGTAAAAACATTGATTAGCTACTGAAAAAGCAAGTCAGTTTAATATGAACTCATGTTGAAAATGAGTTGGTGCAAATTATATCAGATATACATCTCAAAGCTACAGCATCTGATACAAATTTCTGGTGTTTTATATCTGAAGATAAATATCCGAATCTAAGGCAAATCGCCCTTCAACTGACAGTAATGTTTGGGTCAACTTACTTATGCAAGTTTACATTTTCTGAAATGAAGATAATTAAGTCAACATATCGCAATCGACTAACTGACGATCATATGTCATCAGGTTTGCGATTAGCAATCAGTGGTTACGTAACTTGTTTTGAAAAGTATTCTCAGGTCATGCAGTGCCACGATTCAACTTCCAAAGTCACTACTTAGTTAAGTTTAACACCATATGTAACTCTTTGTTTTGTAACAACCAATAAACTCGCAATTTTGAATAACTATGAGTTTTTTCATTGATATTGCAGAGAAGAACCTAATTAAACCTAACCCAAACCTTGACTAAAATAATGTATATTGTGCGGAAAGCTAATATCTATATATGCTACGGTACACTCTACCTAGATAGGTAGGTAGGTAGGTAGGGTGTATGTATCGTGTATGTACGACAACCCTGCATCACACATACTTGCAGCCTCTCAGAGTCGATCGTAAGTAGTCTAAGAATATTGAGGTAGATCGCCAGCAGTTTGAGCACCCCTGCCGTATAGAATATGTTATTAGTATTTGAGGTAGGATACATGCGCTTCACTTAGTTTTCTGGCTCTGCTAAAGACCTAAATTTAAAACGCAGGCAATTTCTCTAGTTCTTTAAAATTCGTGAATTTTCAATATATTTTGGTCAAATATAGGCCAATTTACATCTCAAAAACGTAATTTTGGACTTTGGTTTAAATAGTAATTTTCATTAAATATCTTATTATAAGGAGTGATTCTTTTTCTAACGTAACGTTTAATTTGTATGCATTTTTAATCTTTATACTCACAACAAAAAATATCATAGCTAAATATTTATAGGGGAGATGAAAATAAACAATGGCGTTCTATTGGACTTTTAGGTTGGCTGCATTTCTTTACTGAGAAAATTACTTAACATCAAGTGTCTACGACTGCTTCCATACGCTTTTATGGTTTTGGATTCTTTAAATACGCAACTGTCACTTATACCCAATTGCTTTGAAGTCTACTAGTTATCTACAAAGCTCCCATTAATCCCATACTATATATATAAGCGGTTACGATTTGCGAACATTCCGCCGGTTCTTTAAAATTTAATACGTTGTGTTATAGCACGTGTAGAGTTGCGGTACCTGAGTCATGGTAGTGGACCATCTATCATAACCATAACTCTTTGTTTTTATTTTTTGTTTCCTTAAAATGCCGCTTTAGGTTGTTTTGTTTAGGTATCACATAACCAAAGTGTGATATTTTTAGTTTTCTATAAAATGTGACTGAGTGACGAAAGCTACTTTTTTTTCTTATGGTATGTGAAGCCATTGTGAACCATTTTAACTTGTTACTTGTAGACGATAACACAACACATACATAACTAATTAATAGCTGTAGACTGAATTGCAATGACTTTATAAGGACAGTGGCGACAATAGAAGTCCACACGCCAAATTGATGCAATATTTCTGAAAATATGGTAAATAATCTACTTTTATATTGACAACCACTGTCGGCGTCAGTTGTATATGTAGGGTTATGTTAATGTTTTACTTTAATAATCTATTCGAACTATCTAGTACAAACTTACTTTTTCATTTAAATTTTTAACAAATAATAATTTTTAATGAGAGTTGTCTGCCAAGTGAATTTAGTAAAATAAGAAGGCTTACAAAATAAAGTTTGTTTTATGCTAATCTTAGAGAGCTTCTACCTTAGATTTAAACTTAAGACATTTACGGTAATAGTCATTTACACATTCATCACAAACACTTTATAATTACAAGCAAAAAACAGGTCAATAAAATGTTTATATGACCAATTGTATTTTAATAATCACAAAAACTAATAAAATGTAAATAATTAAACAAAGCGATTTTAGCAGCAATATGGCCGATTCAAAAATTACTTGTTGTTACCACTAAAAATCACCCACCGTTGACAGTTTAAGGAAATAGTTTACTTGTAGTAAATAATTACTGTAATTCGAGTTTAAGACTATTTTTTCTACTCTGCAACGACTCGTTTTACTTTATAGGAGTACATTTGGACGTAATGGAGTAGTCTCAGCAAAGTTCAAAAATGTACTGATACTTAAAAGTTGTAATTTAGTAAACAGATTAGAAACAGTAACTTTGAATAATTACTATTATGCAACGGAAAAGAAATGACCACCTTGGAGTCTCTTCCTTAAGTAGTTGCTTGGCAGTAGTTTTATATAATTACGTTACATGAAAAATTACTTAAAAACATGTAACCCAAAGTGTTTGTTGATATATAGTAGGATTATTAGTAATAAATACGTAAAAACTCTTAAAGAGTAATAGTAAAACACAGATGTTGCTACTTTAGTGCTCGCTGGGTAATGCCTGGAAACCAGTAGCACAGATCTATTAAAAACTCTGCTTCGGCTACCTATTTAGGGAGCTCATTCTGTGTTTTGATCCCTGCAGATGTCTCTTGCAATAGTAGGCCAAACGTCGGAAAATAATTTTAATTTAAAACTTGACTGACAATTTGAATTGTTATTTTTTGTAATTTATTTAGCAACTGGTTTGTAGTTTACTCGAAATAACAAGATTTTAATATTTTTTGACATTGTTACTTCAGTGATTTTTGACAGTGAATTTTTAACATCTAATTTAAGCAACGCATCAATGAAGTTAGTTATTAGCAAAACAACATCTTATTTTCTAATATACCTGGAGCTGTTTCGTCTTGATTAGAATTTCAACCGCAATTACTAAGCTCTTAGTGTTTTAGACGGTTTGTCCTAAAAATTAACATCACTATCATGATTAAAACATTCGGCGCCAAGACAAACGGCCTGAAGAGGGAGCACTTATCATCTTTTTTGCGAAAATGAATGTGCTATTTACATAAAGCCATTCAATTCTATCCTCTATAATGGGGATCGATCCCCAGATCACAGTAAAGAATCGTGCCTCGAATAAGAGAAAACTGTTGATTTAGTGAAACTTCTTGCGTGTAATGGATCCCATAAACAAACCGAGGCCTAAAATAACGTTCCCAGACATAAGAGGTAAAATGATGGTATTCGTTGTTTTATTTCATTTTATTTAAAACATGCAATCGAAAGTACTCTAGACTATTCTACTACGCTATTATGAAGATAAATTTAGCTTAATTAACACTCCTTTCCTGTTTAAGACAAGGCCGGCTTGGTTAGTACTACATATTTCTTGTTTACTTATACTAGGTGAAACAGGATACATTTTTTAGTATTGAAAATACTATTTGGATCACTTTTATGCAAACTTAACACTGCCTGTCGTAACCTACCTCGACATCGAAACTGGGATAACGTGATCAGTAAAATAATACTTATAGATTATGAGTGCGGACGCACTAAATGAATAAATAAGATAACATTATAATATGAGGTCATCGGATTGATTGCCTATGCATAGATGAACAAATATTATATAAAAATAAAATAGTCCATTGTTTTGTGTATGTATGTGTGTAACAAAATTCTGAATCTTATATTAAAATAAGATAAATACGGATTGCCAATGGATAGATCAACAAATTTTGGTAAAAACAAAATAGTCCATGGTTTTGTGTGTGTACAATAAAATTTCGAGTCTTATGGGAATAAGGCAGCCATCATTAAAAATGTACGAAATTATGAGTGCAGCCGATTTCAAAACTATTTTTTTTAAATTGTAGTAACTCATCCATTATTCACAAAGGGACCTGTTTCTAAATTAAACAGTAAACAGATGCTAAGTCTCGGTCTTAGTCAAGTTTATAATAAAATAAAACTGGTTACACGTGTAATTTTTTTTTTGTTTGTATGTTATATTTGAACCAATTTTTACCACAAATTATTTATTTAATTTTAACTTACCAAAACGTCCTAGCTTTTCGATTCATATCTTATTATGTAACTTATCAATGCTAAAGAAATTATTTATAGGTTCGGATTTATGTCACAGCACGACAGTAAAGAAGTCTCAAGTATTGATAAATAAATCTAAATATTAAGTTTTAAGGCCATGGGCAAAGGATTTGCTCACACGTATGTATATTAATCTAACATCTAAATATAAATGAAATCAGAATTTAATCACATCCAATGTTTTTTTGAAACTATTGGGACAGGAAGAAGGCCGACAAATTAATAAGAAATATAGGGAGGTCTATCATTTTTGACATAATTACACTAGTCACATTTAACCCATCTTTATTAATAATACTAAAATGCTATAAATGTCACAAACTCTGAGGGAACAAAATTTAAAAAAATTGGGAATGGAACGATTTTTATCTTTTAATATATCGGGTGCTTTATACGGCTATACCATTTAATATCAGGCCCTCTGTTCTGAAATGTCTTCCATTTTGCATTCAAATGTGAAATATAAAAAAAGATGCCGCTTGTATCGAAAATTTAAATGGAAAAAATGGAATATGCAATGTATACCTATAGATGAATAATTTTAATAAAAACAAATATTTGAGCGAGGGTGATTACCATTGTTGTGTGTACATTTGAAATCTTTAACAATTTTTTTTTGTTGACAAAGGAAAGTAATATATTAGATTTAGCTTTTTAATAAAAACTACATATGTAAAATTTAACAGAATTTATTTAGTAGTATAGGGGTAAAATAGGCTATTATACGTCTTTTAAAATTAATAAAAAAGTGTCGTTTTGGGTATAACAAATTAAAATTGTCAAGAGCTTTCGGTCAAACTAGACCATTATCAGGACTGACACTGTAAGTGACAAAATAAAAAATAATAAGTAAAAACACTTAAAAAATGTAAAAACTCGTATGCAGACTAATATACGACCTTTCACAAAAGTACGTATTACTGTGAAAATATGGAAATATTATTTTATTATTTGAGTTTTGTAGTAAATGTGTAGTTTTTTTATGGTGGTTATGGGCCTATTAGGTAGATAATTTAGGCTGTTGCGTTGAACCCAAAATATTAACTATTAAGTTGAAGTGCTGGCGTGACATCTTTTTTCAACAAATGAAATAAATAGATTTAACATAAAGAATTAACCTGTGTGTTAATAAGTGCATTAGGGCTCCTCTGAGAATTTCTATTTATTTCTAAATCCTCATAAGGGTTAAGTTTTAAACTCCTTGAGTTAATGTTCTGTAAAATTTTGCTGGTTTTTTGAAGGAGAAAACTGGTGTTTATTAAATTTAATTTGAAAACCAACGGCAGAAGTGGATGGTCTATTGAGGTGTTTTTTAATTCGGACCTCTAGGTCTACAAGTCATGCCGACATATATGAGGCATCACAAGAATTAAAGCTAAGTTTATAAACTTCACTTTTTTGGTGGTCTTTGTTATTGACTAAAGGCGTAGTTGTTTTAAAGACCTTGGCTGTATGGCTACAGCCATTTAAGATGTTAGCTATCTTTTCGGAGTGTGATCCTAGATAAGGAAATGACAAATATTTATTGGGTTTTTAAAGGTTCAGTGGTAAAAGCTTTTCAGTTTTTTGAAATTGATTTTATTAGCTATTTTATCTATGATATAAGGACTGTAAGTAAGTAAAGTCCGCAACATATGGGGATTTTTTTTACTTTCACATCTAGGGAAAATTTGACTACTACATTCGTTTTTTATAGGTTTTATTAATCTTTTTTTATATAATATGAAATATACGCAATTTATTAAAAATTACAATATGTTAATATCCAAGCTTAAGTTTCTAGATTGCCTTTTTTATAGATTTTAAAAACATTTAAAAAAATGAAACATAAGCGATTTAATAATATTACAATATTCTAATATCCAAGCTTTGAGTTTCTAGATTGCTTAGTTTCTTACTTGGATTGTAATCCTCTCTTTTATATATTATAGATTTTAATAATATTTTTTATATAATATGAAACACAATCAAATTATTAATATTACAATATTTTAATACACAAGCTTAAGTTTCTAGATTGCCACGGTTTCTGGTATAGCTTATATTATATATTATACGCATGAGTTTAATTTGATCCATTTCTTCACCCATCTCATAATAAAATGTACCTATTTATTAATCATAAAAGATTATAACCTTCAACAAAAAAAGAGAGAATAAAACATTATAATTTAAAAGTTGTGACAGATATTTTCAATACGTAGGATACTTGCGTAAGGTGCAAGATCTCTGAATTTTTCCATACATTTGGTTCTTACATGAACAGGATGGCCGTTTTATTATGGGACGATACATTATCTCAGATGTGCTCAAACTTGAACTGCTGGCGATCTACCTCAATATTTTTAGACTACTTACGATCGACTCTGAGAGGCTGCAAGTGTGTGTGATGCAGGGTTGTCGTACATACACAATACATACACCCTACCTACCTACCTACCTGCCTACCTAGGTAGGGTGCACCGTAGCATATATGCTATCAATGAAAAAACTCATAGTTATTCAAAATCGCGAGTTGGTTGTTACAAAACAAAAAAGTTACATATGGTGTTAAACTTAACTAAGGAGTGACTTTGGATGTTGAAGCGTGGCACTGCATGTCCTCAGTATACTTTTAATAAGATGGTACGTAACCACTGAGTGCTAATCGCAAGCATGATGACATATGATCGTCAGTTAGTCGATTGCGATATTTTGACTTAATTATTCATTTCAGAAAATGCAGACTCGCACAATTAAGTTGACCCAAACATTGCTGTCAGTTGAAGGGCGACTTGCCTTAGATTCGGATATTTATCTTCAGATATAAAACACCAGAAATTTGTATCAGATGCTGTAGCTTTGAGATGTATATCTGATATAATCTGCACCAACTCAACAGAACATGAGTTCATATTATACTGACTCGCTATTTCTGTAGCTAATTCCTCAATGTTTTTACATGAAAAAGAATAACTCATAAATGATACTACATTTGCCAATTTACTACAATCATAAAAACGCATTTCGAATTGTCCCAAAATATTTGATAACTCAGCTTCATACGTATCATAATTCAACTGAGGAATCCTTGCTTTCAAAGGCGGAAAATGTTTAAGATCCTTTCTTTTCAGTAGATCTATCATAAGTTGCAATTTACTTTTGAATGCGTTTACTGCGCTAATCATCTCAATAACAGTTTTTCCTTTACCTTGAAGCTCCAAGTTAATGGTGTTTAAGTGCATTGTGATGTCAGTCAAAAATGCCACATCAGTCAGCCATTTTTCGTTTTTAAACATCTGAGTGTCATCACCTCTTTCGTCTAGAAAAGCTGTTATTTCGAGCAATAATTCTTCAAACCTTTCTAGGAATTTTCCGCGACTCAACCACCTGACGTCCGTGTGAAGAACTAAATCAGTGTGTTCAGCTGACTTCCTATCTTCCAACTGCAACTTAAATAGCCGCCGTTGCAAGCTACTTGCACGGATGGAATTCACAATTTTTGTTGCAATGCCCATAATTTCCTCCGTGTTTAAAACGTTTGAACACAAAACTTCTTGATGTATAAAGCAATGGATTGAAAAAAATGAAGGGAAATCTTCATTAGCTCGACACAATGCGACAAAACTGTTTTCGTTTCCAGTCATTGCTGGTGCTCCATCGGTTGTAATGCACACTAATTTATATATTGGTAGCTTGTAGTTTTTTACAAAATTGAAGAAAACGTCATATATATCTTCGCCACGGGTCTTCCCCTTCAGAGGAATGATTGTCAAAAAATTTTCCTTAGCCAACATGCCATTGAATACCATCCGAATAAAAATACACAGCTGGGCAGTGTCTGTCATATCGGTGGATTCGTCGAACTGGAAAGAAAAGTATGTACGTTCCATGATATCATTTTTTAGTTTATCTGCCATGTCCTGACTCATGACTTCAATACGCCTGGTGAGATTCGGACGAGATAACTGAAGTTCTCTAATAGCAGACATGATTTCTGTTTTATTTTTAAAATCTCCAAATAAAGTCTCACCCGCTTCAATAAATGCTTCCTTCACAACTGATCTATCTTCGAATGGTTTCTTGCGTTTCGCCAATATATGAGATATTTTAAATAATGCTATCGTAGCAACTTTTGATTGTTTGGCTGAGCTTGTGAACATAGTTTGTTCTTTTTTCAAACAAGATATCAAATCACGTACTTTTCGTTTTCTTAATTCATTCTGTGGCGGAAAATCCTTTTCATAGATTTTATGAACCGTTTTATGATGCCTCTCTAAGTTACCACGCTTAGGTATTGCAACTGACGCACGACAAATAAGACAAATGCACTTATCCTTCACCATACAAAACAAAAATTCTTCCTCCCAATCGTTATTAAAATGATACGTTTTAGATTTCTTCGCTGCACATTTATAGCATTTTGTACTATTTAATAATAAACTTTGTATCGACGTAGTATTGCCTTCAAGTTGCAATTCAGAATGACTCCAATTCCTGCACGCGCAACATTTACATCGGCGTGAACGAAAGTCTAGAATGTTCCCATCAAACGCGCCGCCCGAATTTTCTAGAAAAGCGGCAAGAATAAAAAACGCGGCTTTTCTTTGACAAGTACCGTGCGTTCCTTTGATAAAGCCGCCTTTTGCCGCTAGCAGAGTATTATTGTATTACGTAATAAGTTTTTGTAGTTTAGTTAAGTACCAACTTATAAAAAAAAAATTTCTTCTCGGGATCTACTCAAAAAGCACTCGCGATCGACCCCTGCATTATCTCATAACCTGTAAGAGATAGCAAAAAAGTTAAACATAAAAGTTGTTTGAGGTAATGTGAAGTTTTATTTTGTGTATGTTTCATATCTACAAGTTGTCTAGTTTTTTGTTAACTTGTATCAATTTTCTTTTTAAAGGTCTTATCAAGTTCTCTATGACCCTATTATAAGTATTAAAAAGCTTTTTTATCCCAAATATTTTTCATCCAGTTTTCAAATCCTAACAGTTTTTTCATTTTCTAATTAAAGGGTACATACATTTGAACCCAATAATGTAACTGTCATAAGGCAAATTTTTTTGTGTACGACTGTGCCCATGGGCTAATTTATTATTTTGTTTGTTGCAGGACGGATAACGAATACGCTGACAAAGAGTTCTAAATTAAAAAATTCGTTTTTGCGTGTTGTCACATGGATACAGGATCCATTGGAATTGAAAAAAAAAATGTTTTTTGGCATTTGGTTCTGCTAAATTCATTAATTAGAAAATATCCAACATATTTACGCATTTTTCAAATACGGGCTTTTATTATTTCATGCGTTAATTTACAGGTTAATTATTAAAAAGCTTTTTGATCCCAAATATTTTTCATCCAGTTTTGAAAACAGCCAGATAATGCATCCGTTTTTGAAAGCGCGCGCCGCTGCAACAACGATTTTTTCATTTTCTAAAGAGGCCGCAAACAGATTTGCCCTAACCATTTTAGTTTCCGTGCTACAGGGTGATTTTGAAAATTTGTCATTTTCGGACTCCCCCTGTAACTCAGCTATCGTAAAATATATTTAAAATGTTTCAACTGGTATTTATAGATTTTTTCACGTAGAATTCAGTGGCGTACTCAGATTTTTGCTGAGAGTCATAGTTTTTGACATATTGGCATAACTTACTATTTTTTAAATGGGACACCCTATATATTATTTTTTCATCTTATTCTTCGTGTCGAGAGCTTTTCAAAAACATACCATAAGTCATATTTATTTTCATAAATAACATGAAAAAATGCATTTTTCTTTAAACGGATTTATGGCATAGCAGATCAATCGAAATAAGAGAAGGTGGCTGTGGAGCCATGGAAAAAGTTAACAAAGATTTATTAACGAAATAACAAAGTAACAGCATCAGAAAAAATTAGAAGTAGGTAAAAGGTAATAATTATAATTTCATTAAAACTACAAATATTGTTCAAATTGTAGACCATTATGTGTCCTACAAGTGTGACAAACTTTAAAAATTCTTTTTAATGCATTTTCTATTGTAAATGACTGTCTTTGTAACTCTGCAAAAGCGTTTTCGGTGGCCATTCTTAGTTGTTCTAAGTTTTCGTATCGCCTTACATAAACCTTGTTTTCTAAATAACCCCAAAAAAAGAAATCTAAAACTGAGAGGTCAGGGGATCGTGGTGGCCATCGAACAGGTCCGTGTGTTCCTATCCATCTTCCAGGAAAATGGTCGTTAAGCCAGTTTTGACATTCTGGCATTGTGGGCTGGAGCTCCTTGCTGGAAATAAATCCTATTTAGTTGAGCCAAGGGAACATCATCCAAAATTCCTAATGCGTCTTCTAGGAAAAAAATCGAATTCAGATTTTTTGGGTAAACTATTTTTCGGTTGAAAATAAAACAGGAGACATTGAATCCAAATCTGCCCTGACGCTTAACATGGTTGTTTTCTTGACTCCAAAATCGCGTGTTGTGTCTATTTAAAATCCCTGAACTAGTAAAATGTGCCTCGTCTGACCAAATAATCTTTTTTTCAAAATCGATATCTTCTGCCTTCATATTTATAAACCAATTGCAAAACTCCAATCTGCGCTCTGCATCACCAGGATGCAGATGATGCACAAGTTTGTATTTATAGGGTTTGAATTTGTGCTTTTTCAAAATTTTCTGCACTTTGGTTTTCGGTACACCCGCCTCTTCGTCTATTTTCCTGCAAGATGTTTCAGGAGCTGTCTGAACGAGGGCTAAAACGTTGACCTCAGATTCTTGGTTGTCTTTATTGTAAGTTCGCGATCGAGGCTTGTTAAAAGATCCATATTGGCAAAGATTATTTTTAATTTTTTGAAAAATTCTTTTTTCTGGTTGTCATATCTGCAACCAATAAAGTCAAAATGCAGGAAGATAAAAAAGAACAACCTGTTCAGATAAAGCTCTGCCGCCTGATCTGCATCTTCATTAGACAATATAAAACACGCGTTCATATCATATTTCTCAAAATATTCAAATTTTTGATTCTGAGCCATATTAAAACAATAATTATAATAGACGTCAAGAAAAATTTAAACGCAATAATGCCAAAAATGACAGCAGTAATGGCTGCCTGATCATATTTTTGTTGGCGTTGCCATGGCTACCACAGCCACCTTCTCTTATTTCGATTGATCTGCTATGCCATAAATCCGTTTAAAGAAAAATGCATTTTTTCATGTTATTTATGAAAATAAATATGACTTATGATATGTTTTTGAAAAGCTCTCGACACGAAGAATAAGATGAAAAAATAATATATAGGGTCATTTAAAAAATAGTAGGTTATGCCAATATGTCAAAAACTATGACTCTCAGCAAAAATCTGAGTATGCCACTGAATTCTACGCGCGCGCCGAAAATGACAAATTTTCAAAATCACCCTGTAGCACGGAAACTAAAATGGTTAGGGCAAATCTGTTTGCGGCCTCTTTAGTTTCATCGAAAAGTAGCATGGTGTCGCGAAAACCGCATCTCTCTATCTCTACTCATAAGCTGGAAACCCCGTAAAACCTACGAAAATGGGACACCCTGTACATGGTGCCATCTATGTTTAGGGGGATGAACTACACATACTCAACCTAAAACTTAAAGCCAAACGTTATCTGGCTTGTTCCATGAAATTCTATCGCGCAAAAACACAGATGACGCTATCTGAACATTCTGGAAAGAACTCGAGAAATCACAATCCGTATATAAGCCGTGTTCGATTGAGTTCAGTCGTTCAGTGTTTAGTCAGTTATGAGTCAGTTGCGATAGAGTTTCGAGTTGAGTTGCACACTTATTGTTACAACACTTAACAGTACTTATTATAATTTATTTCGGATACAGTTTTTAACATATCTCTTTCAAAACCAAGTGGAAGTAAGAGGAAACTTGTAGATGAGCATCATATCTTTCAAGAAAAATGGAAAGAAGGTTTTTTGCTGTGAAGTGAAAGAAAAAATTATTTGTTTGATTTGTAATGGTACAGTCGGTGTCCCAAAATTATATAATATAAAACGTCACTATGATATTCATAAAACTATGTTTGACAAGTATACAGGCGTGGTCAGAAACCAAAAGTTAAATAAGTTTAAATCACGGTTGAAAGATCAGCAGCTTATGTTTACACATCCAAAGCAAGAAAATGAATCTGTTCTTCAAGCGAGCTACGTACTGTCGGAGTTGATCGCGAAATACTCAAAACCATTTGTTGAAGGTGAATTTATAAAACAGTGCCTTGTAAAAGCCGCGAAAATTGTAAGTCCCGGGAGCGTAAAGACATTTCAAAATGTATCCTTGTTCCGGAATACTTTCGCTGAAATAGTTACTGAGTTGGCTGCCAATATAAGTGATCAGATAAAAACAAAATCAGACTCTGCAATTGCCTGTGATGATCGTACGGATGTGTGTGGTGTGGCGCAACTTGCTGTTTTTCCTCGTGCTGTTGATACAGATATCAATGTGTATAAAGAATTATTGGAATTAGTACCATTGCGTGATACAACAACTAAGAAGGATATTTTCAATGCTGTTTATGGACTTCTTTATGCAAAAGTACAATTTAGATTTGTAAAAAACTGTATTCCGTTGCAACAGACGGAGCTCCTTCAATGACTGGAGTAAAAAATGGCTTCGTTAAAATATTACAGACAAAGATCAGAGAAACGGACAATGACAAACCAGATTATCATCATATTTATTGTATAATCCACCAAGATGTTTATGCTCAAAATGATCAAGTTGGAAGGTTTTTTAAAGTCAGTGAAAAAAATTATATACTGCATAAGGTCACGAGGCCTTAATCAGCGACAGTTTTCTGCATTTTTACGTGATTTAGAAAGTGAGTACAATGGTTTACCATATTATGCAGAGGTGCGATGGCTTTCGTGTTCTATGGTATTCGATCGGTTTTGGAAACTCAAAGAAGAAATACGCATTTTCATAAAAACAAAAGGAGAAGATATCAGCTTATTATGCGATGTACCTTTTTTACAAGATCTTTCATTTATGGTAGATATCACAAAACACTTGTCGGACTTAAATACGAAATTGCAAGGACCACGTCAAGTTATTACAGATATGCATGATCATGTGAAAGCTTTCAAGTGTAAGATGATGTTGTGGGACAAACAGTTAACAGAGGATAATCTGTCACATTTTCTGACTTGTAAGGCATATCAAGAAAGCCCAAGTGTCCCAATATCATACAAAATATATGCCATACATATCCTAACATCTAACATCTATGACGCCCTTGACTCAACTGACTCTTGTATGTGTATATTTGTAGATCTTTCAAAGGCGTTCGATACTGTATGTCATCAAAGGCTACTTAAAAAGTTGCAACGGTATGGACTGAGGGGAAAAGTTTTTAATTTGATTAAAAGTTACTTGGCTGACAGAAAACAATATGTGAACATAAATGGAATACAAAGTAATGAAAGAACTGTAGAATATGGAGTACCGCAAGGTACTGTTTTTGGCCCCATTCTATTCATACTATATATAAATGATATGCTTCAATTAAAAACAAAAAGTACTATAATCAGTTTTGCAGATGACACCGTATTGTTCTGTCGGGCAAATACCTGGCAGTTCCTAAAAAACATGGTAATTGATGACATCACAGCTTTAAAATTATGGTACCAACAAAACAAGTTAACCCTAAATTTGGAAAAAACAAAATACATACCATTTACATCGTATAAAAATTATCTCCCAAATTTAGGATCTTTAAAAGTTGACAATACAGATATCTCTCAAACCTCTTCCATAAAATATCTTGGGATAGAAATTGATTGTCATCTTAAGTGGGATTTGCAAATCAAAAATGTTGTTAATAAATTAAGGAGACTGCTGGGAAAATTTACTTACTTAAGAGACTTTCTTGATACGGGCCAATTAAAAATATTGTATATGTTCTTGGTTCAAACTCACCTTTCTTATGGCCTCAAAGGTGGGGGCGGAGTGTCTGAAAACCATCTTGAAAATTTGAGTTCAATTCAAAAGTGGCTTATCAAGATTATGTATCGGAAACCCAAAACCTATTCAACAGATTTGCTATTTAGAGAGAATAAACTTCTTGATGTTCGTCAGATATATTGTTTAAATATAATTAAAAACATAAAAAAGGGCAATATTAAAATTATTAATAGAGATCACTCATATAATACTCGAAATAAGGCTGCGTATTTAACGTCTACCCTTAAAACACACGGACAAAGATCGTGTTATTATTTTTCACCTCGACTGTACAACATGTTACCTGATAACATAAAATCGATAAAAAGTTTTAAAAAATTTAAGTGTTCGCTTCACAATTGGCTACTGGACAGTGACAGACTTACCTTTAATAACTTAATTTAAAATATCTAGTTTAGGTATCATTGTAAACAAAAATTCACTAAAATAGAACTAAACTCTAATATAATAAATGATTATTACACTCAACCCCCGAATTTGACTGCTTTCTCGATAGTGACACAAACCATTTCTCTCAATATAATACATATTCTCGATTTGGACTCAAACTGTTTAAAATGTGTATTGAATTTACATTATTATTTTTTTATTTGTTTGTTTGTTTACTTTGGCTTTATTATTATAAGTATATTAAGTCCACCACTCACTAGCGTTCTTAAGACATGCTTCTGTGGTTTCACAACGTTTATTACTTTCCTTCTCAATTCTATTTTTCCTTATTATTTAATTTTACTGTTATATTTATATTAATCTATGTGTTTGATATGTTTCATGTATGTTTGTATGAATTTAATAAACGTTATTATTATTATTATTATATTCAAAGAAAATGAGAAGCTTTCTGGCAGAGTTTCAGAAGCGTTTTCAGGATTTTAAAACCCAAGAAAACAATTTTTCTCTATTTACTGGTCTTTTCACTATCGATATTGATAAAGTTCCCCCTCACTTACATATGGAAGTAATTGAGATTCAGTGTCAGACCCATTTAAAACAAAACTTTGATAGAACTTTCCAATTTTATAAGTACTTGGCTGTTCAATATCAAGAAATGAGAAAATTTGCCTGTAAAATCCTGTCAATGTTTGAAAGTACCTGTAAGTGTAAACAACTATTTTCTATGATGAAAAGAAACAAATCTCCCACGTGGTCGCGATTGACGGACGCACACTTGGACGCAGTTTTAAAAGTTATTTCCGCCGATAAATTTGCGCCACAAATAGACAACTTAATTAAAGACAAAAGATGTCAAATATCTGGCAAAAGAATTTAATGTTTGTAGTTTTTTGTAATGTTTTTTTTATTGGAAATTTCATAAACAGATTTGTCCTATAATAATACTTTTTCTCAAGGTTTTCAGTAGTTTGTCTTCTTTAAGATAAGGTTTTGCGGCCCACCTAGTCGATGGTCTTCATGCTTTTGGCCCACCAGTGACTTTGAGTTTGTTATGGCTGCTCTAAGTTCCCATCCAAAAATTCAGCCGAATCTAGACATATCCTTGTAAAAGTATATGTTGAAACCCAACATTTGGACCAATCCATGAACTAATAACCCTCGTTAATTCCAGTGTAAGTTTGACAAAAGGCAACAAATCCTTCCAGTAGATATGAATCATGCAAAAGTAAACAAATCCTGTAATACTTCATAACTAGGAATAAAAATTCATATTTTGTGCATGGCCCGCAATCTCGTATGGGATAAGACAACTAACCCTTGTTACATAGTTCTTAATACGATTTTAGCCAAGAAAACTGTAATGTGATTTTGCCTAATACTTCTAGCCATCAATAAGCGTCACCAACATCGATGCTTTACTTCCGCTGGTATTATTTGAAATGTGTTTACATTCGGGACTATGTTTTTATATTGAAATTTGTTTAGTTATTGTGTTCTTTGTTTATTGTTTATGATGGATGAAACTATCCCAGTAAAAAAAGGCCACGAAAATCTACTGAAAGCGATCTTAAACGATAAACGAATTGAAAGGCAATGTTTAAAGAAAAAGTTTATGTTTATTATTTTATACCTGGTTCAATGGTAAGTTTCGCATTGTTGCAAAGTTATTTTGGATTGTTTTTGGGCAAAATCGGTTTACGGAAAGGGGTAAACTGGGGGTTAATTGGTGGAAAATGGCATATTTTTCTAAATATAATCGTATTATACGTCATTTTCTATGTTTTCGGGTATACAGATTTTTAATTATAAAATCTATTTGATGTTTTAGTAGAAAATAAGGGGTGAGAGTGGAAAGAAGAGGGTTGAAAAGTTAAATTTTAATAAAAAATCGAGCAATATGTCGTTTCACGAGTTGTCCAATCTACAGATCCCAATAGAAGAATTTGTTGTGTGACAATTTATACAATTACTTTAACTTATCCACTGTTTTTCATGAAACAGTTTTTTCATTATTTGCCGATCAAAACAGAACAAATCCAAAAAATGCATCAAGCAAAACACTACAAAAGCATGTCATTCATGCAAAAGCAAACAAATCCATATGAAATATCACAAACACTCTTGTAAAATTTTACCAAAAATTTTCAAATTTTGAGAGTAATATCTAATTTTTTTCCATTTTTTTAAAAGAAAAAAGACTATTAAGGTTGGGCCAACGAAAATTTTATATCCCGATTTTCCGACTTTAAAATGAAAATCTGGGAAAATGCTTGGACCAGTCAATTTTTCATTTGTAGGAGTACTATTTTTCAGCTTGCCTTAACTCCCTAGCTGGTTGGAGAACAACGCCCGAAATTTGAATAGGGGAGAGAGGTCGTACTATACCTATTTTTAACGGTCTCATCGAGTTCTTTATGACCCTATAATTTCGTCCTATTATCTTACACCACAACAAAATGACAGCTTGTTAAAATTTGTTAAGTTAAAGGTCTAGTATTAGTTAGATGAAAATCCAAAACTATTTCGTAAAGTTCGTACTCAGCATCCACAAAAATTAAATATCTGGGCAGGTATTTATGGAAATCACATAATCGGCCCCTTTTTATGCCCGGTAATCTCAATAGAGAAATATATCTAGAATTATTAGAGAATGCTATTTATTCAGCCCTCGTGCAAATATTGGTGAATAAAGGAGACCATCATACGAACATTTTTCAACAAGATGGTGCACCACCTTATTTTGTACAATATTTGCGACAATTTCCTCACAGCTAGATTGGAAGAAGAGGACATATTGAATGGTCACCCAGGTCACCTGATCTGAATCCAATGGACTTTTTTCTACGAGGTCATCTAATATCTATGATTTATGCTACCAAGCCGGAATCACTGGATGATTTGTAAAACTGTATAATTAATGAATGCCATCAAATTATACCCGAAATGTTGCCTTTTTGGGAAGGTTTTGAACATTTTACTACATGGAAGCGAATGGTAATCATTTCCAGAATTTAATAAACTGATAACAAAAGTAAGAAGTCTTTTTGTTTGTTTTCAAGTAGACGTTTTTTTTTTACTTTGCCTCTTTCACTGTTTTAGTTTTCATTTCGTTATCGATGAAAATTTTTACGTGAAATTTTAGGGTCAGATAGTATTCGATGAGAACTTCACAATGAGGTATCGCAACACCCCTCCCCCTATTCAAACTCAAGGCGTTCATTAGGGGGTTGAAATTAGGGTTATGAAGAAAGCACAGACTAGTTGTTCCCTCTCGAATCAGAAACCGACGGTTCCGAGAGTTCTTCGATTATTTTCACAAAAACGTCTTATTTGTTTCCAAACCTTCAAATGTTTAACACATTTTTACAAGCTGTCATCTCGTTGCGGTTAATAGTGGTCACCCCTATTCAAATTTCGGGAGTTGTTCTCCCCCCAGTTTGTTAAAGCTACGGGAATGACAGAAAGGTGAAAACCCATTTGAACTGTATGTTACCAGGAAGAGGCAGCCATCTAGGTTGTATCCGTAACTCTGATATAATTTATAAAATAAAAAGAAAGGATTTTAATCTCTATTACGGAACAAAACATTGAAATGGCTGGTCGTAAGTTAAAACTATGGGTCCTGATCTTGTTCCTGCATTCATAAATTAAAGATTGTCTTTTCGTATTTCTTAAACCACTAACTAAGATATTTAAAGCGGTGATTTCAACGTCATGCTTTCCAGATTCTTGGAAAACATCACGTATGTGTCCGGTCTTTAAGAAGGGCGAGCGCAGCGATGTAGATAACTATAGACCTTGTGGCATTGTGTGCAATTTCAGCAAGCTATTCTAGATCGTGTTGCATAAATATATGGCTGCGCACACCTCGAAGATGATGTCTGATGAACAGCATGGTTTTGTGCCTGTTGAATCAACATGTAACTAACCTTGTGTGTGCTACCGACTACATCTCTGAGAAGCTTGACAAACAAAGTCGGGTAGATGTGATCTACAGAGATGTCTCTAAAGCTTTTGACAGGCTTGTTCATGGAATTTTGCTAAAGAAACACTTAGTATTTGGTATTTCAGATCCGTTGATTCAATTAATAAAATACTATTTATCAAATAGGTATCAATATGTACATTTCCGTGGATACAGGTGTGAGAGATTTGTACACTCATCGGGGCTACTGCAAGGGTAAGTGCTTGGAGCACTTTTCTTTAATATGTTCTTTAATGACATTGTCTCTTCATTGGAGGTCGAATGTCTGCTGTATGCGGACGACCTTAAAATGTTTTGTGAGATTCGCCCTCCTGACGTTGCTTATAGACTACAAAACTATTTAGACTTGATTGCTAGGTGGGGTACTGAAAATAAACTTCCGTTAAATCATTTAGAGTGTAATGTCATGTCTTTTTCGAGAAAATCGCAACCAATGGAGCATAATTATTATATTGTGCTAACAAGATCTACTGTGATTAAGGACCTTGGAGTAATTTTCGATTCAAAACTAACATTTATTAAACATATTGTAGACACAGTGACAAATGCATCAAAAGGAATGGGCTTTATTTTAAGTAATTCAAGGTAGTTTCAACAGCCCGCTACACTGCTTTCTCTTTACTCGACCATTGCGAGATCTCGTTTTGACTACGCCTCTATCGTATGGTGTCCAATATGCCAAACTCATATTTCTAGCCTTGAAATAATTTAGCGTAAATTCTTTAAAACTGCATGCTTTTTATTGGACGGTGTGTGGCCGGCTGTTGGATGTCCTTAGAGTTGGTTGTTAGGTTCGGCCTTACTGGCTAGACGATCATGCGAATTAATTATATTTTTATGTAAATTATTAAACAATAAGATTAATTGAATGAGTGATTGGAAGGATAACATTCCAGTGAAGCTTGTTTTTGGAAAAAAAACTGCTTTGCGACGAAACCGTTAATTTTTCAAAAACTATTACTATTAGTCAATTGAACACTTTGACAAAGTACATGTGATACCAAAGTTTAAACGTTTTATACGCATTTAGTAACTAGATATTGGTGTTTGAAAGTACAAATATCTTATCCTTTTTCCACGCAATATGCAAAAATATAGGTAAAAAAAACAAAAAAGGACATAAATGAAATAGTAATTTTTATTTTACAGAAAAACTTTGTAAAACATAATATTAACATTCTTTTTAGATTTCTAGGTCACTGGTTTCTCTATTTGTTGTGGGATTTGTCAGAATTTTATCATAAAAGGGCCTGTAGTCTTCGGGTATGTAATGCACTATTTTGGAAACATCTTCTAGCTTCTTAGAGTTGATTGGAACTTTTCCATTGTACGCTTTCGAAATAGGAAGATCCACATTGTCTTGTTTCTTCACATTGAAAAGACTATAGGTGAAACCATCAATAAATTCGGATGCTTTGATATAGCCTTTCAGTGCTTGGGTATATATCAAATGCCTGTATTTGCTGATGGTAAAGGACTGTTTTTTTTCAACATCTTTGACAGTCTTTTTGAAGTATTGAGGCCACCAGCCTTTGACATCAAGTATATCAGTATTATTTAGTCGTTGTACTTGAAAGCTTGGTTTTTTTTTCTTGGAAGATGTAATGATTTCGTTGTATTGATCAGGAGAGTATCCTATCGAATTTTCTCAAAGAGCGCTTAATAACTGAAAAGTTTCTGTCGCAATGCAAAAAACTATGACCTCGGATGGGAAAATATTGAAGAATTACTTGAAATTTGACATTCATAGTCAGTGCAGTAAGCAACCCAGTTAAAGTGTGGTTGCGGTTTTGTCCAGCGCACGCATCACTAAAAACATGCAAAGTTTTGACTTTTTGAGGGATATGTTGAGTAATAAAGTCCAAAATCGCCGTACTAACTTCATTGGGACCTCGCTGAACATCTCCCTCTGTGTGTGTGTAGAACACCGATATGTCGTTTCCAAGACTGTGGATATTAAAAACGTAATACCAAAGTTTGCGCAGATAAAACATTTCCTGAACTGGCATTAAGAGAAGGGGCAGGTTTTGCATATAGTCAAAAACTATGGCTCCAACATCGTTCCTTTCCTTGCACGTCTCTTTGATTTCTTGAAGTTTATTGTAGAATTTAGATGCTCGTCTTTTATGAATCATAAGTTCTCCAACTGCGCATCTCTTTGCTGTTTCATTAAGAGTTGTCGACTTTATTTTTGCATTTAAATTCTCACAGGTCGAGCAAACGTCCACCTGAGGCCTACCAAACCGGTATCCGATGTTTTCTCGGAAATGTCTCAGATAATATTCATATTTGACGACATTTCTTAAATCAGGATTTTCATTAACCAAGAGCTCGTTCATCTTAGCTACGCTTACACTTGCATTTAAATAGGTGATTAACTTAGAGGAATAATGAGACTCTTTTTTCGTAAACGATTTTATCTGTTCATCAATTTTGGCAACAATCGCGGGATTCAGTTTATTTGCACGATTTGCATGCCTTCCTCTCATATCAACTGGTGCAGTTTTAGTTTCCAGGATCTTAATTAGGCGTTGTACGACTTTATTAGAGAGAGCATGTAAACTCATATACGCGTTGCGGCAAACTTCAGCCCTACTCTTACCTTTTATAGCAAAATATTTGAAAGAATAAGTATTCTGTTTAGATTCCGCTGTAGCTGGACGATGTCTGGCAACATCATGTCTTTCTATTAATCCTACTAGATATGTATCTTTTTCATTTTTTGGCCTTCCATTATAAACGATTTCGATGATTGAACGTTTCTCTTCATTAGAGAAATCGGCCATACATTTCTTATGACAAATGCAATCCGGCCCGGTTATTTTAGCATTCACTAGTTTACCTTTATGTGTAACAAACTCTGTCCCTTCTTGTCTTGCTAGCTTTTCCTTTTCTTTTATGTGCAATTTCTTGTTTAATTTCGGCCTTTTTATTTCACGTTCTTCCTCTGAATCCGTGGAATCTGACATTTCTATAATATACAAAGTTATTTACTATTTTTGTTAACAATCACTTAACACTAACTTTACCTCTAAAACTGCAAAACGAAGTGAAAAACGTTGTGATCTGGACGCGCATCTAGTAATGAGTTGAAGAACGATAACATTCCAGGAATATTATCGTTTCTCCGCTCAACAACAAAATTATTATGGGAACGGGGCCGGCGATATTATCGCTTCTGCGCACAACTTGAAGATAATACGAATGTTAGTAATATGGCTATCTCACTTCAATTCGCCATATCTTTGGAATGTTATCCCTCTTCCAATCACTCATTCAATTGTATTCGTCTGCTCGATTGTATTAGATTTAGAGGGCCTAGATTGGAAGCAAGATGCTTGAGCTTTATTCAAACCCCAGCTTCACGAACAAACATCCTTATATCTTCTCGAGTGTACTAGATTTTAAAAAAACTAGAATAAAATTGAACATAGTATTTACATATTACACTGCAGCATTCAACAGATTAGAAAGATGTTTGTTTAACTTCATTTTTAAGTTTCATTGTTCAACCCCCTTTTTTTATTTATATTCTAATTTTAACCTTTATTTTTTCTTGTCCAAAAATGTAAATTTTGTCATTATGTATTGTACTGTTATTGTTGTTATTAATTTTATATTGCATGTTATATTTAGTAAGTATAACTTTTTCCGTATCCTGTAATTGTGTAACCCTGGATTTTCTCGAAACCAAAGTACAAGATTGCTACGCTCTTATTTAATAATAATTATTATTACTGTTTTATTTTAAATTATTCCGATCACAAAAAGGTATCAAGATTACAGCTCGTGGTCAACAGAGCGTGCAATGTAGATGCCCTAGCTCAATTAACCCGGAGAGTAGGGCGTGGGAAAACGTAAGAAGTCTTAAAGAAAGAAAAAGAGGAAAAAAAAAGAAATGAGCGCCACCAATTTATAACGACTTAAATTGGAAAGCCCCTTGATCTTCGCGGCACTTGCTTCCTCTTGATACTTTAAAAGAAAAAGAGTGAGCTAAATAAAACACACAAATGAAGTTAAGAAAAAAATCTATTTATCCGTTACTGTATAATAGAAAAATATAAACAATAAGTATGTTATCAGTTACGGTATAAAGAAAAAAAGTAAACAATAAGTGTCAACAAATCCAGCAGCACCTCGAAGTTCTGAAGCGCTCCTAACTTCAAACTAGGCCCCTGACATGGGATTAGTCCCGAGTCTTGAAGTTAAGTCCGTGACTTGAAATTGTCTGTGACTTGCAGTTGCAATTAGCCCCTGACTGAAACTAGGACTGTCACTTACAGTTGGCCCCTGACTTGAACCCTATGAAAACAAAAATTTTCAAGAATTTTTCATAATGATTCAAAGTCTATAACGAAAACCCAAATAATTTTAATTAATTCAAAAAACTCCCCAAAAGGTTTCTACTGATTCAAAACTAACTGAAGAGTCAGAACAATAATTTAATTTTAAAAATTTAATTAATTAAAAAATATTTATTTAATTTCAAGACACTAATCAGAACTTGTCTTTAAATAAATTAAAACCGCAAGCAACAAAATAAAAAAATACAATAAATAATTGAAAATGAAGTCACTAAAGATACCATCAATAAGCACAAAATACCCTGATGGGTATCGAAAATTCAGTGGAAACGTTGTATCAATAAATCCAACAAATCCACAAATACAAACTAAGACCGGAAAGGAAAATTCTAAAATTTACTTTATCAAATATAATCTCAATAACCAGCGTTAACACTAAAATAAATACAAGGTTTCGACTGAATCCGAATGATTTAAATTAACAATATGTAATAAAGTAGAAATAATTGTAATACTTAAAAAAAATATATTTTAGGCCCTGATGAAGACTTAAAATTAATCGAAACGTTGGGTAAGAAAAATATAAGCGCATTATTATAACTGACTCCAATAACTAAATTAAATTTACAATAAATAAATTTGTAACAAAATCGATTACTATAACAATTTCTCGTACAAAATAAATAAAAAATTTAGACTGACCTCGGCCAATTTAAATAGGAATAAGAATAAAATTTAAAAAAAAATAGCAAAATCTTATCAAAAGAAGGTATGTATAGACCTGAAGAATAGCAAATATTTAAGCGAAACGTTGTGAGAATACTTACAAAAAATATAGATATAATAAGGCAGCAATAAGAAAAATCAAAAGGCACAAATATATTTAAATTTTAATATAACCAGCAAAAAAAAAAGGCTTTTATTTAACTAATTATTTTCCAGCGGCAAATCAAAATGCAAAAAAAAATACCATAAACTAAAAGAAAAGCAATTTACGTCATACTTAATTGTTACTGAAAACCTCTGCAAGCCATTTATTAATCTGTTTATTATCTATTAAAAAGAACGAATGCAGTAATCAAATCACACTATGCAAGCTGCTTAAATATTGTGGTTTTATTTTAAAATAAAATAGAGCCAATTTACGATCCACAAAATATGGTTAATATATATAATAGGAAAATGAATCAAATTGCTTAATCGTCTCACGCGATTAAAAGTTAATTCCAAAAAAAAATGAGAAAAATTACCAAATTACGAAAAACAAAATTTAAGAAAAAAAAAGATACCCTTTTCAGGATAAATGATATTAAAGCAAATTACCTATCCAATAGGGTCACTCAGTTCTAGTCAAAAAGTGATTTCACGTGCCAAGTACAAGGGCATGGAAAATGGCGGTCTGGTCCAATTTTCAGGTAAAATCCTCTCTTAGAGAGATTTTCTAGCACGAAAAATAACACTCACAGTGCAAACTATAATGTGCCCGAAAAACTATTGCGGTGTTGAGGAAAAATCCCGCTAATGGATTTCCAAGATTTTTCTGGATTATTTCCTCAGACTCGCGCTGAAGACCTGTGGGTTATCTGCAGGTGACCAGAAAAGTGAAAAATGTGTTCCCCCAGCTTCCTTTCCATCTAGAACTTTGGTTAACTAAGGTGGCGGAATACCATTGGCTAGAATATGTCAGGTGCTAACAACCTTGCCAAAAGAGCACATAGACGGAATAAAACAAGGATATGATTAACATGTTAGACAAGAAAAACGATTCTCCATTGGTTGAGAAAGATACAGGAAATAATGCAGGAATACACTTGGCAACAGCGAAAATGATACCTGCGCTCTTGATATGAGGAAGTACCGGATGGAGGGTTTCGAGAATAAGTTAATATGGAAGTCTTAGCCGAATAGATCCGAAAAGTTCCGAGACGACGCAATAATAACGTTGACAGAAACAACTAACCTGAAATTTAAAAGCAACGCCAAGGCGAAATGGAAACGTAAATAGACAAATAATATTTAATTAATTACTCTAGTACTAATGGAAAAGGACCACTCAGAAAAGTCAAATATTAGTCCGGAGTAGAGTACCAAAGAGTCAAAAAAATGATGTGCTAACGCAGGAGTAGTTAAATGCCATAAAAATGAAACGTAAGTTGAGTTTAATTTAATAGAATTTTCCCAACTGTATAAACTCATTATTTAACCATAAAACACGAACTTATTCACACCATTATTAACTATTTATTTTAGGAACAGACGCAGACGTAACGAAATTTCAGTTTATAATAGGCTCCAAGTAATTATGCAACTATGGACAAAACAAAAGTCGATCTGAATTTCGGAACATCAAACATTGATAGAAATTATAAGAAGGCTGTAGTTTATATAGTCTCAGGAAAAAAAAAAAGGTAAAAATATTAATATTGAATCGAGAAATACCTTTGGTTTATTTATGTCTAACTTAAATGAAAATACTTTTATATGTTACATATTCACAGCAAAAGGGAACACGAATAATAAAATGTAGATTTAAGAGAAAGTATGAAGTGGTGTATATATAGTATCTATAGTCCTATAGTCTATAGTATCCTATGTATATCTGAAAAGAAATATTTATCAAGGCAACCTTTTTTTTTTAATACAAGTATTTACAGTTCAATATTAATACATAATATCGACTTTATATCAAAGAATTTATTGGGGTACCAATGATTTGGCTTTTTTTTACAGCGACAGAAGAGTTATACAAAATATACGCTCGAATCTAAAAATGCAGCATATCTAGCCAAGGGAAACGAAAATCCCAAGACTTGTATAAAGGACTCAAAAACAGGTTTTCAAAATTAATAAAATTTAATTTATATCTACTCTGTAAAATATATGGGAAATAAATAGTTTGTCTAAAGTGCTATTTGAAGTTTTTCTTATATAGTATATAATTATTAAATTCGGCAAAATTAAATAAATCCAACAATTATATTTGAACTGATTTATTTTTGGCGACATCTATGAACGAACGCTAAACTTATACCATTTACTGAAAATTATTCCTTTATATCTTGAGTTCAGATATAGGTACAAAATTAACTACTTATCGAGAGGTGACACTGTGTGTACCGAAATTTGCTGCAAAAGGTGTTGAATTTATATTTCGCTTAAATATGAACAATGTAACCGCATCTAATAAGAAAACTACTAAAATCTAAGTAAATCAAACCAACAAGGCGTACATATTAATCACTAAACTTAATACTAAAGTAGTAGATTATAATATTAAATTAATCATACAATGAAATGCACATATCACAAAATTAAACTGTTAAATGAAATGCACATATAACAAAATTAAACTGTTACAATTGGCTAGTTGGATATTTTATTTAAAATAAATTAATAATTAAATTTAAAAAATGTCCCATGCGAACAATATGGCCTACATTGTATAATATGTAAACTGAATATGGATTAAATAGTAGTATAAGTGAGAAAGAAACTGATAATTTTCCAATTTATGGAAGACCCCATTTCACATAAAAATAGTGCAATGCGATTACATACTTTCCAGTTCCCACTAAGACAAATTATTTATTTTTAAAACAGGAAACCGCTTTTCCAGCTCGTAGATATAATTTTTCAGGGGTTTAAAATTAAATACCTACCTCTTTCGCTGCTTTTGTATTGTGAATGTAGCAGTCTGTATAACAAATTGAACCAATTTTTTAGCTAACAAAAGACTAAGTAAAAAGCTTTTCAGTATTCAATTGAATAGCCACTTTATTCAAGGAATAAAAATTGGAGTTTTTCTCGACATCGCCTTTTTCCTTTTCGGAAATTTTTGCGCTGTTAGAATATTTACGAAATTCTATCGGAACAAAAACTCTGTGCCGAACAAGCGGATAGCTAAGTCAAATAAATATTTTCTTTGGCACAGTTTTCCCTTTATGCCTAAATGGATTCCCTTTGACATGGGTTGTGGACTATATATATTCTTTCGTCTTTTTATGTTTCATAATTATTTTTCGACAAAGTATACCGTTAAATCTAATTTATATAGGTACATTTGGGTAATTGGAACACCAATGATTAACGGACCATCTTCAAATTTTAGATGTCAAAACGTCTAAATATTTTCTTGCTTTAAAATTTCAAAAACAAACCAGCCAAAACATTTAGTTTCATAGGCCGTTGTGTTCTTACTTCTCTTACTTATTGTGGATTTTCTTCACTCCAACACCTGCAGTGATACCTATTAAGTACAGGGTGTCCGGATTTAGTTGCAAAAGCAGGGTATCTCGCTTATTTTTAAAGATAGAACCTTGTGGTTTTCACGAACCTGAGCTAATTTTTTGTGAAACTCATGAAGCCGTAAACAAAATTTTCATAGCCTTCTTCGTTTATGAGATACAGGGCGAAATAGAAAATTTTGCATTTTGGGACCCCCCTCGTATCTCGGTTATCCTTTAACTTAACGCAAAGGGAAAAATTGCTGCTTATGCAGTTTTTTACGCTGGACCCAGTGGTGTAGTCATATTTTTCATTAGAGTTGTTATTTTTTAGATATGACCAAAAGTTGTGTTTTTTTAAATGGGACACCATGTATATTTGTCCAGAAATTGATTTGTCCTTTTAAAAGCTTCTCAAAAATGTATAATAGTATGGGTCTATTTTAATAAACAACAACAAAAATCCTAATTTTTATAATTATCATCCCAAATTTTGCAGCGGGCCATGCAAAACGATGCCGTTTTCTTTTGTTTTCTTGGAAGCAAATGACATTTCCCAATTTTGTACGCGTATATACAATATAGCGCTAGTTTTTTGTATTTATTTATTGTGTAAAAATATATTTGTATTATTATGGAAGAAAACCAAACTTTCGAACATTATGAAAAGTACGATATGTTAGCTTGTTTTATATTAAGTAATGAAAATGTTGAAGCGGCTTCTGAGATGTATTTTAACAGGTAAATAGTTAATTTTTAGGTATGTTGAAATACTATTGCTTAATTTTTATTTAGATATCCAGAAAGGAGGCAACCTAATATATCCACTTTTTATCGGATAAAAAAGAATTTACTTAATCACGGATCATTTATCAAACCTCGTACGAAAACATATAATAAAGAAAATCATAGGCTGAGGAAATTACGGTTTTGGCTAATGCAGAAGCTTTCCCTACAAACTCTTGTAGGGCCAGTGAAAAGAGCATAGGGATTCCAAAAACTAGAGTTCAAGAAATTCTAAAAAAGCTCAAATACCACCCATACAAATTTAGGCTCGTGTAGCACTTACAGCCAGGGGATGCAGAGCGTCGGGTAGTCTTCTGCAATTGGTTTCGAGAAAAATGCGATATGGTTAGAGATTTTGAAAGGAAGGTTATATGGTCAGACGAAGCACATTTCAGTAATTCTGGTATACTCAATAGGCACAATAGTAGATTCTGGTCCCAGGAAAATCAACACCAAATATTTCCCAGAAGAGTGCAGGGCAGGTTTGGTCTAAATGTGTCCTGCTTCATATTAGGAACACATATAAAATTTTATATATTTGAGGGAAATCTAACAGCCAATCGCTATATAGAAATTTTAGAGGCAGCTATACCTGAATTACTTGACGATGTTCCTCTAGGGCAAATTAACGAAATTTATTTTCGACAGGACGGTGCTCCTGCACACAATTCTGGAATGACGAGATTATTTCTGGACAATAATTTTACCAATCAATGGATCAGAACAAATGGACCTATAAAATGGCCCCCTAGGTCCCCAGACTTGTCGATTTTAGATTTCTTTCTATGGGAATATCTGGAAAACAGAATTTACAAAGACCACTATGATAATGTCCAAGATTTAGGAAATGCAATAAGAGAAAATTTTCGCTATTTACAAAATCATCCTGTTATTTTGCTTAATTCCCTAAAACGAATACGAAAATTGTGCGAAGCATGCATAGAACAAAATGGAAATCAGTTTGAACAATTCTTTTGATTTCCTTGGTTACTGTAGTTCTTATACGACAGTTTTGCTGAAAGGCTTGTTACATAATAATTTATTACTCTTTTGCTCTTGTGTTACATAAATCTAGGTAGGTAGTATTTTTTTGGTGCGAAATTATCAATACGTATTTTGATAAATAGATTTAATTACATATTTATTTTGATTTATTGTTAGGATGTAGATATTGTTTACGACTTTAAATAAAAGGCAGGATTTTTGTTGTTGTTTATTAAAATAAACCCATACTATTATATATTTTTGAGAAGCTTTTAAAGGACAAATCAATTTCTGGGCAAATATACAGGCTGTCCCATTTAAAAAAATAAAACTTTGGGTCATATCTAAAAAATAACAACTCTAATGAAAAATATGACTACGCCACTGGGTCCAGCGTAAAAAACTGCATAAGCAGCAATTTTTCCCTTTGCGTTAAGTTAAAGGATAACCGAGATACGAGGGGGGTCCCAAAATGCAAAATTTTCTATTTCGCCCTGTATCTCATAAACGAAGAAGGCTATGAAAATTTTGTTTACGGCTTCTTGAGTTTCACAAAAAATTAGCTCAAGTTCGTGAAAACCGCAAGGTTCTATCTTTAAAAATAAGCGAAATACCCTGCTTTGGCAACCAAATCCGGACACCCTGTACACCGTTCAGCATGAAATACTACGCTCTTAATGAAATTTTGCCTTTCATCGAACTTCCTCATCATAACATCGCAAAACTCCATTCTCCTATCAAAATCATATTGTAATGGTTCTGGTACTAAATGAATATTGTAAGGGTGAAATTTATGTGCATCTAAAATCCTTGCAATCTATGCATGACTAACTTGTCCAACATTTCTCACTGAAGCGTGTGGGTTTTCAATGAACTTCGGCAATGCTTCTAAATTTCTACATCATTTGTTGCACTTGTTGGTCGACCAATATTTACCTTGTATTTAATAGTACCATTTTCTCCGAATCTCTTAACTGATCTTTCACTAGTTGACTTTGCTATAGCGGTGCAATAAGGTGCTCTACAAATTCAAATTTTTTAATTTGGTTTCGAGCACTATAAATAAAAGAAAGAAACATGTCAAATAGAAATGTAAATAGACATATAACAATGACCTAATATGAACTAACAACAGATATATCTAACTAACTAAAACTAAAAAACAAGGTAAAAGAAAGGTTTTCAGTTTGCTTATTATGATGGGTCATTCCTCAAAAAAGTGAAAAATTCATCTCTGGTGTAAAAAGTCTGTGATAAAACTAAGCTTTTATTTTTGTTTTTGAATTTTTTTTGACAATTTATTGCTTTAATATTAAAAGGTAACATATTTTAAATTTTCCTCCCAGCGTAGTTTGCTGATTTTTTATAAATATTTAAGTTATGCTTGTCTAAGCAGAAGTTAGTTTTATTTCTTTTATCATACGCATGAAAATTACTGTTAATTTGAATTAGATTTTTATTTCGACGAATATATGATAATAATTTTAAAAGATAAATTAAAGTACCTGTCAAAAGTTTATTTGACCTGAATGTCTGTCTGCAAGACGTTTTAAAAGGTATACTAAAAATGATTCTAACGATTCTTTTTTGTATTATAAATACTCTCTCTATATCTGAGGCCTGACTCCACACTACTATGTTATAAGCTATTGCAGAGAATATGAAAGCATAATATACATTAATAATTGTTGTACGGTCAACATAATAACGAAGACCAGAAATTACGTAAGCTCTCCTATTAAGCTTTTTACAAGCATTGTCGATCTAAATGTTCCAATTAAGGTGGCAATTCATAGACAAACTCAAGAAACTAACACATGATATCACAAGGTGCTCTACAAATAGTTTTATTAGTTCATAGCTACAGGTTTGTTATGGTTATTCATTAGCTTATTAGCAAAGCACCATTTAGAAAACTCATTTAGTACAGTGTTGATTTTATTTTTTAAGTGACTTTCTGATATATCGGATACTACGATAGTAGTATCATCTGCATACAGAAAAACCTGGCCCTGACTTATATAGTCTGGAAGATCATTAATGAAAAGTAGGAAAGATACTTCAGACGTCATTACATTTTAAGTTGTTACCTAAAATTTTCTGTCAGTCAAAAATGTAACTATAAATACGTTTATATTACCACGTAGTCCTAGGGCGTCTAGTTTAGCAGAGACAAACTGTTTATCAACAGTGTCGAATGCACGTGTCAAGTCAAAAGACAACGTAATTACAAATTCACCTTTGTCCGTCTTATTAGAAACATACTGTAGAAGATCAATGCACCCAGTTTCCATAGGCATGCCTCTCCGAAAACCCTGTTGCCTGTCGTTTAAGATATTATATTTGCAAATCAAGTCATAAATACGATTGTAAACAATTTTTTCAAAAATCTTAGAATAGGAACTCAACAAGATATAGGCCTGTAGTTTTCCATGCTAAGAGGATCCCCCCTCTTAAATATAGGTACAACTATGGATTTCTTAAGTCTGTCCGGAAATACACCAGCACACACCGAAAGATTAATAAGGTCACACAATGTGGTTGAAATATTAAATATAACATGTTTAATAAACTTAATGGATATAGAGTCGAAACCACAAAAGCCTTTGTTGGGGAAACTCATGACAACTCTCTCCACCTCGGTACTTGTAACAAACCGGTAATAAAATGAATTCAAGACAAGTCTTCGACCAATAGTGCACATGTCGGAGAATCGCCCACCGAAATAAGTACCCAGCTTGGTAGGGATAAGTAAGTCCAGGTATTCCCGAAAGACTGACGCAACCTCAAGTGACCCTCAAACGCTCTACTAAATCTAAAAATGAATTCATTAATATCTATTTCATTAATGGATCTGTAATCCATAGTACTTATTGATTTTTTTGGCAATTCGCATGTATTAATAATTTTAAATTTAAATATTTGAGCTGTATGATCTGAGAAACAAAAATCACAGTTACGTACCTGAAACAAAGAAGGTTTATTAGAAATAACATAGTCTAAAATGGCATTCAGTCTGGTTGGAATTTTTAAAAGAGAGACCATACTGAAGTTCTTTAATAAATCCGAGAGTATTCTATATGATTTATCATTACATCCAGCATTAACATTCAACTCACCACACACAATGACCAACTCAAAATTGGATGCTGCTATGAATAAAATTTGATTTAGTGCATCAATAAAAAGCTGCCGATGGTGGTCGGTAGATATCAATCAAGCAAAGATGTTTTAGTTTCAGACAGCAACATTCAATAACTGACTCAACTGAGAGACTGTCAGTAATCTCCACAGAGGAGGCCTCCGATATGAAAGAGTCGTGAATAAATATGGCAGTTCCGCCATGCTTACTTTTAGTTCTGCAAAAACTATTTAAGAGAGTAAAATTGTTGATGTAAATATTGTTAATTTGTTCACTGGTTAGCCAGTGTTCGTCAAAACAAAGAATTTTAGGACTACATTTCTGACAAACTACCTCAATTAAATCTGTTTTGTTGGACAGGCACTGAACATTGATGTGCAACACGGTGACTTCCAATGATTGATTAACTCCTAAGCATTCTGATTCGTTAGGCGTGAGGCAGGCTGATGAAAATTTGTCTCATCGTAAAATAAATACGCCACCTCTTCACATGACCGCGCGCAGTCTCCGTATTCTTGTCTCATGAGGATTATGATCAGTTTCCTTTCACTTAAATGAACTATTTTTAATTACTACTTGTGATAAGCTAACACAAAAATCTGGAAAAAGGACAGTGTCAGTTAACTCGGCACTGGCATTTTGACATTTATTATTTAAAAATTATTCGTGACCTGTAGCAAAGTTCACTGAATAAAAATATAAGTTGCAGCACTAGGCCGTCCGCACTGCCTCCTGTTGCCGAGCTGTTTAAAAGTAGTTTGGCTTCGCGCTACGAATTTTTATCTACCAGGAAATTTCAAAAGTATAAATAATAACTTTAGACAAAAATCATTGAGTTGAATTTTCTCGTCGGACTAGTTTAATATTTTGCAATTACAGTTTTAATTGTTATTTAAGTATAGTGAATTTAATGTTAAATTGTTACTTACCCGCTAGTCGAATTTAAGAATACAATATTTTTATTATATAAATAAAAAAAATCGGTAAATTTTTTATACCCGGAACTTCCCTCGTTTTTTACCATTTGTTCGGAATAGTGAAGTGTGACTCAGTTTGCTTCAGTATATAGTCACGGTATACAGTGTGTTCCAGATTCGCTTCTCTATACAGAGATCTCGGCTCCTATTATACCTACAGCAAAGGTTAAATGGGGAAAGTTTTAGAGGTAACTTATTGCATTCGATATACGGCTTCAGATTTACGATCGATCAATTGTTTTTGGAAATATCGGGTAAAAACCGAAAATGGCGGATTTCGTTTTTGGCCAGTATATCCAGAACGGTAAATTTGACAGCTGCCAAAATGTGACATTATTGGGACACATTTTTAAGACAAATAAGATGGCGTATACGACACGTCTTCATTGTTTTTTGTTAACCCGCAACCCGCCTCAACTTTCATTTTTCTTATTGCCGCCATATTGGATTTTTCGATTTTTGGAAAGAGCCTAAAATTTCCAGTCTAGTGACATCTCACAAGTGCATTAAAGATTTTAGTATCATTGAAATATTGCACTTCGTAAAGTTAGATTTCAGTTTTTTCTAAGGAGGTCATGATTTAAAGTAATGTTAGCTCTCAATGCTTTTCTAAGGAGGCCATGATTTATCTGTAACAAAATTGGATTTTGACTTTGACTTTAAGTTAAATAGTTGAAAGTATGAAAGCTGTGTTTTAATAAGTAGTAGGTACGCTTTTATCCCAATAAAATCATAAATCTAACAAATAAATTGTCAAAACCTATAGAAAATGGCCGGCATTCCGTATTCAAATGAAGAAAAGGTTGACATGTTAGCTCTGTACTTTCAATCATACAGAAACGCCGACGTTACCTCAGCAAGGTATTTGGAGATGTACCCCGAACGACGGCAGCCTCATAAAACCCAATTCAGGAAAATCGTAGTTAATTTAATTAACCATGGTGCCTTCGAACAACCTAAAAGCGGATTAATAATAACAATGAAAATCGAGACAGAAACATTTAACAAGCTATCAACGAAAGCGCTAGTGCATCGGTAAGAACTGTAGAACAGGAAACTAATGTGCCAAAATCAACAGTACAGAGAGTTTTAAAAAAGAATAAGTACCATCCATACAAACCCATAATAGCAGAAGGACTTAAGGAAACTGATTTTCCAAGACGACTACAGTTCTGTGAGTGGTATACTAGGAGATGTAATGAAAATCCTGATTTTGTAAATCATGTCTTGTGGTCCGATAAGAGCAGGTTCACGAATTCTGGAGTCTTTAATAGACACAACCGTCATCATTGGGCTGTGTAAAATCCTCACGAAGTGGCAGAGAGATGTCTAAAGGTCAGATTTGGAAGTAACGTTTGGTGTGGGATCATTGGTAAGTTAATCTAACCAATCTTTTTTAAATAGGCACCAAATGATGGTCAAATTATAATTTTTTTTTTTCGTTTAGTTCTTTAATGATACTAAAAGAGTATCATCTAATAAAAAAAAAAGTTAAACGTTCTACTCTAGTCAGTCAACTTACTTTTTTGATATTGTATTATATTTTTATTCAATCATTTTGTTTTGTAGTTTCGAAGAACCTATAAAAATAGAATTGGGTTCTATAAATTTATTAACACTATCTAAATTTTCTGCTGATTTAGCTAATTCTTTAAAATTATTTTGATTGTCTGAATTTAAAGATTTATTATTACCCGAGAAGCCTAGTTTTTGCGTAATGAAAAAAATACCATATTAATCAAATGTCGAATTATCTTTCCATTTTCATTATGATTTATAAAAAGGCGTTCAGCTGTATTTCCGAATAATTTAAATTTTAAAGCGCACGGGGTTTGTTCTTTTGATATTGTATGTTTTACTAAGGCACGTTATACTTCTTTAAGATTATCATATCACTGAAATAAATTGATTTAGTATTTCCGAAATTAATATGCAATACCAACAAAATAATTTATTACGGCTATTACTTCCCGATAACCAAATATGTTTTTCTTTTTCATAATAAAGCTAAAAAGGTTTCAACTGTATACAAGCTCCTTCATTACGGGATGTTTGATAATTATTTTTGTAAAGAAAATATCTACTTTTTAATAAAGATAATTTTCCCTTTATAATTTATAGTTTCTAGTACCACCCGGCCGACCCTGCCGCCCTTGACTGTTGGGCACCTATTTATAAATTATTAATCATTTCAGGAAATCGACTTATTGGACCATTTTTGTTTGACTAAACGGGCAGAGGTACCTAGAGCTTTTGCGAAACCAGGTTGTACCAGCCTTACGAGCTATTCTAACGGAAGATGAATTAAGAAGAACTTGGTTTCAACAAGACGGATGTCCGGCTCATAATGCCATTCACGTCAGGAACTTCTTAAGAGAGCAGTTTGACGAAAGAATAATTTCTTTAAATGGTCCAATATCTTGGCCTCCTAGATCCCCTGACCTGTCGCCCTTCGATTTCTATCTCTGAGCCCCCCGTGACCATAGAAATCCTGAGACAAAGAGTTCTGGACACATTTAGAAATATTAACCGAAATAAACTTACAAGGGTTGTACGAAAAATAGTCACCAATTGTCAAAATGTCTCGATGCAAATGGACGTCATTTTGCAGATTTGTAAATTAATGTTACCCACTTACAAAGTAGTTAAAGCTCATTTAGATTTTTTAAGTCGTTATTTACGTTCACGTTGTATTGAAAATTCAATGCGTTCAATACATTACTTACTTATTAATGTAATCTTGTCACAAATAAATCATGGCATCCTTTAAAAACATTGAAACCTAATTTACGAAGTGTGATATGACACTAATATCTTTAACGCACTCGTGATATATCACTAGACTGGAAATTTTAGGCTCTTTCCAAAAATCGAAAAATCCAATATGGCGGCCATAAGAAAAATGAAAGTTGAGGCGGGTTGCGAATTAACAAAAAACAATAAAGACGTGTCGTATACGCCATCTTATTTGTCTTAAAAAGTGTCCGAATAACGTCACATTTTGACAGCTGTCAAATTTACCGTTCTGGATATACTGGCGAAAAACGAAATCCGCCATTTTCGGTTTTTCTCCGATATTTCCCAAACTTATTAATCGATCGTAAATTTGAAGCCAGATATCGAATGCAGTAAGTTTCCTCTAGAACTTTCCCCATTTAACCTTTGCTGTAGATATAATAGAAGCCGAGATCCCTATATAGAGAAGCGAATCTGGAACACACTGTTTAAGTGTTACATATACTTTTAATTTTTATTGGCCGCCATTTTGTTTCATGATATTGGATTCCTATCAATATTTTACCATTTTCTTTCTACCAACGTCCCACTTAACTTTTGGGCATAATTTAAAATAAATTCAATAAATAGTTTTTACATTGACACATACCGCCATTTTGTTACGTCATGTTGAATTCATACCAGTTTATCCCATTTGCACATTTAATTTTTCTGCAAAATTGATAGTCCTTTGAATAAAATTTCTTTACGATGATTCTTTAAAAAATGTATTTGGCCGCCATTTCGTTTCGCCATCTTAAATTGAAACCCATATTATCAGCAAGGTCCATTAACTCTATAGGTTGCCTCGAGCGATCCGATCTTGACCTATCCCAACTCGGTGTGAGCGATCTACGTCACTCGGCGACCGGCTTGCTTTAGCACGACATTGTCAATATCTTTTCTGTGTTCGTTTAATTACATATATTAATCTTTTTTTGTTCAAAATTGAAACTTATTTGTTACAATAAAATGCAGCCTTCAAGATATAAGTTATTATAATTTTACACTTAGGTTTAGGGATGTTGGTTTAAATTTTAACCAAGTTTTTCTCCACTTCAAAAACTTGGCATCGTATTTGAAAAAATATGATGTATTTTTAAAGTTTCAAAAAATATACTTGTAAAAAGTTTTAGCATGACAAATAGTTGTATAACTTTAGAAAATGTACATTTTTCTTATACAAGGTGTCCCAGTATTATGTTCTCGGTTTTGGTGATAATGGTTAGAGATAGAGAAAAAGTTTAAATATAAATATTAGTATAAAGGATGACTTATATACCTACTTAAATAGTTTTTCATATACGAAACACCCTATTTTTAATTACATTTTTGAATTGTATCTAAAATTCTACGTCTACTTCATGTATTGTCCATAGGCCTAAGTTTAATTGTTTTCGAGATATTAATATTTAAAAACTTGGGATTTTCAATTTTGAACAACGGTTCAAATTAGAACAAAGCTGTTTGCACTTTTCTGATTTAGTTTTTAATAGTCTACCATAAATTTCTTTTCTATTTCTAACCGGTACCAAGATATCAACCGAGAACACACTATGGGGGCACCTTATGTAAATTATAAGTATTTTTCATATTTTTTTAACTATAGGTATGCTATTTGCAGTAAATACAATTATTTAACAGTTCAAACATCTTTTTTAATAATAGGAAATAAATCAGCACATAATTTATGCTTAAACGGTAACAAATTAAAAATTCAGTTAATAATTTTTCTCATCATACAGCTTTTCGTGGAGTCCACTTCAGAATGGCGTCCTTTTTTACCCTTTTTTTCCTTCGCCAGTTCGTTTGAATATTTCATTCTTATAAATAACCTTTGTCTTACGAACAGTCTTGGGGCATCTAGGTTTACGTTGTTGGGTCTATTTGTAATTATTTTCGTTCATACTTTACTCATAATTTACGTAAAAAGTCTTTTAAAGTATTCACATATGTACACAAAAAGACGAAAATGTCTTAAAACTTTCAGTTGAGAAAGTAAAAAAATACTCTGAAAAACAAAACTGACATCTATCACAACGACAAGGTCAAGCGGAATAAGCAATGAACTGGCGGCCTTGTCACACCGGGTCGCCAATCGACGTCACAACCCACGCCTCGCGGCCCCCTCGCCCGATAACTGCTCAGCGAGGTAACCTAATAGAGATAATGAGCCTTGTATTATCAATACTCCGTTGGTCCTCAGATATTTCCTAACCCCAAATAATACACTGCTTTAACATAACAAGAAGACAGTTAAGGAAACTCATTTAGAAACTTAATATCTGGCAAATATCTGCGAACCAACGGAGTAGGTAAAGAATGATAAAATGGGTTTCATGCAGGATATAAAATCTATATATCTATATACAGGGTGATTCATGAGGAAATGTCAATACTTCAGGTACATATTTAGGACCAAAACATTAACATAAGGGTCTATATAAATAAGTGTCCGCAAAGCCTTAGTTCTCGAGATACAGGGTGTTAAAGTTTTTATTTAATTTTCCTATTTTTTAAATAAAATCTATGATAATGTAAATAATCGAGTGAAAATTGATATACGGTGGTTTTTTGGTATGACAAATTCGAATCTAATATTTTTATTGCTCTTACTTGTAGGGGGCGCCACCTACATGTCTTTCTACTCTTTCGAACAATCACAACTTTTTGGTACAGTCTTGTATTACATTTTTGAGTAAAACAAATTATTCCCTTGCCATTTCTACGTCAAAAAGGTATACCTGTTAAAAGTGGATACGAGCAACCGTTTTCGAGATATTTGAATTTAAAACAATTTCGGCGCATGTAATTTTTTATCGCAAAATTTTAAAAGTTTGTTATTTTGTCCAAATTTAAACGCATCTTGGCATAAAAGTTTTGAAATGAACACATTTTTTTGAGGTGTGTATTCAGTGCCTCAGACATAAACTAAACAAAAGGTATTTAATTTTTATTAAAATCGTTATTATTAAGTTCTTTTTAATAAAATCTAGGTTATGTTTTATAATTTTCAAAAATTCCACCATTTGCTTCTAAGCACAGGTCAGCTCTATGGTGTATAGCTCGGGTTGCTCTGTAGATAGATTCGGGCGCATTCCTTAGTGTTTTGTGCTGCGTTTATTATCCGATCCAATAATGCTTCTCTTGTATTTACTTTAGTGGAATATACCAATGATTTGAACCATCCCCAAAGACAATAATCCAAAGGATTAAGGTCTGGCGATCTAGGTGGCCAATTAAACGGACCTCCCCGACCAATCCATCGGTTTGGAAAGTTTTGGTTTTAAAAATCTCTTACAAGTAAACTGTAGTGTGCAGGGGCTCCATCATGCTGCAAATATATGTTTTGTCTTACATTAAGGGGAACATCTTCTAATAGATTTCGCAAGTGATTTTCAAGAAAGTTTAAATATTTTTCTCCTGTAAGACTACCGTCGATTATAAATGGACCAATTAAATGACCATTTAACATTCCACACCACATATTAATGCTAAATTTATGTTGGAAATTATATTCTACTGTAGCGTGAGGATTTTCATAGGACCACCGGTGTTCATTGTGAAGATTATTTATACCATCACGCGCGAACTGTGCTTCATCACTGAACAAAACATACCTATACAACCTTCGATCTTCATTAATCCAGTTACAGAATTGTATTCTCAACTCACAATCACCCTCCTGCAAATGTTGAACCCGTTGTAGATGAAATGGGTATAAACAATTAATGTGAAGATTTCTCCAAGCAGACGATTGTATAATTTGATAAGTATCTGCAATCCGCCTAGTGCTTATGCTTGAATCATTTTCGACGGCATTGAGTATAGCCTCTTCTACTTTAACATTGAGTCCCGATTCCCTTTCAGATACAATTTTCTCACTTGGAAACATCCCAGATTCTCCAGCAGTAGTGAAAACTTGTTGAAAAACTCTTCTATCTGGCACCCTTCTATCTGGAAAACGACGCTGGAACTCCGCGACTGCTTGAGTTGCGACCCCATTGCAGAAGCCATACACGAATATCATATCTGCATATTCACGATGCGAGAATATCACAGGCATAATGACGTATTTAGATCTAAAGTTTCTTAAATAATTATTGTCAGATAATAAAAGTTATGAACAGAAATTGACAGTGACAAAATTTGATCTTATTATTAACTGACATTACTATTGCTAAGTAACAGGAAAAACGATGAGAACACCAACCAGCAGTTGTTCTGTTAGGCAAGGCACACTTCTATTTTTTTACTATACATGCATACTTTATGTGAATTTGATAAAAAAAATCACATGCGCCGAAACTGTTTTTCCTCATGAATCACCCTGTATGTATATATAATATATATATATATATATATATATATATATATATATATATATATATATATATATATATATATATATATATATATATATATATATATATATTATAGAAATATATATATATATACATACGTATGTGTCCTGAGGATGCAACAATAAAGTTGCGAAACGTCGACAATTTAAAAATAAAGTTTTTTTACTGCATCCTAACCCCAAATAATACACCACTTTAACATAAAAACAAGAGGATCGCTAACGAAAACCATTTAGAAACTTAATATCTAGGAAATAACTGTGGGCCAAATAATACACCCCTCTTACATAACAACAAACAGATCGTTAACGAAAACCATTTAGAAACCTAATATCTGGGAAATATCTGCGGACCAGCGTAATAGGTAAAGACTGATAATGTGGCTTATAGAATGTATGTGCCCTGAGGATGCAAGAATTAAATAGCGAAACGTCGACAGTTTAAAAGAGTCTGTTGTTTTTTTACTAAATCCCAACCCTAAATAATACACCAGTCTAACATAATGACAAGACGATCGTTAACAAAAACCATTTAGACACTTAATATCTGGGAAATATCTGCAGTCCAGTGGAGTAGGTAAAGACTGATAATATCGGTTTCATGCAGGATATATAATCTATATGTGTTCTGAGAATGCAACAATAAAGTTGGGAAACATCGACAACAAAACAATCTACATATTTGTCAAAAAAATAAAAAAAATTTGTCTCACAATAACAAACTGGCGCGATCACGAATCCTGACCAACTGTGTATGTGCCGAACACCCGACCGGTACCCAGAATATATCAGCCGGGGCGAGACGCGAGGAATAGGTAAATCGAGTCACGTGTTCAAGTGCCGCAACTTATATTTTTATTCAGTAAACTTTGCCTGTAGTAAGGAGATACAGGTAGAGGCTTTCTTTACAAAATCTAATTACTTTTTTCTGATTCAAGTTATTATTTAACATACTATTAGCTGATCCGAAAAAAATAAAAAATACAAAATGTTACATAAGAAAATCAAAACATAATGTTAATGCCTGAGAAGTGGTACATTTGACACCGTCGCAGATATTACCATCCAATGCCAATCCATTTTTTACGCCAACGTCAAATTTGAATCCATTTGATACAGGAGCTTACGAGAAAAATTCATTTGCCGAAGTATGTGCCACACGTTATTTTCATTAATACTATAAGCTTCATTTAATTTAGATAATTGACAACGTTTCGAGAACGATGTATCTTCGATCGTAATCAAGTATAAATAATCTCAGTTTTTTACTCCTAATGCGCGTTTTATTAATCTAAATCAATTCTTGAGAAAGGACAGGGTTTTTGAGATATATATCATTTAATTTAGATAATTGACAACGTTTCGTATCTTCGATCGTAATCAAGTATAAATAATCTCAGTTTTTTACTTAATTTTTATTAATCTAAATCAATTCTTGAGAAAGGACAGGGTTTTTGAGATCTATATCACTTAATTTAGATAATTGACAACGTTTCGAGAACGATGTATCTTCGATCGTAATCAAGTATAAATAATCTCAGTTTTTTACTCCCATTGCGCGTCTTTTTAATCTAAATCAATTCTTGAGAAAGGACGGGGTTTTTAATATATATATATATATATATATATATATATATATATATATATATATATATATATCAATTCACATCGATATTTAACCATAACATATTGCGAACATGCTTCGACTTTAACCTCGACCGCGGAATAGCGACCCCACAATTTTCCCGATTTGCATAATATTTGTTGGTTAGCCAGGCAGGTAAACCTCGGCAAAGCTTATGATAATACGACGTCGACCTAATGTCGTAAAGTAGCCTCTGCATGTGACAGCCGGAAGGAGGTCGGGAACGGCACGCAGGTTGCCGCGCTCTCCGACGGACGTGCTCTGCATGCCAAATATTTGCCCCGTTGTCGGGAAAGTTTTATTGCAAATTCCGTAACCAGATTTTTTTGGGGGGTATTTATATCCGCGCTACTAGAATTATCTATAATTAGAGCAAACATGTATTATACAGGATGTCGAAAATTCGACTATAAGCATGCGTAGGAAGAGCTACGAAGATTGAGTTAGGGCAAACTGGAAGAAAGTTCAGATATATATTTATTGGAAAAAATCGTATGATACGATAAAGAATGAAGAAATTAAATAAAAGTAGAACGTCAGAAATGTTTTAGTTACAAAATTCTGACACAAAAAAAAATTTTTAAAAAACTTCTCTTCTGCGTTTTACGGAGGTATATTAGCTGATCGTTTCATATTATAAGATGGACCGAGTCTTATCATCCTTATCCAGACCGCTTACATACAAAGATTTGCCCTCTAGCGCTCCAACCGAGCTGAAAAATAGGAGCTCTCAGAACAAGACCATTCCTTCACACCATCCAGGCATAGCGTTTACACATGCTCGCGCTTTTGCAGGCTACAATTCCCGTCCCTCATTACTCCTCTCAAAAAAAACTGGAATATGGGAAAATTGAAAAGACAGAAACATTTTTTTTAGTTTTTCTGCATTTTGACATTCAAAATAAAAATCACTAGACAGATTTTTTAACCATTATGCAAGATGCTGTCCATTAACCTCTACATTTTAATAATTGAGTATTGACACCATCACATGTGGCACTTCTAATAACATGTGAACTAACAACTTGAAAAGCATAATGTGCCCGATGCTCTTATTCTTATTTAGTATTTACTGGAATCTATTAAAATTTTTCCTTAAGTGTACCCCATAAATAAAAATCTAAAGGAGTAATATCAAGCGATCTTGGCGGCCAATTATATGTCTAAACCAACGATGCGATCATTGAAAATTGGATTCATCGATGCGGTGCTATGCTATGAAATACAATTAAAAATTTAAAGAGTCAGCTACAGGCAAATCATACACTGCTAAAAATCGAATTTTTTTCAGCTTTTTAAATTCAGTGTCTTATTAAAAAAAAATTATTTTCAGGCTTTTTTAGAAGTGACCTACACAAATGTATTTTTGGACCACTCTGCGTGCTTCAATAAGATATGACCAAAAAATGTCAAACCGAAATGTATTGTTACCTTAACCCAAATTTCAGCTTAAAATTATTTTAGAGTTGGGAAAAATTAAAATTCATATAAAGTCCCGTTTTCGTCAAAAATTTGAAAATTAATTAATACTTTAAAAGACGGCTACAGATAGATATAGGGATGGATTAAGAAAAGTTGCTCAAAAATGTCTGTAGAATCTGAAAATTAAAAAATATATATTCCATTTAAAATAACGATGTTGTCACCAGCTTTGTACAGAAGCGGCAACCCTGCATTGCTAAAAATATTTTAAAATGACATACCATGGTCGGTTACCTTGACATCTAAAATTTAATTATACCAAACATTCAAATTTTAACTGCGTCAAGTGTCTGCAGATAAGATCCAAAATGCTGTAAAAAATATATATTTTGCTCGCTGCCAAGCAGTAGAAGGAAACAGTGGCGGCTCGTGGTGAATTATATGGGGAGGTCGATAACAAATTTAAAAATAGGCATATCTAAAATAAAAATAAATATCTTATCTTTAAAATGAGCTTCAAATTCTCATGAAGCTCAGGTCTACTCTTCGTTCTTTAGAATTGGAAAAATGCTGAATGACACGTTTGCTAAAATTGCGCGCATATTCCTTTTATAAACGATTTCTCGATACTTAACATTGCTTAAGCGGATAGTCTATCTGAGCCCAACTCCTCAACAAAATTTATAAGCCCTCAAAAAACCCTTGGATTTTCAGACAAAGCCGTTTTATCATGGCCACGTAGTGCCAGCTCGAATGCCCCACAAAATTGTACACAATCTATAATTTTGTTTAAAATATGACAATTTTTGTATACATTTTCATTAAAACCGCTAAAGGATTTTCTATAAGCTGTGTCTAGCTGAGTGCGAATATCAACACTTCCGACCGTAGCATAGTTCACCGAACATTTCATGTGATCTGCAGAAAACGTATGTTTTTTTAATTTTTCTTTTAAGTATTTTAAGTCCTTAACACCGGTTTTGTACCATATTGAGTCCGACGAGTCCTTAGAAAACAACAAACAAACTTAACAGTAAAATGAGTTAGAGACTTCACAACCACATATCCAGTTAGCTAAATCGTACATGCTTTTGCGAAAGTTTCGATGAACCTCTTTATTTTTGTCTTTACTAGTTTGTCGCGTACTAAGTTCTGGCAAACTGCTACCACTTACCTTGAATTCGTTTATTTTCTCAACATTAAGTTCGTTAGCAGTCTTTAGTTGTTTAATTTCTTGTACTACAGACATTTTATTTCATCTACATTCACAACTTAAACTTAGACCACCTTAAATTGGTTATTTTTGTTTAAGTTCGTAAGCACTTTTTAGTTGTTTATTCTTTTGCACTAGTCACTACCAACATTTTATTTCCTGTATATTTCCAACTCACACATGGATCATAAAAATAAAAAAATATATATTACAAAACACAGTATATAAATCAATTTTCATAATTTAAAAACGTCTGAAACAATATCAGGTTAAAATATCGACCCCGCGACCTCTGAACATCTGAACTTCCGCATGCCGACGAAGAGACCGGCTGATGACCCAAATCGCGATTTCATATTCCATTTGCTATGACGTTCGGCTGCCGCTCGGTAGCTGTGAAATCTTCGGGTACCTTCGTCAAGCTTTAAGGTAATCGGGGCAATTTGGACTGTCTAGCCTAGCTTAGTATAGCGTATTTCATTATGCCTAACGAACGCAACGAGACCATTCCAACCGCCGCGCGCGGCTAATAGTGTAGCGTATTTAACTTTTCCCAAGGTTCGCGTTTTATTACAACTGTTAGGAGGGATTGTCAAACGAATAATTTATTTTCTGAAATATTTTTGGGGGTCATTGACCAAACAACCCTATGGAAGAGCTGCCCCTTTAAGGAAAACAATTTGAACCTTTGACTAGATAAAATTTAGAAATGTTTTATATATTGTATGTTTTTTAATACTATATTATGTATGTCTTTATTATTGTTTAACATTTGTTTTTTATGTAATTATGTGGAACTAAAATTCAGCTTCTCTTTTCTAAGCGTCTGAATCTAAAATGCTTCTAGACTTATTTCATCAATTATTGCACTTTTTTCTCGTTTTGTGTAAAGAGTTATTTTAATGAAAATATGCGTACATTTCATTTGTTTTTATTTTTTTCCTAAAATAATGTTTTTCAATACATGATTATTGTTCTGTTTCGGAAATGATTTTGTCGTGGCCACTGTCTTTCGTTGACGTTAACGTTCTTTAATTTCTTGCTTCAAAATGTGTTTTTTATTTTACCAATTTCCATTATCAATAAAAATGAGTTATTTAGCAGCTGAATTAGTTGATATGCATTTCATGTACGGGTTGGAAGATGGAAAGAGCCAAGAAACGTACAGTTCCTTCTCACATTTTTTTTCATAGGATCCATCAACGGCTTAGGGATACTTACTGGTTTATTTACGCCAAGAAGAACGAGTGCGGGTGTAACAAAACAACTCGCACTCCAGAAGTTGAAAAACGAACATCAAGAATTGTTGAAAATGAGCCTCCTCTTTCTGTAAGAAGGATAAATGTATGTGGATGTGAAATCGTCAAGCTGTTTGTTTTATTTTTGATGAGCACTTACAAAGATTATAAAATATATTGCCAACTGATTTTAATCCAAGAAATTTTTGTCAATGACTACTTAGACAAACATCTTACCACAGAAATTTTCGACATAACATTTTGGCAATTGATGAAGCTGGAATCAATAGAGGCGGAATCGTAAATTTTCATAACAATTATTACTGGGCTGACATAAATCCTCATGCTGGTTTTGAAGGACGACATCAATTTTTTCTCGAATGTATCAACCTCGGGAGATAATCTTCTGGGATCAGTTTTTCTGCCAAATAAGTAAGGCACTATTTTTGTTGTATTCTTTATAATGGCACTTTAAAATTATTTTAAGTTTTAGCGAGGAAGATTATTCAAATTTATTAAAAGAAAGCTGGTTTTATTGGAAGATATTCGATTAGCAAACTGGAATAGAATATGGTGTATACATGATAAAGCACCACCTCATTTTTTAGTTGAAGTTCGGGAGCACCTAAATAGAAATTTTGGAAGGATGTGGGTGGGACATGATGGTACAAGAGCTTTGCCACCTCGTTTGCCAGATTTAAACTCCGTGGACTTTTATGTCTGAGAACATGTAACAAGTCTGGTATAAGATGTGCCCATTGTAGATGAAATTCGTCTACTGCAGCGTATCATTCAAACATGCGATACTATTAGAAACATTGTGTTTCAACAACAGTGTTTAGTTCTTTTTTATTATGCATTTTAATTACTTTTGATTTAGTAAAATTGATAGAAAAAAGAGATCTTCGTCTCGGCCATTTCAGCTAATTTCACATTATAAACGCTGTCACTTAGCTGTAACTGAACTGTAAAGTTTTCTGTGTACGGATTGATATTTTGCTAGATAACACAGCAACAAGTTAATGAACAGCATGAAGTCTGATGATGAACAGCCAGTGCAATAGTAATAAAATGTTCGGGGGAGGGGGAGGGGTCAATACGGCCATGACCCGGAAAAAATAAAAATATCTATAATTTATCTCTAGAAATGTTCACGGTATGTAATAAATAAATAAAAACATATGAAAACCTGGACACCCTGTATCTTTTGTTTTAAAGGAACTGCACAAGATAAGTGGTTTTGTGGGTAACAAGCGAAAATGTTTATGTTTTTAATATAAATAAGGAAGGCATATATGTTGTTCTGTAACACACACTATATATTAAACATAAAAAGGAACTATGGTATTGAGTTAGCAAAGGGGTGGTAAGTCAGTCCCGAAGTTCAGGGTGGCCGTGTATAAATCCCGCCCTAACTGTTTTACTTTTCAAAGATACAGACAATTTTTGAATATTATGATAATAATAATAATAATATTAAACATCTTTATTGCTTACACCATCCAATCTTTAAAGTACAAAATTTTTAAATAATATATGTATTTCTAGGGTAACAAATGGCTTTGTATAATGGCACACATCTGATTACCGAGGTACTGTTTAGGCCTTAAACTGACTAGAGCAAATTTTATAGGTGAAAATATAATAATGTCAAATACCGCAATTGATAAATATGAATATAATAATAGTAAGGAAGAAGAGAAAAGATCAAGAGTAAGAAAATATGGCGAGGAAAACTCAGAATTGAGATAGTAACATATCTCATTTAAGTTTAAATTTAAAAGTTAGAAATGATAAATTAGTATCAAAACTACTATGCATATTTACAAAATGAGCTACGTAATATGAAAACGATCTTTTAAACATCTCCTTACAATGCTTAGGAACTGTAAGAATAACCCTTCTGCGGAGATTCAAGTTGTTAACGTCAGTCCAAAATTTGATTTTTTGATATAAGTTTGGAGGAAATTTTAATAATTTTAAAGTAAAAAATTGACGTACAGAGTTTAAATCGACTGAACATATTTAACCAGCCATAGCATCCAAGCATGTCGTATATACACTACTACAATCATTAAAATGTGACAATACAAGAGCATCACATTTTCTTAGTTTCACAGGAAAGGTAGTGTCTATGTGCATAGATTACCTTTAAATTTCTGTACGCTATTCTGAGTTTAGCTGTAACATGCTTCCTAAATTGCAACTTCGTATCTAGCAATAGTCTAATTAATATATATTATTTAATATTTCTTTCTTACGATCGGCGCCCTGATGAGGCCCGATAGGATCAAAAAAATATTTGTACAACTACTATGTATCTATAAAAACTTAAGGTAAATGACATAATTTCTTATGCTTGCCTAAATAATATTGTTTATATTATGTATCGACACATTCTGTAGACAGACTAGTCTACATTTGAGATATGTAATATTATTAAATATTTGCTTCAATCAATTTAAAGTTAAATATTTTTATTCAGTTGAGAAAAAGCCAAAAAAGAGTTTTGTTTAGCAATAGTCGCTTGCCAGTGTTTGAATAAGTAAGCAAAGGATTGTTCAGTTTTATTTTGAGGGTTGTTTTTACATTGGTTGTTTGTTTCGTCTTCGTTGTTGTTGAGTCTCTTGGAGCAGATCCGGTTTAGTTGGAGCAGATCCGGTTTAGAGAACGAGAAGTAAATGTGGGTACCTTCAGCGTAAAAATGTGCGCGGCAATGCCTAAGAGAGCTAAAAAATGGAATGTACAGCAAAAGGCACAGTATACTACCCTATGAGACACTTGGGCGGATATTTAATAAAGCAGACAAATCATTATTATGTACTACTTGCGGTGTACGGTCCGATAAAATGATTTTGTAAAATATTTAGCGTCTTCACTCAATCAATCAATGAAATATTCAGCATCTCATGATTAAGCATATCAAACGCCTTGCTAAAATCTAAAAGAATCAAAACAGTAATTTTATTACCATACGATATAAGAATATCACCAATTACATCGCCGAGAGCAGATTCACAGCTGTAACCTTCTCTAAAGCTGGACTGTCTAAGAGGCAAGATACTGTGTACAATAAGATACGCTCTTATCTGCCTCTGGGTGATCCTTTCAAGAATCTTAGACAGCGCCGGAAGTATACTAATTGAACGAATTTGATTAAATTCTTTAGGATTTGTGACTTTACGTCTTTTGTTACAATGCTCACTAAACTTTCGTTTTTATCATATGTTATGCCAAAAATAGGAATATTTCGATTTTTAGAGTATTGCTCCTGTGTATTAAAACATTTTTTAAGGACGATGTTTTCACTCTTGAGTGCTTCTACCTCAAAAGAGAGTTTAGTAATTTTTTTAAACCGTTCATTATATTTTCAGGGTATTCTATACCGTTTTTTTAATCGGCACACAAAAGAAAACTGACACATTTATGCTCAAATATAAATCTCACTTTACTTTAAAATTTAATTTAGGAGAATTTCAGGCCAAAATTAATTAAAAACCAGGACAACACGAGATCAACAGTAGTTACCATTCGCGCGCCATCTACTACCCTAGCCTATTGGCTCAATAGTTTTTGGATACGTATAAAAAACTTCGCTATGTTAACTGATATTCCGGGATAGCAAAAAAATTATTTTGAATAGGAAATGAGTCCGTTTTTCGATACAACAGAAAACTGTAGGAATATTTAATAAAACACCCCATATAAATATAAGCAACAATTTTTCATTTGAATATACATATTTATTTATTTATTTTTTATTTATTTAGCTCAAAGAACTAATAACCACAATAATTAATTATTATTACAAACAATTTAAGTTTGACATGTCAATAAGTTATATATGTTAACTAATTTAAGTTATATAATGTCTAATAAAACGTTTTTTGGAAAAGATTACATACAAAAAACAAATATTAATACAACCAATTAAAATTAAAGTTTTAAGTAAAATGCTTTACAAATAAAACCAGAAATATTTTAGGGGGTAGGTACATACATAAAAACCAATACATACCATACACATATAAAAATCATTACAGAACCTGTCGATTGTACCGCTGTATCATTTGATTCCTAAGTTGTGATTTAAACATTGAAATGGTTTGGCATTGTTTAATTACCTCTTTACTTTACTTTGTTAAACATATCCAAACCTCGATAAAATATAGTGTTCTGTCCACTTTTTTATTTTTTGGAGCTATAAAGAAATTGTTTATTTGTCTGGTATTGTACGAATGTATTTCACTGTTATAAATTATTTTGCATGTCAAATAAGGTGGAGAATGACCAATTTTTATTTTAAAAATTAAGACTAAAACATTAAACCGTATGTATTCGATCACTGGCAGCCACTGTAAGCATTCAAGCATTGATCTAATTGGTGTATACCTATTACACCTTAAAATAATTCGCTTTGCTCGATTTTGCATTTTTTGTAATTTATCAATTTCATTCTTATTTAACAAAAACAGAATTGTTGAGCAGTAATTAAAGTGTGGCAAAACTAAGGTGTTAAAAATAACTTTTCGTGACCACAATGAGAAGTGTGATGTACAACGTGAAAGACAATTAATATTGTAACTGATCCTTGATACTACCATATTAGCATGTTCCTGGAATGTTAATTTTTCATCAATTATTACCCCCAAATACTTAATTTTCTTAACTCGTTCTAACACAAAGTTACTCATTTTTATTTTGTAGTTGCCTTCAATAAATTCTCTTTTAACTTTTTCGGTGGAAAAAAGCATAAACTTTGTTTTGCTCGTGTTAACTTTTAGCAAATTTTCGCATGTATATTTATAAAAACTATTCAGAGCGTTATTAATCCTAAATACTAAATCTTGAATGTTTTTTGAGTAAGTATATATTAGGGTATCATCTGCAAACAAATGAATATCGACCAAATCCATAACTTCCACTATGTCATTAATATATATTAAAAACAATAGGGGTCCCAAAATACTCCCCTGAGGTACTCCGTGGTCATTCAATAATTCATCGGAACTTTTCCCATTTATTTTAACACTCTGTCTCCTATTTTTAAGGTAGCTTTTAAACCACTCCAAAACCGAATCTCGGAATCCTATCCTATATAGCTTGGCTATAAGTTTTTGCCGATTAAGAGTCTCAAAGGCACGTTGTAAGTCCAAAAATACCGCAAGAGTACTATAATTCTCATCCATTCTGTTTTTCCATTCATCCAATACGTATTGAATTGCAGTCTCACAGCTATACTTTTTGCGAAATCCCGATTGCTTATCTGTTAACAAACCCTCATCTTCTACGTAATCGATTATTTCTTTATAAACTATTTTTTCTAAAATTTTTTCCAATGCACTTAGCAAATTAATTGGACGCAGATTTGCTGCCTCAAAAGAATTGACCTTTTTCTGGATGGGGATTATTGTTGACAGTTTCAAAGTATTAGGAAAAACACCTTGTTCTAAGGAGGTGTTTATCATATTTATAAGAATATTTTCTATAGAGGTATAAGTAGACTTAATGATTTCAATGTTAAGATCATCGGGACTGCTTTTATTTATAAAAGAAAATACAACTGTTTTTAATTCTTCTCTTGTAACTAATCTAAAATTGGATACGCAGGGTAATGAGTTGTCCGTGTTACTTATATCTAAATCTCTATTAATACTCTATTAATACAGTTTATGCGAAATGTTGAGAGAGAGTATTAAAAGAGATTTCCATTTTATAATATTTAACCAAAATAATATTTTTAAATATGTCATTATTAAAAATAAATTTTCTATATTTGGTCGACAATATACAGACTACTAACAAGTGGTTGTTTTGATATGAATAAGTGAACTAAAAATTAATTCAGTGGCAATTCCAGCGACAGTATGCGTGTGTAGCATACTCAGCATTTAGATTACAGGCGAGAGGTAATTAAACTGTGTCAAAATCAGAACAAAAAATAGTTGATGAAGCCTTTCTGCTAATACAGTCAATCAAAAACTTGTAAAGGACTGCTTCAAAAGAATTTAGCGTAGCTGTTTCATCGGTGTAATAACCCAAAATCAAAAAATGTGCCAGCGTCCATTTTAAACAAGCGACACTGATTTTTTCGTTAAAAATGCGTTTTTCTGAAAGCTCTCTAATGAGGATAACATTTTTCAGGCAGGCATAAATATGATAGATAAAGAATATTTTAAAAGTATTCCGATTATTTTATCCGTTTGCAATTTGACAAAAAATGTTGGATTTTTCGCAACAGAACAAAATGTAACTAATTATTCATTGAATGAAATATATTTTGGAAATTGGTGTATGGACTAGGCTAATCTCTATAACATAAATATAAAAAATACTTTTGAAACAAGAGATAGTTAATATATGGGAAAATCATATATACTCCCCTCCTACAGAATTTTAGGTACAGGGTGTATTTTTATAATTTAACAATGTTTCCTATTTTTAATTAAACAGATACAAAAAAAAATTTACACTCAGGGCAGTCCAACTATGCGGTACTGACACCAACTTCATTTTTTTAAATAAATCGCTCTATAGATAGAGCTCATTTTCCTTTCTTCAAAGATGTATAATATGTCTATATTTGGTTAAGCCATTTTCGCTTTATAGTGCTGAAAATAAGGTTTATTTTATGTGCTTCTAATCATAGTAGCCATGGACCGAAATCGCAGGTTTCTGCGTTTTTTTGTACACTAAGAAAGGAATAAGTGTTAATCTAGGTAACCATGGAAAAAATAAAATAAATGACCATTTGTCAAAAATTAATTTTTTGTTCATCATGGTTTATAATGAAGAAGAAAAATTAGAAACAATTCGATTACTTTATAAAAATATTAATGGTTCGGATGCATAAGCCGAATACCCGCACCTCCACCTTGGGATGCAAGTTCCAACCAGGACATTTTATAATGTTGAACGCAGTATGCGGCAAAGAAAACCCCTGCAACGAAAGAAGCGAACAGTTGCTTTAAACGAAACAGAAGAAATGAATATATTGCTATATTTTCAAGGTATGCAATAAGTTATTAAACAATTTGTTTGGTAAATTAAAAATATTAATCTTACTATTAGAAAACCCTCGACATTCAATTAGAGATACGAGGTATTTTGGAAAATCATTAACACAAATTCAAAATACTTTAAAGAAATACAAATATCATCCATATAATTAAATGCCTCTCCAGAAGTTTACTATAAATCAAAAACATTTAAGAATAAACTTTTGCCAACAAATGACTTTTCAGAAAAATGAGGATCACATTTTTTTTAACAAAATCCTGTGGTAATGTACAATATAAAAAATAACCATTTGTGGGCACCTCACACGCATATATTGAAATTAAACGACAAGCTCGTAATTCCCTTAATGTTTAGTATGGTATGCTGAGAAATTAGGTGATTGGTCCCATTATTTTTGAAGCTGCTCTAAATAGGCATAGGTTTTTACAAAATTAAATTGATAATTTTTGGAAAACGTACCCTTGCAAAGTAAGGAAGATTTAAGCAACCGCTATGATATGTGGATTGGCCGAAACGGGGTTATTTATTGGCCACCAAATAGCCCAGATCTAACTCCGTTAGATAACTTTTTATTAACGAACGAATTAAGAACGTTGGAAGATATAACAATGTATAGAAAAAAATGGTGGTCATAACAAACATATATATATATATATATATATATATATATATAATGTATAGTTTATTTGTTTAATAGTTGTTGTTGTTAATTGTTTTTTATTCTCAAGTTGCAAAAAAATAAAATTAAATACTTGTTATATTATAAAATTTAATCTTAAATTCTAAAATATAAAACCGTTTTACATAATTTTCTTTATTAAAATCGTATTAAGAATAGCTAAGAGGGTAATAAAAGAAAATAATAGTCGTTTTTCCCTTTTCCAATAATTTCGTGATCTCAGTGCTAAATGATTATAGTTAATTTATAGTAAAAACAGCAGGACCGAGAGAAATGTTTACATGTTTTCTTTTATTTTTATCATAGCTACCTAGATTAACACTTATTATTTTTCGTTCAAAGTAAGCGCAGCAACCTGCGATTTAGGTCCACGGCAACCATGATTAAAAGCACTTAAAATGAACCTTATTTCAGGCTCTTGAAAAAAAAATTGTTAAATTATAAAAATACACCCGGTACATTTAACCCAGAATATACCGGGTGACCAGTCTGTTATTTTTTTATTAATCAATATATCAATTTGAGATTATGGGAAGTTATATGGTTGTAAGTTTTTTCAGTTGAATATTTAAGGTATAACAGCATTCTTAGGTCACTTCCGGTTTGACCAGAAGTACTATCAACTTCAATATTTTAAATGGAATACTATATGTATATTTTCCAAAATTTGAAAGCTACATACAATTTTGAGTATAATATATATATATATATATATATATATATATATATATATATATATATCTATATATATACATATATATAGTAGTAGTAGTAGTTAGGGGGAGGTCTAGAGCCCTGACTGGTAGGCCTATAAGGCCCTTTTAGTCTACCCCAGCTCCTCCCTCAACCACCACTCGCGACCACTTACTATGTAAGTCTGCATATCCTTCCATGCAAGATCCTTAACTTCGTCCCTATGCAAGACCGTAGTGCCGAAAATATCTCGTTGCAGTCTCGCTAGCGCTTCACATCTGCACAGGAAGTGAAGCGGAGTTTCCTGCTCTTCCTGACACTCCGTGCAGATAGAATCTTCCTCAATGCCTAACATAAAGAGGTGTCTCCTCAATCGACAGTGCCCCGTTACTATTCCTACGATGGAATTTAGAGTTTTCCTGTCTCGGGCTAGTAACCCCATTCACGTTGAAGTTCATGTTGTGCCCATTCGTCGAGTGTTATCCTTATCTGCTGCTTAGTGATGCCTAAAGCTGGTTCTGGTCCTACATACGGGCTGGTGGCGCCGAGTCTAGCAAACTCATCTGCCCTCTCGTTGCCCTCAATCCCACAGTGTCCTGGCACCCAAACCAACTTCACTCTTTTACGTCGCGCCAACTGCTCTAGCCTGTCACCGCATTCCTGAACCAAAACTGATCCCGCCATGGGTGAGTCGAGCACCTTAAGTGCTGCTTGACTGTCTGAGCGTATGACAATCTCTCCCTCTGCCCCCTCTATGACTTCCTTCATCGTTATTGCCATTAGAATGGCATATACCTCAGCCTGAAACACCGTCGAAAACTTCCCCAAAGGGAAGCTGGACCCGGTTTGTGTAGCCTCAATATAAACACCAGCACCAGAGGATTGCAACTATGTCATACGTGAACCATCCGTCTAGCAAACAATTGCCTCTCTGGAGAACTCCAGCCTGTTTCTCTCCCAGTCCTCTCTTTCGGGGATTGAGATACTATAACCCTTATGCCATCTTAGTCTGCCTGAGGGTCGTGCTACTCTGTAGGCAGATAAAGGGATCTCTCTTTCCACAATGTGGGAGATCCTTGCATGACCCACAACCTCACCTTTGGTATGCCAAGCTCCTGCGTCTCTCATTCGCAAGTGCGCTGCCATAGCCTCTTTCTTAATGAAAGTCGACAATGATGGCTAGCAAGACATCTAATGCTGCTGACGGCGTCGTCCTCATTGCTCCAGTTATCGCTAGGCTTACCAGTCTCTGGACTTTTGCAAGACTGGAACGAATGGTTTTCCTCTCCACCGAGGGCCACTATATTATTGAGCCGTATGATATCCTGGGTCTTATGACTGCTTGGTACAGCCAGTGCATGACCCTAAGACTTAGCCTCCAGGTTGTGCCTACCGCTCTACGGAGCTGCCAGAAGGTCGTTATTGACTTGCTTATCTGCCTATCGACATAAGTCTTCCAGCTCAGCTTTGCATCTACTGTGACCCACAGGTATTTAACCTCTTTTGCCAGGGTCAGTTATTGACCATACAATCTTGGGGGGTCGAAAAACTCCTAAATTCCTTCTCCGTATATATACATATATATATATATATATATATATATATATATATATATATATATATATATATATATATATATATATATATATATATATATATATATATATATATATATATATATATATATATATATATATATATATATATATATATATATATATATTCCTGCAAATATATTTGATAGTTATTGATAAACAGCGACTGAACGTGTCAAATGTGTTATATAATTTATCGTTTTAACCAAAAACAGTTGTTTATATCACTAAACTTTTCTGTCAATATCAAAGTAATGTAACTTCAGGTTCCAGTTCTATTCGGAAGTACTTAGGGCTATTCCTATTATAGCTACGAAAATAATAATTTTGCAACGTTTTTGAATATATTTTGTTAATTCTGCCTTATTTCTAAACCCACTAAAAGTCAACGCAACTACAAAAAAACAGTTATTGATCTAAGGTGGCTGTGAACGCGTACGTCGAACTGTCAAAACAAAGGTCATATGATTGGCAATTGTACGAATAGGATAGTTTGAACTAAGATGGCTGGGTACGTTAGAGAACAAACGTTTATACTTTTACCGTACTTAGGTATTAATAATTGATTTATTCCAGTTTTAGCGACTTTTACTTTGCATAAACTTTCACCGTTAATATTTCAAAAACTGTTAGGTTTAGACCTAGGGGCGTAATAACAAAATTTATTCAAAAAAGCTGGGAATGGTCATTACACTTTACTTTGAAATTGACACAAAGGATTATTGAGAAAAACTTAAAAAATCATGACGGTTTTATTTTGCATTCAACTGGTTTTGTTTAAAACGATAAATTATTTAACAAATTTGACATGTTTAACCCCAATTTTCTCGATTACTAACAATGACAAGTATTGGACATATCACACGGTTTATACTCAGAATCTTATATAGAATTTAAATTTTGAAAAATATACAGTGTGTTCCACTTAAAATACTGAAGTTGAAGGTACTTCCGATCAAACCGGAAGTGACCTAAAAATTGTTGATATACCTTAAATATGCAACTGATTCAACCATACAACTCAAATTTATATATTGATTAATAAATTTGATAAAATTGATTTAATAACTATATACAAATTTTATAAACTGTAATTTATTTCTTTCTTTTCATTGTTTAATTTATATATTATTGTTATGATTATTATTATCGTTATTCATTGTTCATAACTTTATTTATATGTTCCGGGAAACAGAATTTTACCAAATATTTTATTAGGCCGCCATTTTGTTCCGCCATAATGGTTTTATACAAAACTATTACCAGTTTAACCCTATATTCATCTGGCAAGTAAATAAGGAACTGTCTGATAGTCCGTTAAAATTAATTATTTTTGTTACGTATTAGATTAAAGTTATACATTTTCTTTTTTTTTTAATACATTTTAATTACTATATTAGTTCAGTACACTTTTGTTAGGCCACCTGGATTCACTAACCGCTTTACGGCAATATTACAAATATAACGAATGTTATATTTATAATTTATGTATTTTCATTGACCTATCGAAAAATATATTTTTTTTTTCGATTAATATTTCGTTTTTTCATTGTTTTCTTTTTTTGTTTTAAAGTAAATTTCGCTGTGTCCATAAAATTGTAACAATTTTCCTGCGAATATAGAGCATAGTTTTGTTTGTTTGTTTGTTTAAGTAAATAGTTTCAATTCAATTTCAAATTACATAGTTACTTTTTGGGTATTTTTTTAATATGTTAATTTAAGATTCAACTAGAACTTCTTAAGCGATACCTTATACCAATAAACATTTAGATTTTACGTAAACCCTTCACTATTTGGGTAGACTCAAAATCAAATCCCACAAACCTCAATTTTTAATGGAAGTAAAGGGTAGGTAAACTTCAACTTTTGCAACTTACCCTACCAAACAAAATCACAAATTCCTTTTTTTCTATCCATCCTATTACAGATCAGGTAATTAGGGATGAAATAAGAATGTGGAAATTTAATTAGATGATTCTATAAAGCTGCTAATTACTTCTATGAATAATAATGACGACAGTACAACCAACTATTCAGAAAACAAACGATTAGTAGAATAATCAAAATGGCGCAATGCCGATATCTAAATACCAATGTTTTGCCGGTAATATATATTTAAATACCTTTACGCGCCAGGTACAGCTGAAAGTAGGTACTTCGTAACCATAAGTTGAGCCATCAGCTGTGACGATCCAAGTGAAATGGCACTTAGGATTGGGATAGGAATAGAAAAGCTGTTTCGAGTTGTTTCTTAAACTAAACGATTTTCATATTGGTTAGTTTTTCGCTTTCTAGTTGTAATAGGTCTATCCCGTATTCCATGTTTCCGACACATCACTCTGCCAAACGCCTATCCTCTCTGTCACATATCTCTGAGAGTGTCTTTTTTCCACAAGAGAAATCATTCTAGCAAGATCAAGATCAGATATTGCCAAAGTAAGAAATCATGGTTCTTGAGTATAGAACATGTCGAAAAGGAAAGTAATTTCATTTTAATTATACCAGTACTTTCAACTCCTTATTCCTATTGAGAGTAGCTTAGTATAAAAATATGTAAAAATACCTTTGATCAAAAAGTTACATAAAAATTGAGACTTTGCTTCAGAGGTTTCTTGGTATTATAGCAAATGCAGTCAAAGAACAAACCAGTTTATCTTAAAACTTCATATTTGCAAACTCTTATCCCTAGTTCGTCTAAATATTGTAGTATCTTGATATTTCTTGCTTGTCACAAAAGAGTTCGTTCAAACGATTTGTCGAGTTTTAAAGTAATAGTTATAATAACTGAAGGGGATATAAAACAAAAAATGCACTTTTATTACTGTTTATGTACATTTTTATGCCTAAAAAGACAAAGTTGCTAAAAGAACTCTAAAATGAGATTTATATCTCAAATATATAAATGTAGGGCAGATTTTCATTATGCTTACCTGCTTCTGCAAATGTAAAGAAAATTTGATTGTGCCGATGTTAAAAATTAAAAAAAATGAAGAATTTTTAATACATTTTTAAATAAATTTCTTTTGTTTTTCTTATTTTCTTATAATAATATTTAGCAAAATTAAGTTTAGTTTATGTAGTATCGAAGCTCTTATCTTATATTCTATTTTTGGTCTAGACCTGGGGCACATAAAAAAAATTATATTTAACAAATATTGAACTCACATGTTTTGGGCCTCCGCATTAGCATTATACTAAGCAGCTACAGAGTAAACCAAATAAATAAATAGTATTTATGAATTTCAAACAATCTTCAGTTTGTCTTAGTCTTTACAGAAAAAAACATGTGGGATGCAGGTCCAAGAAGCTGCTACCAGTAAAAGAGGCAAGCAGCTAACTTAGTTAAAAATACAAACATATATATATCTAAATGTAAAATATAACAAGTTATGCAAAGACAAACATACAATAAAAAACAATAAAATTAACTAAATTTAAACATTGGGTCTGCTTTTTTTTCTTTATTTCAAATTATCGAGTTGTTTGCCGCTTTTTTGCTTTCAGCACCATTATACTACATCGTTTCCACTATCAAAGGGTTAACTCCTAGAACTTCAACTGTTATCGACAAAATAACCCTTTCTTTCAAAGCTACGCCAGACTTACTCACTTCCGTTAAACTTTCTGGTCAACTCACGGCCTCAGACTTATTAGATAAGCCTGTCCAGATAAAGAATTCAGGATTCACGAATCCCACGGCCCCTAGGAATCTCCGTTTCACAGCGAATGGTCCGTTATGTAGGATGTTTCCTCGGTGCTCTTTCATTGATGTTCTCTGCAAAATATACTTACGATAGACGTAATTAACATCTTATGTAGGAGAACAAGCCTCTGGAGAATTTTTAAAGCAATGAGTTTTAAATCTCGACCATAAATAAAAGGCAAGTGTTAGTGGAAATACAACATATATACAACAATATAGGTCAGAAAATTGACCAATCATATATCTTCACGCGACATAGTTTGTAACCCATGATACCCCCAAAAAAAAGAATGGAATTTCACAAATAAATGCCAAACCAAAGTTCCCTTAAATAAACTGCAGAAGATTACAAATTTGCATGCGTGTTAGGAAAATGGATTTATTACAAACCTTTTGTTACTATCTTCGAAGAACATAACCAATTCATCTTCGGATTATCGCCAAGATACAGACGCAAAATTATTTGAAGATTGGTTTTAAAACCGCCTTCTTCCAAATATAAAAAAATAAATAAATTGCCGAATTTAAACAAAACAAAAAGAGAACTTCAGAACTATATAAAAAAAATATGATATATTTTTCAAAGAAACTTATAGAAAGACAGATCATATAAATATTTTAAAAGCATATAATATTAAAAAATAATATATTTGTGACAATCTTGCCAGTTCCTCTGATTATACTTACTTATCTTCCTCCGTATTATTGTATTTTTAAACCGATCGAACATGTCAGACATGAATTAAAAGCCGTGATTAGGAGAGAAAACATTTCTCCCACACTAAGTACTTCTGTAATCGATTTAATTAAAAAATGTGTGAATAATATTTCTGTGCATAGCTGGAAAAATTCTGTTAGACATGTAATTAGGGCTGAAGAGCCTTATTATTTTATAAATAGTAGTGTTAAGCCCTTAATAATTAGTTTAGACATTGACGAGGGCGATAGTGATAGTGAATCGGAACTGAATATAGAGTAGTTTAGAGTAGGTTGTATAAAAAAAGTAAGATGCATTTTATCATATTATTAAAATAGAAATATGGTTTTTAAGTATTATGAATAGTTATTAACAATATCAGAATTCAATACATAATTATTATATTATTAAAAAAATAATATTAAAGGTTTTTTAACTCATTTTCTTTTTCGTTAAAAAAAATTCTCTATTATTATAGGAACAGAATCCGTGCCTGTTACTAAAGAATCTCGTGTTTACACAATAGAGGTTTATTAGGTTATATATATATATATATATATATATATATATATATATATATATATATATATATATATATGGAGTGGTTCAAAAATAACCCGAATTTTGTTTTTTCCTTTTAACATATTTGTTACTTTCATATGTTGATTTTTGCTCCTTCACTGTTGGAAAAATACAATGTGTTTTCATTCTGGGTGTATATCCGTTCACTACCGTCGTTCTGAAAAGAACAGTTTTACTGACGTTTCGCCAAAATCACATTTGGCATTTTCGAAGCTTTCTTTCTCGCGTCCTTCGAAAAAATAAAGACATCACAATCCTTCCAGCAGATAAGGGAAACGCAACTGTGGTTATGAATACTCAAGATTACGTACAAAAAATGCAGGATATCCTACAAGACAATTGTTATGGGCCTGTTCCAAGGGACCCGACAACGTACATAGAAAAAACAACTTAAAATAAAATAAAAAGTTCACCAATAAACCCCGAAATTCAACAAAAAATCATACCACGGGAAAAGTCGAGCAGATGTCCTAAACTCTATAGTTTACCAAAAATACACAAACCAGGGGCGCCTATCAGATCTATTATTAGTGCTGTTAATTCGCCGATACAAAAACTAGAGAAATACCTTTCTGAAATTATGCAACCAACTGTAGAAAAAGCTGATTCATTTGTAAAAAACTCGGAGCATTTCACTCGAATTATACGAGATATCGTCCTTGAAAAAAACGATATCATAGCAAGCCTAGATGTCAAATCATTATATCCCAGTATTCCCATCGACGAAGCATTGGACAAAATTGCTATGAACGAGGATTTCCAGGCACATATAATACAACTCTCAGAGCATTGCCTCAAAAATACTTATTTTTCATTCAACGGGCAAATGTATACACAAATGGATGGTCCTCGATATCACCAGTAGTCGCGAATTTATTTATGATATATTTCGAGAAAGAAGCTCTTAAGAAAGCAAGTTTAAAGCCCAAATTATGGATTCGTTATGTGGATGACATATTCATTATATGGCAACATGGTCATGCAGAGCCCGAAAAATTTCTGACTCACGTAAATTCAATCCACCCCAGAATACAATTTACTCTAGAGTTAGATGAAAACAACAAACTACCATTTTTAGATGTTTTGGTCACAAAACTGCATAACGGACATTTCGAATACACCATGTATAGAAAACCAACACATACAGACAGATACTTAAATGCAAAATCACATCATCACCCAGCACAAATTCAAGCTGTGGCAAATACCCTAACATCCAGATCCGTGCAATTAACTGAAACACAGACCAGACAAAACGAACTTAAGGTAATATCTAGTGCTTTAAAGAAAAATGGCTACACAAATCGCACCAAATAGAAAGCTATTAATGCACAGGTTTCCCGAACAACGAACAACAAAAATTATGAACCGGGAAAGCAACGAGTAGTCTTACCATATCTAAAAGGCACAACAGACAGAACCGGAAGAATTCTTAGGAGACACAACATACAAACAATACACAAGCCACAAACAACTATAGGTAAACTACTTGGAAACCCAAAAGATAAAGTCAAACTGGAAAACCACGGAGTATACAGTATTTTGTGCCAGGACTGTGAAAAGTTGTACGTGGGGCAAACTAACAGGCGAATATCAGCAAGAGTGGAAGAGCATAAACTCAGGATCAGAAATAAACAAACAACCTCAGCTTTATTCTTATAACATCAGGAAACCGGCCATAAAATAAATTTCGATGGGTGTAGGGAGATTGTCAATATAGAACATTATAAGACCAGAATAATCCTAGAAGCCATCGAAATTGGAAAACAAGGTGATTTGAATAAAAGGGACGAATTATTAAAACTACCAACAGCATGGAAGACAATAATCGACAAATCTAAAATCGCAAAAAACTCAACCCCAATTAGCGCAGCAACAACAGCACCATCCGCAGATATAACCTTGGGCCCCGAGTGGGGGTATAAAAAGAAGCGTCGCAGTCACCAACAGTTCAGTCTCTATTCGGACCCGAGAAAGAAAGCTTCGAAAATGCCAAATGTGATTTTGGGGAAACGTCAGTAAAACTGTTCTTTTCAAACGACAGTAGTGAACGGATATACACACGGAATGAAAACACGTTGCATTTTTCCATCCGTGAAGGACTAAAAATCAACATATATATATATATATATATATATATATATATATATATATATATATATATATATATATATATATATATATATATATATATATATATATATATATATATATATATATATATATATATATATATATATATATATATATATATATATATATATATATATATATATATATATATATATATATATATATAAATTGCTGATTTCAAAACTTGCTACATATTATACTTTTCCAGAATAACATTTAATATTGATCATAATGCGAACATAATTTATTACAAACCTTTTTTTATTTCATCATATTATACCCGAGCCTCTAAATCTTTCGGTATTTTTGAGATAGGACTCCAAACTGGCCGGAATTCATCTATCAAAGTCCGATAAGTTACAGCCGTGCGTTTTACTTTTAGCCGTGCCTCATATCGGCCACATTTCGTGTGAAAAATGTTTAGCGGAACACGGGTATTTACAATCCAGTCCGTTAAGGTAAGGGTGACGAATGGTTACGCGCTTGAATTCGTATTATGCATCGTATCGACGGCACATCATTGAATATGCCAACAAAATACGGGTTTAAATTTGAGTGAAGAAATTTACTTAACTGAGAAGTAAGATTACGGGAATTGCGATACACGTTTTGAAATTGCAAAATATTGTACATGTAAAAACGGATTCACATGACTTGCATTCCTGTTTTTAGATTTAGATTAGATTTTTTTAGATCTTTACATTTCAGGGTTCCTATGTGACGAAAAACATGTTTTCGCAATTCCGTCTGTCTGTCTGTCTCTCTGTCTGTCTGTCGGTCAAAAATTAAGGATCATATAGGGATGACTTGATAACATTTTGGTAAAAATCCAATTTGGCTAAACAAAATGGCGGCCTAATGAAATTTTAAAAAAATTATTATTTAAAAACTGCTTATCCAATTTATTTGAAATTTTGCAAAAATATCAAGTATTATGTTGAAATCAACTGGTAATATTTTGGTACGAAAAAATGGCGGCTTAAAAAATTCAACTAGTAAAATAGTGGTAATTCAAGATGACCGAACAAAATGGCGGCCAAATAAATTGTTTGTAATCGTGAAAAATCACAATTTAAGGTTTTACACATCTTTACGTTTTAACGTCGCTAGATGCTAAAAAATATATTTTATCACTCCATCGTCTGTCGCTCTGTCTGTCTGTCTGTCAATTCGCGGCATAGCTTAAAGACTACTTACCCGATTGACTGTCAAAAATCAGTCATACATCCTACGACCAAACGAGTGTTATTTTCGGTTTTTACGGTATCAAATTAGTATACAGGGTGGCCCAACGAAAAGGTCCCACCCTTATTTATGACTTTCCTGGTATATTTTGGGAAAAACGCTTGGACACGTCAATTTTGATTTTTAGGGGGACGTCTTTTCATGTATGATTGTATAATACAGGAAATTTTCCATGATATATGACGGATTTTTAAATGGAAAAATTTTTTTTCGAAAAAAAAAATATTTTCGAAAATGAGTGGAAAATATACGTTTATATGGGTATTTTGAGCCGGTTGAATGCAATGGACTCATAAAAATGTACGAAAGATTAATATTTTCGGAGATATGACTAAATGTTCAGTTTGAAAAATAATTTTTTTACATTTTCCGTCAAGTTAGCCCGATTTTGATAGGATATGTTTTAATATTATTATTTTTTATTAAAATAACGCTAACCGCGCCCTCCTATCTTTTTTAATTTGAGAAATACGATTTTTTTCCGGACCGCTGCACACGGCGCATTCTTCATTTTGTCCTAAAAGCGTTTATATTCTTCAGATATTTCTAGTTAACATAATATTACTACCAGTTATAGATTCGTTCTTTCTAATTCGAAGGGTGATAACCGCATCGCGCTAACCTTTAAGGAAGAAAATGTATGCACATTTTCGCGAGAACTTGTAAGATAGCGAATTTTCCGATTTTTCATGGGCTGTGAAAAATCATTCACACATCCTACGCCCAAAAGAGTATTATTTTCGGTTTTTACGGTATCAAATTAGTATACAAATCACGTTTCAGCAAAATCTAGAACCAATAAATTTTTGGAAAAATTTTGCTGGATTTTTTTTGATGAAAATTTCATTTCGAAAATTTCTTTTTTCATTTTCCGTCAAGTTAGCTTCATTTCTTTGGGATAGGATTTAAAATGATTATTTCTTAATAAAATAACGCAAACTGCATCCTCCTATCTCCTTTAGTTTTCGAAATATTTCGGATTGCATACGGCGGTGGCCGCTATTTCGCCCTCACCGGATATAGAGGAAAAAAAATGAAGCAATCTGAAATTGTACTCACTCTTCAGTTACACTATCTGTAAGATATACCCAAATTTTCATGTTCCAAATATAAAGGAAAACATTTTTATACCGTATATGTAGGTACCACGAAAAATATAAGTAAATTTTTCATTTCAAATTTTCTATTAAGTTAGCACCATCTGTTAAGAATATGTTTTAAAATGGTTCTTTCTTAATAAACAACCGATATAGAAGGAAAAAAATGATGCGGGTAAGATACGGACCTGAAATTGTATACACTCTTTATGATATTCCTAAAGTTTCATGTTACAAACGTACGAGAAAAAAATTGTATCGTGCCATATATGTAGTTATGACGAATTTTTTATCCATGAAATAAATACAAAAATTCGATATTTTCATCATGTATAAAATGTACTAAAAAATCGGTTTTTCCGCGACATGATATTAGGTCCATAGAAAATTTTCCGTAGATTAAGAATCTGTTCCGAACAATCTACGTAGAAATACTTTAACTATCCCTAGACATAAACATGAGTTTTTCAAAAGCTGCTTTTCTTATGATATAGCACTGTGTATCAACGCTTTACCCATTGAACTATCACAAACTACACTCTCAATACAATCCTTTAAACATAAACTGACGAAATATTTACTCTCTAAAAATTTCAATGAACGTATACAGTACATGTAGAGCCTTCATCAGCCTTTGTTATTTCTTTCTATATCTTTATATATTTTCCTTTTTTCGACTTTCATTTTCCTCTTGTCGCACTATCTTTTTTTCTCTTTATTTCTTCCGCTTTTCCGTTTATTTTCTTCTAACACCTTTGTTTTACTTATGATATATTTTATTTACTACTCAATACGTTTACTGCTAATGGTATTTTTAGTGACGTCATATCTATTCTTGTTTTTATATCTGATAATATGCTGTTTTTAAGTGACGCCACTCTGAATATTTTTGGCAGTAACAGTTTTATCTTTGCCATGCATAAGTAGGACATTAAGATATGCGGCAGCATATTGTATTGTAAGAACATATATGCCTTTTGCGCAGAAGTCTGAAATGCTAGCCTTTATTCATTATGTTTTTTTTTATTTGTGAAAACAATTATGTATTTATTTTTTTTAGTGAATAATAAACAATTATTATTATTATTATTATTATTATTATTATTGTCTAAAACTCATAGTTTTTAAGATATCGACGATTTTCCGAACCCATCGAAAAAATCACAAATTCTCCGATTTTTCACGGACTGTGAAAATCAGTCATACATCCAATACGACCAAACGAGTGTTATTTTAGATTTTTACAGTACCAAATTAGTGTCTAAACAATGTTTCAGCAAAATCTGGAACCAAAAAATTTTCCAAAAATTTTGCATGTATTACTGTTATTTATTTAGCTAATTAATTTGTCACGAAAAAAGATAAACGCGTTCTAAACGAAAAGAAATAAGAAGATAAAGGTACATACATCAACGAATTTCAAATTTTACATTGGTACCGTGAAAGCATTATTTATTCAACCTACTGAAGCTTTACTGTATATACAGTTTAATAATAAATACGTAATTTTATAATTCTATTAAATCAAAATTATTTAGAGATATAATTATAAATAAGAGCACTAAAACAATGTACTAATGAGAGAATATAAGTAACAAGCAATATATTACAAACAAAGAGCATCGAATTGTGGGCGATTGACATAATGGGATTATGCTAGCAAAAATAGTGGTGAAACGCCATTCTAACTAAAGGATACTTTGACTTTAAGAGTTTGATTACTCATTTAATTATTGTTGGTATTGGGAAACAATTTGCAATGACTGTGTTTTCTATGGTCTTATTGAGATCAAACTCAAACTCAAAAAAGCTTTATTGTCTGAAATAAAAGCATCATTGACCAAACTAAATAAAAAATAAAAAAGATAAAAGATATATTAGAACAAACATATACCTAACTGTATTATTGACAACGCTAAAAAAAAACTATAAATATAGATGTATCAGCACAAATATATAAATAGATATGGCCATGTTTGCTTGCTTCTTTGTATATACTGTAAAATACTAACTTAAAACTAAAGAATTGTATATAAAATTTAAAATAAGAAGAAAAAAAGAAGAACAGAAAAAGAGCTTAAAAGCCAATAAATCTAGTGATAACACGCAAAATGTATTGAAAATGTCAGTTAAAAGATAAGACTTGCTTTCTAAATTTTCTCCCACAAAAATTTTTCTCATATGTGAAGGCAGTTTGTTACACATTTTCCTTCCGTTGTAAATGAATGATTTTTTTATTAGGTCTGATGAAGAAATCGGTAACCTACATGAGTACTTCTTGTGGGATATGTATTTTCAGTTAGGATTTCTGAACGAAATTTTATATAAATTAAGCACACCGTTTCAAGAATAAATAGGCACGTAAGGGTCAAAATATTCAAGGATTTAAATAAAGGCCTACAAGAAACACGGGTCCTAGCTTTAGATAAGTACCGAATTGCCCTTTTCTGTATAATAAATGTGGAATTTAATACATAGTTAGGGCAGCTTCCCCAGAAACACAAGCCATAGCGCAAATGTGACTCTGTCAAGGCACACTCTTTGCCACTGTTAAATCTAGCTCGCGATAGACAATTCTTAGGGCATAGCAACCCCTTGCAATCTTAGAATTCACATTCAAAATATGTTTCTCAAATTTTAGCCTATCTTCTATGTAGAGACCCAAGAACTTGTTAACACGTAAACTGTCTATTGGTTGGTCATCCATCCTAACATCACTAATTGAACATTTAAATGAAATAATGTTGGCTTTTGTTATGTTCAGTGTAAGTGAGTTTGAGTTACACCAGTCTTTTATTATTTCCAAGTCCCTCTTAATAACATGCTCCAACTGTTTGGTATCATGGTGGTGCCATAAAACAGTTGTGTCATCGGAAATATGGTAAACAAACCTTGTATGTTAATGCTTGGAAAATCATTAACATATAGCAAAAAAGCAATGGTCCCAAATAGACCCCTGTGGAACACCTGCAGCAATATTAAATTTGCCTGACTGGTCATTTTTAAAACTTACAATTTGACACCGATCAGCCAAGTAGGAACTAAACCAGGCACAAGCTTTCCCCCTAAATCCATAAACTTCAAGCTTGCTGAGAAGTATTCTATGATCAACACAGTCAAATGCCTTAGATAGATCACAGAACACCGCAGCAGCAACCTCTCCGTCATTTAGACGTTGGTATACAGTTTCAAGAAGAGAGAATATGGCGTCATCTGTGGACAATGATGATTGAAATCCAAATTGTCGTGTGTTAAGAATACTGTGTTTTTTGAGAAAGAGTAGCATCCTCTTTTTCATAAGTTTCTCTATAACTTTAGATAAGGTGGGGAGCAGGGAAATTGGTCTAAAATTGGAGGGAATCAGTTTCACCACCCTTAGAAATTGGAATCACAGTAGCAAATTTCAGATCAAATTGAAATTCTCCGCATGTAAATGACCAATTAATAGCTTCAGCTAAGGCGATCAAAGTGTGATAAGGAAGCCTCAGTAGCACCCTAACAGAAATATTATCCCAACGAGACTTTGAGATTTTTAATATCTTTAAAAACTTCAATCAGTTCTTCTGGATTAGTTGGTAGGATATAGAAGGTGTCATTTATTACAGATCCTGGGTTAAAATGAAATACCTTACTTCTATCGTCCATTTCAGACTTGAAAAGAGACATGAAAAATCTATGTTGAAACCGAGTACTGTCGTCATCATATATTTAAATAGGATAGCTGGTACAAAATATCATTGATGTGCTGGAGGAATTAGTAGGCGCAATCACTGAACCCTATAGAACACATGCGTTTATGAAAGCCAGACGAATGGACATCAACCAATAAGGAAATACTTCTGTTGGAAAGAAAACTGGTAATCTAAGTACAATATTTTCGAGGTAGACCATTCAAATTTCTTAAGTTTGCTGTGCCTCAATGCGACTGTGAAATCCTAACAATAATAATTAGGAGTATTCCTAAGCAAAGAACGTCTTCTTTCAAAAGCTCTTCTATATATAACTGCGTTAATTTTTACAACAAACTAACTTCCAATTTGAGACCAATGAGGAGCATAAAATGTATTAAATGCATTAAATCGTTTATCTTAAACAGTGTATTTTACTGAGTTAAGGACTATTTGTATTCTGGTCAATAGATTGATATGAATGTGACATCTTTCTTCATTTGTTTTCTTTATTTTCTTATATATTCATGGTTCTGTGTTTTTGCTGATCTGGCGCTGTGCACATTGAGCCTAAATATCTAGTTGAATTTTTTTGTGAAAATGCTTGCTTTTTTCTTTTTATTGGCTATACTTAGACGCTGTGTTATATAAATATTTATGTTTTTTTATATTTCTGTCTTTTTACTTCCAGTCTATATTTATTTCCGATTCCTTTACTTTCAAAATTTACTAAATTCTTCACTAGTTTTAGTTTCCATAACCGCCAGCGTACGTCGCTTTGCGCACATATATAAAAACACACACAGAAAAAGCCTGCAAAATGTGACAGGAGTGCTTTTTCAAAGAAAGACCGATGCTGATTAGTGGGGCGTTGAAAAGTGGAGCATGTCTTCGGCAGGTGTGGGAAATGATATGGCCTCGCTTTGCCCCCTTGCTATCGGGATCCTCGATAGCTGAGTTGGTAGAGTTACGTCCCAATAAGATGGAGGTTGTGGGTTCGAGTCCCACTCGAAGGCATACTTTTTTCACTTTTCGTTGCCTTTAGTTTAAAATTTACAAACTATATTTATTTTGTTTAAATCCTTGAATATATATCTTCATTATTATCATGACTCAATTATGTGGCAATAAAAAACAAATAAAAACTAACTAAATGCTAATTTTACTATAATCCAAAGCAGGTGCTGCTCTTAGAACTAAGTTTACTTTTTTGCAATTACTGCCAGACTAAAGATAAAACAGCAGTAAATACCATAGTCTAAGATCACTTTTTTATTGGCAAATATGGTATTTTTTTTATCAAATCCTGGCTGTTTAGATATAGTAATCTTAAAACTTTAATATTTTTAATTCTGTTAAGGTTGTAGGCCCTTCTTGAAATATAAATACAAACCCTGTACTCAACTAGTTCTCAGCAGGCCCCAGGATGTTTAAATAATTTATGAGGTACAAACTCCTGGAATGTGTCCCTTATTAGTTTTGCATAAGATATGTACTACAGTAATCTTCAGCAGTGCACACAAGCGTTTATATTAAGGGTAGATTTAATTTTGCCGCAAGGATTTGGAGAATATTAGACTCATGGGGTGTATTAAATAGGGTTTTCTTATAGGTATTTACCCCTTTTTTGTTTCTTTATTTGAGTGTCGACGTATGTATTTGAAAATTATTTATTCGATGTGTCCTATTTCAACTGTTCAAGTGTTATCTAATTACTAGGAAGCAAATCAATCCAACGTATTTTAAAAAGGATCCGGGAAACAGCATTTAGTTTGATTTTGGAAAAAAAATGTATGTACTATGTTGATAACTAGGTTCCTAAACTAATTTTTGTTAAATTTTTAGTATCACTTTGATCATTTTAATCACAACTAATCGCATTAACTTGGTACTATAATAACGTTACACTTTTACAATATTAATTTGCAGTTATTCTTCCACAAATGTATGTAATTTTGAGTTAATACTTCATATATATTTATTCGCCAAGATGTAAGGATCTACCTGTTTGTCGCTTGTCTAAATTCATTTTACTAAATATTTTTTTTAATCTCTATCTTCCATTATAATTTATATTAAATAATCCCTTAGATATCTCTTTAAACCAGCGGTGCCCCGTCGTTCTTTAAATAATATGGCACTCCTTTTTGACTATACGCACTTCAGATAATTAAAAAATGTAACTATGCCTATTGAACCTTTATCTATATATGTCTGTTTTATTTCGTGTACCGCACTTCTATATCTCTTTTGTGATTTACCTATAAATATATTTTTTCTTGAGTTCTGTCATTAACGGTTCCCGGGCTACTGCCTACGTCCACTATTATTGGACCACCCAGTATAGTGATACACGATTTACAAGTCCAGATTTTACAAGGGCAGCCAGCATCAGATCCAGTGAATTTACTTTTATCTTAATTTTACTTTATGGAGTTCGACTTTGGGCTACCCGGGTATGCCAAAAGTGGCCGTCTGTCTCCGTTTGTCATATTACTTTATACAGGGGCTGTCATTGTGAAGTACTATACAGGGAGTTTCCTAATTGCGTGCTAATGTTAAGGGGGGCGTTTTTATGTCTTAAAAGTCTTAACTTTTGAGATACAGGATGGAAGTTTAAAAAGAAAACATTTTTTTTTCATCTCAATTCTGATGCTATTGTAGATAACTGCATGAAATTTGATACGTCTTCTATGGATTAAGGAGCATACGGATTTACCCAGGTTAACTACATATGCACAATTCAATTATTATTATTAACAATCAATATAACTGATTGTTAATAAAAAATGCCCTTTTATGCATAAAAGACGTGTATCAAATTTCACACAGTTATGTTTCTATAATAGCATCAGAATTTTTTTTTTAAACCCTGTATCTCCAAAGTTAAGACTTTTAGGTTCATATTAAACTTTTTTCTTAAAAACGTCCAAGAATCACCCCTCTTTAACATTGGCACGCAATGAGGAAACGCCCTGTATAGTACTTTACAATGACGCCCCCTGTACAAAGTAATATGACAGACGGAGACAAACGGTCACTTTTGGCATACCCGAATAACCCAAAGTCGAACTCCATAAGTTAAAATTTTGATAAATCACTGGAATAATGCTGGCTCCCCTACTATAACTACATTGATGTGTTAATTTTGGAAAAATATGAATTCTGTAGTTTTTCAAATATTAATTTCAATATTAGATATATTTTGACACCCGGTATTGAACAAAAAATTAATTATTTTGAAACACTTTATTGACAGCTACTTTATGAACAATTTTACAAAATATATGAAAAAAAACTAAGCCATTTTTGAGGTTGACGGCTGTGCTTCTAAGGGTTCGATTCCTTCTAAATCGTTGTATATATACTTGAAGATCCCATATATATAGTATCTTCAATAGAACGAACATGTTTAACATATGATTTCCAATTTTCAGCCGATATTAAGTCCATCGCTTCTAATGTTATTTTATTTAAATCTTTAATTGAAAGTTCACCGGTGTTGCGCTCTCGAATATATTTTTTTACTCCTGCCCATGCAAGTTCAGTAGGGTTGAGGTCGCACATATATGGAGGCAGCCTTAAAGGTGCATGACCGAGATTGCGTAAAAGACCGTCAATTTTATACTTTGTTTCTCTAGGCTTGTTGGCTGATATTACTTCATATAATTGATATTTTCTCCATGTTGCATCACATACAAGATTGTTGGATTTAAGCCACGATATCATGTGAGCTTTTGTAGAGTATTTAGTTGGCACTTTATCTTCTACGTGAGAATGATAAGACGCATTATCCGTTACCACGACTGATTTGGGAGGAATGTTAGGTAGAAGCTTCTCTAGCAACCACTTTTCAAAATTATTTCGATTCTTCTGTTCATGATAGTCTCCAGTTGTTAGTCCCGAGCGAAAAAACTAAAGCAGCACCTGGAACAAATCTGGCTTCTGAACCAGCATGAACTATAATAAAGCGACTACTAGAGCGGATTCCCTGAACAACACCTGTAACACTTTCACTTTGCCAGGATTTGTCCACTGTCATATCATTATCTACCCAGGTTTCGTCTAAAAATATAATATTGGGTCCTTCTTGCTTATATTGCCTTACAGTTGATAGATATTTCACCCGCCAGTGAAAAATATTAGGTCTTTCAATGAGCAGTTTTCGTTTATTTTGGCACTTGCGCCAAACAAAACCATTCAATCGTAAAAGCCGATTGAAGGTTTAATACCCGAACGGAAAATCTATTTTGTTTTTTACAGCACGAAGTAGGGCTTCGCAGGTCGGAACCTTCTTCAAGTTTATATAAAAATCGTCTATTGTTCGTCGAATTACTTAAATATCACCATTGTCAATTTTATCTTTGTATGATAATCGGGGTCTTTTTTTACCAGGATATTTTAAAGGTGACGTGGAACAAAAGCGATCACTATGTTCTCTTTGAATTTTTCTTACACTGCTCTCCGAAATACCAGTGTAAAATGCAGAGCGTTCTGTTCAATTTTGAATTGGAATAGTCAAACAATTATTTTCAGCTTCTCTAGTACAAGCCTCTATAACGCTCGCAATAACTTCACGTGCACCGTTTCGAAAGGTTTTTCCTCTTTTGCTGGCCATTGTTACTTCGAAATAATAATTCAAATTCAACGCAACGCATTTCTATAGAAATTAAAACAAATGCTCGAAATGTATAGGCGCCACTGGAAATAGCTAGAACCTTCTAGCGACAAGTGCATGGAGACTTTAGGCACATCCCAATTACAAGTGGACCAGTGCGAAAGTTACTAAATCCTCGATTAATTTTCCGTACCGCTTAGTCGGCGCACTTTATAGGTGAAGCGGCAAACTATTACAACAAATAAAATAACATAAAATTTATTTGCGTGCACAAATTTTACTTTCCCGCTTGCTTAAGACTATGAACCTTTGTTTTAAGGACCGCCAGGTTTTCTTTCGAGTCCCGCACTTTACTATACTCCTTTGTTTTGTGAAATGTCATAATCAAAACAGTTAAAGGGGGATATCATAAACAATTACCGAAAACCAAAACTAATTAAATTTGTGACAAAATGCTGAGTCAGATGTAAACTGAATGATGATATCAGTATAGGAGGGTCTTCTATATAGCTCAAATCAAAATCAGTTATTATATTATAGTATTATTACTTTCTTTTCTAAGCTGTTCATAAAAACGTCAAACAAAAATGGTTTGGCAATGGCAAGAACCCATTGCTAAACCCGAACATTATGGAAAATATTTATTGCTAAATCTAAAAATTAAGCAGTAGGCCAGATATTAAAGCAAGAATTGGCTTAGAAAATATCACTGTTCTTGTGCAATATGAACTTATCTGTTTAATTATTTAAATTGCTTGCATTTTGGCAGTAACGTTTACAACAAGCGAAAAATGCACCTACAAAATTTTTACTGAAGTGATATTATATACATTTTTTTCGTTTCTTAATTGGCAACAATCCAAAAATATTTTTGATATAGATGTCAGATTATCTCTCAAGAGTACCAGTAATTGTCGTTTTCCATTAATGCGCTAATGGATTTGAATAATGGCTGATTATTCGCAATAGCTTAATTAGAGGACACGATTATGATCTCGTCATACATCGTCTCGGGAAGCGTGATTGATCACATTTTGTCGCTTTATCAGAGATTATTACTCCGTAATTTGCGGAATATTAATGGATGCCATCAGGCCTACACCGAAGTTTCGGGAACTTGGTGAAGTATTTGGTCATATCTGACATAACGAGGTGATTAATAAACTAATAAGATAGGAATTGTCATTGCGGGTAAGCAAATATTAGATTCACTTTTGCTAAACTTTTCCTTTTATTGGAATTTAAAACTACATTAATACTGTTCCATGGATAGTTTTACAATACCGTAAAATTCAACTAACATAAAATGAAATAAGATAAATTGTTGAGCTCATAATCTTCGTGGCTTAGTATCAGAGCTCTTAGCTAAAACCTAGGAGGTGTTGGGTTCGAATCCCAGCGGAGATAAGTTAAATTTTTTATTGTTTATAAATAATTTTGGAAAAAAATTGTAATAATAAAATACATACAATCAAAAAGCAATAACAATTTAAAAACAAGTCCAGATCAGTGGGGATCGTGGTTTTTGGGACCTGTAGACTAAATGAGAAAAAAAATTAAAATTAATCATAACGTTTTCAATTGACAGTGTAGATAAGTTATTTATTCTTCATCCGACATTGTTTTTAATTTTCAAATCAGCTAATATAAAATTGAATAAGTTACATTGTCGCAGTTGGTTATTGAAGTTATGGTGTAGAACAAGGGTGTGTTCTTGCGGCTCTCAGAGACTAAAGAAAATATTATATCGCGCCGCGCCCGCGAATGACACTCCGAGGACGCTAGCGCCACCTAGTTATAAGAGATCCATTCTGTGAACTTGCGACCACGACTACCCACAAGACCACTAGACGGCATTGCATGTCTATTGAATCTTGCTAGTGATTCTAGAAATTATATCTACTAGAGGGACCTATTAGTCCAGAAGTGATTATAGTAAATTGAGTATAGTGTGTTTTGACGCGTGTAAGGCAGATACTTTATTGTGGCTTGCAGTCGCGCAAGTTTAGTTTTGTCGTGGACATTTTTATCGGAGAACTAAACTCATTTCTTCTACATTGACTGAAAAATGGCTCCTACTTCTGGTAAAAAACGAAAAATTAGTGAATAAAAGCGTATATTTCAAGAAAAATGGACTCATGTACTTGTTCGTTAGTGTTAATTAAAAACCCGGCTGTTTGGTGTGTCAAGAATCCCTTTCAGCCTTGAAAGAATACAACTTAAAATGACATTATGATACAAAGCATGCCACAATGTTTGAGGCATTCAAATGACAATTACGGCAAGATAAAGTAAGAGCTCTGAAAAGTCAGCTTTAACAGCTTCAACGACAGCAAGATAGTTTTTAAAAGCAGAGCATTGAAAATGAAGCAAGCGTGAAGGTTAGCTACATTATATCCGAAAAAATAGCTTTAAAATGGAAACCTTTTACTGATGGTGAATTTATCAAGGAATCAATGGAGGCTGCCAGTGAAGTATTCTGCCGGTCTCAAAATCAACTTTTTTTCTAAAGTTAGTTTGCCCGGTGTTACTGTCGCCAGAAGAATCGAAGAGTTAACGGCAGACATTGAAAATTCACTAAAGAAAGGTGCATTGAAGTTCGTATACTATTCTGTTGCTCTCGACGAAAGCACAGATTCAACTGATACCGCTCAATTAGCTATATTTATTCAGAGCTTTGATAATAATTTTGAAATCACTGAAGAGATGGCTGCCCTTTTTCCGATTAAAGGAACTATAAAAGGATGTAATATTTATAAGTGTTTGATGACAGTACTAAGACGATATAATCTAGAATTGACCAAGTTTCTACAGTTGTAACAAACAAAAACTGAAGGGCTCGTAGTTTTGATGAAAAAACAACAGAAAGATTTTCCTTTGAGACATTACCATTTTATCGTTCATTAACAAAATGTTTGTGCAAAAATCACAAATATAGATGAGATGATGAAAGTAGTCGAAAAAACTGTGAACTTCATTAAATCACGCTGCCTCAATTATACAGAATTCCAATATATTTTACACACAATTAATAACGAGTACATAACATATTTTTCTGATGTCGTTGGCTGAGCAGAAAAAAATGCTAAAACCCCTTTTCGAACTCAAGAAGGAAATCGCCTCTTTCATGGAAACCAAAGGGAAACAAACCAGTTCCTCAATTTAATAACCCTGACTGGCTGCGCAACTTTGGATTTCTCACGGACATCACGCTGCACCTCAATGATTTGAACACCAAACTACAAGGAAAAGAAGATCTCATAAACAACCTACTTGACACTGTGAAAGAGTTTGAGCTTAAACTGGATTTAAGAAAAAATTAGTTGTTGAAAAGGGTTTACGCATTTCCTAAACTGAAGAGTCATGAACGTACAGATGTTGATAAATATGTCACAGCACTAGATTTACTTAAAAAAGAGTTTTAATCCAGGTTTTCTAACTTCAGAGATAATGGAAATTACATCAATCTCTTTGCCCGACCATCCCGTGTATACGTTGAAGACATGCCAGAAAATTGTCAGATGGAGAAAGATGTCAGAAAGACAAGTTCGACATGGGTCTTTTTGATTTTTATTCAAAATATCAATCATCAATCATCAATTGATTTTTATTCAAAATATCAATATCGATCAAAACTCATTTCCTGGAAGCCGAAAAGAAGCCCAGAAAATGATGTCTCTGTTTGGGAGCACATATGTTTGCGAGCAGCTGTTTTCTCGTATAAAGAATGTAAAGTCTAAAACAAGGTCGAGAGTTACAGACGCAGATCTGGAAGGAGGTTTGCGAGTTGCAACTACAAAAATAAAATATCTACACACTTGTCAAAAATAAACAATTTCAAAAATCAATAAAGTTGAAGTTTTGAAGTTTTTAACTAACTGCGACAATGTAACTTATTCAATTTTATATTAGCTGATTTGAAAATTAAAAACAATGTCGGATAAAGACTATATAAACTTTCATTTTCTGGAAAAAAACATGTTACTCCAAGCGCTCCAAGTTAATTCGTTAGAACTTACACATATTTGAACCCACCAGTATCATAATAATTGTTGATCTTGCCAAATATTCTAACCTTATGCCGAGGCGTTCGTGACTGGACATCAAATCTGACATCGCTATTAGGTAAATTTATAATTTTTACATTCTGCCCTTATAAGCGAAATATTTAATATAAAAAAAATATTTCATAGTTTAAAAACAAACTGATAAAATGCTTCTGTTCAAAATTTGGCTTATACAAGTTTGAATATGTACAAGTGCAATGTACGAAATGTTTATAAGTAGTACAATAGCGCAATGGGCTAGATATCCAGAGGTGCGGGCTCGATCCCCGATCGTACCATAACTTTGGTGTTGATTAAATATTTAAAAATATATATATTTCAAAATTTAAAAACAATCTGAAAAAAATTCTTCTACTTTAAATGTTAATTCTAATATTATATAACAATTTTTCAACATGGACAGACAAAACTACACATTTTTAAATGCCAATTTTTACTTAATGGGCAGAAAATATAAACATGAACATTTACAAGAATGCCTATTTTATTTCGCTTCTGCGAAACGCGTTCGGATTCCGGAATTTAAACGACTGCCAAAAAAAGCAATAACGAAATAAATACGCAACATATAAACATTTTGCCGGTGCCGTGTAATTTGTGTCATTATAGTACAATTTAAATTTAAACGTAAACTTGGTGCAAGGTTCACTAAACGTGTGCTTTTAATGTGTATTTATGAAACGGGCACGAAATTAAAACTGCATGCAAATGAGAATAAAATTGCAACTGCTTTGCAAAATATTTAATATAATATTTCAACTGTTTGCATTGTCAACTGGCTAATTTTTTTTGAAGTGGAAGTTTCAGAATGTGGAGGAAATAACGTGTGTATGTATATGAAAAATATATAGCTATTGCAAAAAATAGACTATGCCTTTGATATAGATAATAATAGAACTGCCTTTCTCATTGCCTCTAACTCAATATTATCATTACCTTGAAAGTTGAAGAAAAAATCGGTAAATTTTCTTTAATCGGATTTTCCCCGGTTATGACTATTTTCTTTTATTAATAATAGTGAAGTGTGACCCACTTTAGTTCATTACATAGTTATTTAGGAACACATATACACTGTCTTTGCAAACATTTATGTTGGACGCCATTAAGTTCATCATATTCGATCCCTACCAATATTTTACCGGTTTTTACTTATGCCACACTTGCTTTTTGAGCATAATTAAAAATAAATTCAATAAGTAGTTTTTACATTATCACACACCGCCATTTTGTTACGTCATGATGAATTTGTAACAATTTATCCTTTATCCCTTATCATATTTAATTTTTCTCCAAAATGTACAGGGTGGTCCACTTAAGATGCTCCTATACTTTATCTCAATAAATAAACACTGAAAAAAAAAAGTTAAATACAAAAAGTATTTGACCCTAAGTATATTTTTTTTATAATATTTTATGTATACAGGGTGTTCCATTGTGCCAGGACAGTAACAAACTTTTTTTCTTTTTAATGAAATGGTATGAATATTTTTAGAAATTCTAATTCTACGCTTGATTTTGAGTATTTTTTTGTCATCATAGCATACAAAATTTTGAAAAGTTTTTGAGAAAAATTAACTTTTCTTATTTTTTTCGGAAAAACAGGTTTTTGAAAAAATGTAATTTTTTCACATTTGAAGACTAAAATTGTGAATTTTGATTATGGATCCATGAAAGTGGTTAATATTTATTACTCTGACCTATCAAAAGCGAAAATTCACTATACAGGGTGGTTACAAATGACCATAAAAAAATTTTGTAACTAAAAAAACTTAATTTTTTTAAATGGATTACCCTATATTTAGCACTTTTATTGTGTTTAGGATTTAATTCTGCATCATTCCATGTATACAGTTTATATTCCAAAAATTAGTAGTTTAGAAGTTATGCCAATTTCCTATAATAATTCAGGTATTTTTGTTAAAAATCCAACTAAACCTAAATAGTATCCTATTCTAGGTTTTTTTAACATTATAATTAAATTTAACATTAAATCAACAAGTAATGCGAGAAAGAAAGTAACTAATTACTTATTGCAAAACATTTTGGAAATAACCCCCGTCTTTGGCAATACAAGTAGTATAATATTACGGTTACGGTTTTAATTTTCGCAATAATAGCATTTCTAAACGCGTTTTAATTTTATAAGATATCCATGGAAAAACAAAACTAGTAAAATTGTTGCCTGGACACCAATAAATACATAGTTTTTATTTGACATTTAGTTGCTTCTAACTCTTTTTAAAGGAAAAATAGCTTTATGCAGTGTCCAAGAGCGTTTAAATCTTCATGAATGTTATATAAGAAATAATAAGAGTCCAGCATTAGCCCTGCGGGAGTATCGGTTGTTGTATCCTGCAAGACGGGTACCCACGAAACATATTTTTTCACGAATTGTTCGTGATCTTAAATGTGGACGGTAATCAATAAACAAAAACGGCGCCCAAAAATTGTCCTAACAGAAGAAAAACATTTAGAAATTCTCCTGTATTTCGAAGAAAACAACAAAAATTCAAGAGATGCATCCCGAGATCTACCGGGAATTAGTAAGACTAGTGTTCAAAGGACTTTAAATGATAATAACTACCATCCATTCAAATTTTTACCAGCTCAGGAATTATCCCAACAGGACTTTCAAACAAGGCTTTTTTATTGTTCTCTCATGATGGAACACCATTTTAAAACTGACATTTTTAAAAATATTTTATTTACCGATGAGACAATTTTCAATACGGCCGGCATGTTCAACCGAAAAAATACTCATTACTGGTGTAACTCAAATGAACATCATGTAAAAGAAATGAAAAAACAGGGTCGGAGAAGTGTTTATGTGTGGTGTGGTATTATCCGTGATCGAATAATAGGTCCAGTATTTTATGACTTTATTCTGAATGGTGAGAGGTATTTAAATTTGTTGGAGAACGAAATATTTCCGTTAATTGACAATCTGCCGAACGATATTAAAGAAGGGCTTGTTTATCAACAAGATAGTGCTCCATATCACACTGTAGTGCCTGTTAGAAATTGTTTGAATCAACGGTTTCCATTTTGGATTGGTCGGTACGAGACCATAGATTGGTCAGCGAGGAGCCCCAACTTAACACCCCTGCATTTTTTATAGGGCAACCTAAAAAACGAGGTGTATAAAAATAGGTAATACTGTTCAAGATTTAAAAAGGAGAATTACGCAAGAGGTAGAAAGACTTAATACAACAGGCGCGGTTAGAAATGCTATTGCGAGAATTGGTAAACCATGTATACTACTTGTATTGCCAAAGACGGGGGTTATGTCGAAAATGTTTTGTAATAAGTAATTAGTTACTTTCTTTCTTGCATATATATATATATATATATATATATATATGTTAAATTTAATTATAATGTTAAAAAAAACTTAGAATAGGATAATATTAAGGTTTAGTTAGATTTTTAACAAAAATACCCGAGTTATTTCTAAACTACTAATTTTTGGAATATAAACTATATATATATATATATATATATATATATATATATATGGAATGATGCAGAATTAAATCCTAAACACAATAAAAGTGCTAAATACAGGGTTTTCCATTTAAAAAAATAAGTTTTTTTTAATTACAAAAACATTTTTTTTGATGGTCATTTGTGACCGCCCTGTATAATGGATTTTTACTCTAGATAGGTCAGAGTATTAAATATTAACCACTCCCTTGGATACAAAATCAAAATTCACAATTTTAGTCTTCAGGTGTGAAAAAATCACATTTTTCCAAAAACCTGTTTTTCCGAAAAAACTTAGAAAAGTTAATTTTTCTCAAAAACTACTCAAAATTTCGTATGCTATGATGGCAAAAAATACTCAAGATCAAGCGTAGAATTAGAATTTCTAAAAATATTTATACCATTTCATTAAAAAGAAAAAAGTTGGTTACTGTCCTGGCACAATGGAACACCCTGTATACATAAAAATTTTATAAATAAAAACTATACTTAGGGTCAAATACTTTTTGTATTTAACTTTTTTTCTCAGTGTCTTATTTATTGAGATAAAGTATAGGAGCATCATCAGTCGAATAGGATTTTTTTACGTTGAATTTTTTTCCGCTATCTTGAAATCGTAACACAACTTTACCAACTTATCTCTATATCACACCTAATGCTTGCACAAAATTTAAAGTTAATTTAAAAATTAGTTTTTTCAGGCTGATTTTTTAAATATTTTATTCGGCCGCCATTTTGTTTTGATACCTTATATTTATACCAAAATGTTACCAGTCCATTCTTATGTAATATTTGATTTTTGTGCAAAATTTGAGGAAATCCTATTTTCCTCAAATTTTGCACCGTAAAACGGGGCAAAAAAGAACACTTTTCAACTAATTTGATCTAATTCCAAAAAAAGTGATTTTTTTGCTGGTTTAATGTCATAAAAAGTCCAATCTTGACATCTAGGCTCGGTATATAAAATGGTATTTTTCTCAAAAAATGAGAAATAATTTATTAAAAAAAAACCTATGCGTTCCTATTCACCCTGCATTGGGGATAATGGAAACAACTACTTGTTTTAAATTGCATTCACATTCGAAACGCTAAGAGGGCATTGGGTACAGCAAAAGTTAAAAAATATGTCATTTTCTTGATCCTAGAAGTTTTTTTTCTTTTTTTAAGAAAAGACGTCATATACAAAATACAAATTCTTTATTTTTTTAAAAACTATAAAACATTGAAAATAGACGCTTCTTTTCATGAAAAAAAACCATTCAAACATACATTATTTCTTAAAATAAACGGTCTTTTCATAGTCATTGGTATCGATGCCGCTAAAACTATAAATTCCTCTTCTCTCGGTCCAAATAACAAGTTTTTTTAATATTTGGTTATAACAAAAAATACTTCTATCTTCTACTTAAGGAAATATATAGATAGCCCCCATTTTTCCTTTAGAAGTTGGCTTTTTACGCAAAAAAGTTGCTTCTAAAATATCCTCATTCACTGATGTTACTTTTCCGATATAAACTCTCTCTTTAATATCTGCACTCTTTTTTACAACTGGAAATCTAATTTATAGAAAATCTCCTATATTTATATGACAACGGATGTTATCTCCTATATTATTATCACCATCGTTGTTATTATCTTCAAAATATACATTCATATCAAAATCATTATTATCACCGGAAAAAATCTTATCACTTTTTTTAAATGTTATAAATAGAGGTTCATCTTTGACATCACTAGACTTATGACTTAGGATGTCATCATCATTAGCATCAGAAGACGCTGGTATCACAACTTTGTCGTTAATCCCAAATTGTGAGCTACTCGAGTCAGAGTCGAGGGCGAAACTTTTTCCTGCTGCTATGTTTAATTTTGATGCTCGAGGTCTTCTGGTTTTACCTGTATCACCGTACCGTATTTCTTTCAAGAGATCTATAAAACAGTCATTTACAGCTTCTATTTCATCTTCTCCCATTATGTGGTCGAGTGGCAAACAGTTTAAGACCCCTTCTCTACTTAAAAGCACAATTTTTGAACCCTGAAAGGATATTCTTGGAGGCATTTGGAATTATATAATCCACTAGTTATTTTAACAACGTTGGAAATACTAATTTGAGGATTGATAATTCCTTCCACCCATCGGTTCTTTTCCAGTGTAGCAAAATCTGCCTCCAAGCAATCTTGAGAGACCTAAAGATGGCTAAATCTAATAGCTACGTTAAATGCGTTGAATTTGCAGGACGAAAAATCATTTCTATGGTATGTTCTTTTAAATATTTAATAAGGTCTATTGAAATGTGCGATGCTAAGTTATCACCAATCAAAATTCTTTAAATATGGAACAACAACCACGTGCACCCAGTCTTCGAAGATGTTTATATCAAACCATCTTGATGCAACAAAAAGTGGCAGTAATTTGCCATTCACAGAAGCAGCAAATATTATAGACGTAGAACTTTTTGTTGTGTTGATCACTCTTTCAGGGAGTCTATATCACCTGCGTGTAATGACTTTTCTCTTGCCTAAAAAAATATTTGTTGTAAAATGGGATTTATTTTTTAATTTCAAAACTTCCAACATTATCAGCCAAATTTGTTTCATCATCATTAATAATGTTCTTAACTGGGACATCTCGCAGATATTCTTCCAGGTTGTTAAAATATTGATCAATGCTGTTACGAGTAACATTTGCTCTTTCTCTTTTGATATTTTCACAGAACCTTAGAGAAATGCGACTTTTGCTTTTTTTCATAAAGCTGTAAATATAATCTGGTCCGGGAAAATTGTTTTTAAAGCGCTGTTCAGCTCTTCCTAGTTTATCTAAATAGTTTCAAATCGTACGAGTCTATTGGGTAGCCCCATTCCGAATAGGTATTTATTATAAAAGGTCAAGATATTTTTAAAACTAAAAACCTGTTACATGTCTCTTGTGTAAAATCAACCCTGTATTTGTAAAAATCATAAAGTTCGAGAGAAAATTTTATGCTACAGGGTGTTGAAATATACGAACATGATCTTTAGGATTTCTAGGTTTTTAACTAACCTTGCCACATTTTTTCACACCCTGTATATTTCCTGGGTAGTGCAGACCATGCACATTATAAAAAAAATATGAGTTAAGGGCCCTCTAGCAAGAAAATTTTACATCAAATGGCTAATAAAGGGTTACAGCTCATTATGTGGAAAAATTAAATTTTTTGACAAAAAAAAAATTAAAAAAGTTTTAAATTGTTTTTTACAATTTCACTAAGGATTACACTACTCTAACAATTAGAGCTAAGAAATTGTTTTTGTAGATTTTCGGAACAAAAAAAAAAAAGAAAAATTTTCTCGAGTCTTGTTTAACTCCCTGTATAAATATTTTTTTAGCTTTGGTGCATGCAGGCGAACGGTTTCAAGTGGCCAGCTGTTTATATAAAACTTGATTAAATAATAATATAAATACTATTTGTAAACACTTTCCAAAACTAGGTGTATGACAAATTACACTACTCATTTACGTGTTTAATTCAACACATTCATGTCCTAAGTATTCATAAATACAGAATAAAAGCAGTAGTTAAGTGAACCCTTCTTTAAATCCGTACTTTCATTTAAATATTACTAGCCCGAAAGTGCTGGTTACATTCATTTTGTCTCTTTGGGTGCTCCTTTGTTGTTCCTGTTTGCTTAGATAGTATTTCTGCAATATACTTTGGAACGGAAATCCTCAGTTATTTAATAGTGGCTTTAAAACTGTAGACGAGCAGCAGGCAACGAGTTCTTTGGCTTGTTGTGCAATTCAGATAGCGTTATCAGTTTACCCATCTAACAAAAAGGATCATATTTAAGATAAACAGAATGCAGAGTAAGCGCTTAGTTTAATTTATTTCAGTTCAAAGCATTACAACACTAAACAAAAAAAGAAATAATGTTTCTTCTCGATTGCACGAGGCATCTTCAGGGACTTTTACCCCACGAGATTTGAATACTGAATTCAGTCTTTACGCAAGACAAGTAACTTACATTTCACACAATTTTGAACCCATCAACATTACGCCTGGCTGCACAGTAACAGTATACCCAAGTAGCACTTTCAGTCATGAATACGTCATTGTTATCACAAGTATTTTCATTGAAGTAACCGGAACTTGGTGTTGCTACGTTCTGTTTAAGCTGAGACTACGTAGTCATTACCAAAATGGGGAACAATTTGAGGGTAACTATATCGTGTATAACATGTAACTGTTACTTTGACTATTACGTAGATAGTACAGAATTGTGCAGTTCCATTTAGGTAAACGAATAGTAATAATTTACCCTATTCGTCATTTCCTTATTTCTGTCTTTATTTAAACGGCTTTAAAAATATGTATGGTTCGTTTTAATACAAGCAAAACAGTTATGGCGACTACAAACACTCAAATTGGGAATATGGTGTAGAGCGTATAGAATACGTTATTGCTGAAGACCTAAAATTAAAACGCAAGCAATTTCTCCGGTGAATATGCTGATGATAGTCGTAAAAAATTTACGCGTCTTTAAAATTCGTTAATTTTCAATACATTTTGGTCAAGTATATTGGCCAATTTAAATCTCAAAAATATGATTTTGGACTTTGGTTTAAATAGTAATCATTAAATATCTCATTATAAAGTGTGATGCTTTTTATAACGTAATGTTTAATTTGTATGCATTTTTAGTCTACTTATATACTCACAAAAACAAACATTATAGCTAAATATTTATAGGTTAGATGAAAATAGACAATGGCGTTCTATTGGACTTTTACTTTCAGGTTGGCTGCATTTCTTTACTGAGAAAATTACATAACATCAAGTGTCAACGACAGCTCCCATACGCTTTTATAGATTTGGATTCTTTAAATAGGCGACTCACAGTGGGCTGGCTGGGAAAAGTAGGTTGACAAAATAAATTCTATCAAAATTTGATTACTTCATGATACGCCTTCAGAGAACTATTAAATATTTTTTGAAAAATATCATTTTAAACCTTTAATTATGCCTGCATTGCAGTTATTGAGGTGTTATTATATATTTTTAATTGACGAATAACGAGAAAAGTATTGTTAACCAAAATACACTTTTATTTTGTTCAAGTATAAATACAATAATTATTGAAATAGGGCGTCAACAAGTAAATAATATATGTAAATACCAATATGTGTCTTTATTAGTATTCTAGGACAAAAATATTGTAAGGATTAATGCTTCAAAATTAAATCAAAATTAAATCAAATTATAGCCTAAATATTAAAACATTTTTCTTATGGTCATTAAACATTTTTTCAAAAAAACAGGTCGTATTTAAAAATTTGACTCCTAGGAAGATAGAGAAAACTAATTTTAGTTATAAAATTAATATTATTAAATTAGCAAATTAAATTAATAAATATAACATTTTACAAGTTAAAACAGAAACACTGTTACTCAGTTTTAAATAAAATGTGTACGTACGTGTTTTTAAGTAGTTAACGAAATTTCCATTACATCTATATTTAATATTTGATACAAACAACAGATTATCTTATATGACGTTAAATTTTACGAATATCAATATGTACTGTAATAAAATATTAAGACTAACATGTGATGTAAACAAAATCTTCAAATTGATTTTATATTATTAACAACGCGCTTCAATTTTTTTATATAAAAAAGCACAAGATTAAATGCTTGACATCAGTAAATAAACTAAAAATCATATCTATACATTAATATTAAAAATAAAAGTACATAGAAGTAGCACAAAAAGCAAAATCAGATTAATATTCAAATTTGAAACAAAAAAATGAAATAATTATATGATAATATCGATTTTAATTGGTTTCTACGATAGAAATGTATCTAAAAACTCGCTTGTGTAATATTAAAATATTTTTAATTAGTTCTTTAAATATATGTGAGAAACAGAATATATACAATAAACAAAATAATTAATTATTGTGGAAATGAACGGAAAAAAGTAAGAAATGAAGTAATATTAAAACTTTATACGCTTTCTACTTCGTCATATGAATTACTTTCATCACCATCATCATCATCATCATCATCATCATTATCATCATCATCGGGGTTACTAATGCTAGTTATAGAAGGACATTTTAACAAAGCTAAAACGTCTACCGAAAAAGCGTTTTTAGACTTCTGAGTGTTTTGTCTAAAACTGTTTATAAGCGGGTCAGATGAGATCAGCAACATCCTAAGTAGATCTTTATTCGAGGCATTACGGGATATTTTTTGAGTGTTAAACTCCCTAAACCTTCGGCAATCTTTGTTACGGGCTTCTTGGGCTTCCTCCGATAGTTGTCCAATCGGCAAAATAAAATGTTTAATAATATATGCCCCATGAACAAGAATTTTGTGCACCGTAACAGGCATGTAATACCAGGAATAAAGATCTAAGTAGAGTTGCCTAGTATCTGCTGCATATTTTTCAAACATGTCGATCTGAATTTCGTACCCAGATGACAAAGTTTGCAAAAGAACGCTGAACCTATGTATTAGAGTTTCATCCAAACCTGTTATATCTGCAGTTTTTTTTGGATTTAGAAAGAACTTTCTTGCCGTATTCCCATCATTAGTCGATCCAAACCCTGGTTTTGGCATATCTACAATTAAGCCTATTTCTACTTTAAATTTTTGTTGAATTTCAGATTTTCTTATTTTTATTTGATTTTTTTCTTCTTCGCCTTTCACCAGCCATTTCTGAATACAAAGCTTATAGCTAACATGCAACAAGCATTCAAAACACCTGATCCAAGCGTGCAATGTAGATATGCCAAAACCATAGTTAATACAACTTTTGGTGCCTATTTCCATATTCATAGTTTTGGGAGTGGCGCCACAGATATAACAAGTTTGAGATGATTTGGTGTTGCTCAGTGAATTGCAAACTTTACCATCGACCATGGTTGAATGTAGCTCGTGATGAATATTTATTTCCATGTTCTCAATTGTGATTTTAGTCGGCCTTAAACTTGCTATTTGGTTTTGAATTTGTTGTGTTTCCAATACTGTTCTATCATGAGTTTCCTTCTCAAAAAAAAAATTATTGGACGGCACAATCTAGTCGAAGATATCCTATTGTAAACGTATACCTGTTGGTTATTTTGGGGATGTAGTTTAATAATTACAAAGGAGAAAATAAATAAGTATTCGTCGTTAGAGTTTGGGTTGTTAAATTTTTGTTTATATCTGCTTTGCCCGGAACTTCCGTCACAGCCCCATTTACTAACTAAATTAAAATTAGTAACCCCGGATGATACTAAACGATTTATTACTGGTTCTTGTACTATTACAAGCCGTCTTGCGGTATGATCAAGCAAAGCTTGAAGAGAAATTTCAGCTCGTGTATCAGTGATTCTAATAAACTCGTCTGAAGGACAACAATCTGATTTTGCTTTTTGTAAACTATTATGACGGATAAAGAATATGTTCTACATCTACTGCTCTTTTTCTCAATAAAATATAACTTTGTTTCGATAACTTACAGTCTACATACAATGCCAAAGCCTCCTCTTTGTTATACTGGCGCATAACATTTTTCCGCGTATCTTTCTCACGCCTTAAATGTTTAATAACTGTAGCGCGTTGAGGAGAAGCACTACTTAACTCCTTAACTATATTTGCGGCATCTCTACGTCCCGAATTTCTAATCGCTACTTGTGCAGCAAAAGTTATTTCTTCGTAACTGGACTGGACAAGTAAATGCTCCACTTTTCGTTTCTTTGTCCTAAAGCAGCACGAATCTTGTATTGCCTTGTTTGGCCGTCCAGGAACTTGATTTTCTGAGTTTATCTCCTCTGCATTGCCGTCACTATCAGAACTACTATTTTCAAAAATCAAATCTTCTTTACTTAGCCAATTTTCGTAATTTTTTAAAAATACGTTTAATTTTCTTGAAGATCGTTCCCATCTCTCGCTAATATGTTGAGAAAACAGTTTTATATTTGTTTTCCATTCTTCTTCTATCTCTTTAGAAACTATATGTAAATTTAGGGTCTTTTTTACAAAAGCAAGTAAGGTACTATTTCTGTTGACTTTAGCCGTATGTATTTGACATTTAAGTGTCAATACGTTATATTATTATTGAGAAGGGTCATATTTTCAAAGCCTACTAGGCCATATTTTGAAATGTACCATAAATATAAAGATTAATACGACTACTATTTGCAAATGATATGTTTATTTATTTGTAATAAATAGAAATTTACTTATATATTAAAATGCTATTATGATATGGTTTATATAGGGTGTTTTACATTATTTTACCGTATCTAACATTAAATTTTTGACGGGTACTTTTTTCAAGCTAGTTTTGATAAACAGCCCTCTGTGCGACTGTCAGTTATACCCAATTACTTTAAAGTCTACTAGTTATCTACAAAGTTCCCAATGATCCCATACTATATATTATTACCAAGTGGTTACGATTTGCGAACATTCCGCCGGTTCTTTAAAATTTAATGTGTTGTGTCGTAGCATGCGGAGAGTTGTGATACTTGAGTCACTACTATAATTCTGCCATCTATCATAACCATAACCTTTTGTTTCGTTTTTATTTTTGTTCCTTAAAATACCGCTTTAGGTTGTTTTGTTCAGGAATCACATAACCAAGTTGTGATATTTTTAATTTTCTATAAAATGTGGCTGAGTGACAAAAGCTACTTTTTTCCCTGTGGTATGGGGGGCACAGTGGCTCCTTTTTAACTTGTTACTCGTAGGCGATAACACAACACATACACAACTAATTAATAGCTGTAGACCGAATTACAATGACTTTATAAGGACAACAGTGGCGACAATAGAAGCCCACTCGCCAAATTGATGCAAAATGTCTAAAAGTTTAAATGGGGGCACCATCGTCAGTTTTTCGCAAAATATGGCTAAATTAATCTACTTTTATATTGACAACTTCTGTCGGCGTCAGTTGTAAATGTATGGTTATGTTAATGTTTGACTTTAATAATTTATTAGAACTATCTGGTAAAAACTTACTATTTCATTTAGATTTTTAACAAATAACAATGTTTGTGCAAGCGATTAATACAAGTTGTCTGCCAAGTGTATTTAGTAATGTAATATGTACTGAGGAAGGCCTACAAAATAAAGTTTCTTTTATGCTCCTCAAATTGAGCTGCTGAATGAAGTAAAACATACACTAAGACATGAGACAGTATTGACTTTTACAGCAAAATAAAACCAAAATATAATAATGTGCAATATTTAATAACTTTTCTTGGAGTAAACATTAACTTAAAACATTTACTGTCATAGTAATTTAGACATTCATCATAAACACTTTATAATTACAAGCAAAAAACAGGTGAACCAGGCTTAAATACATTTCTCTATATGGCCAATGGCTGAGAACTTCTTGTTTGAATCAATTTTCATTTTAATAATCACAAAAACCAATAAAATGAGACATTAAAACAATAAACCCCATAAGAAACCCATGTAGGCGAAGACTAAACAAAGCGATTTTAGCAGCAATATGGCTGAACCATTACTCTATTGTTGCCACTGTCCTTATAAAATGACTGACCGAATCTTGAACCAGCGCCCCCTATCTCCAGAACCTCAAGTACAAGAGGTAATAGTTTACTTATAGTAAATAATTGCTGTAATTCTTACTTCTAAGTTGCAACAGAACAATAACGACTGGTAATAGCCAGTTTAAAGTAGCAGTAGGCGATAACTTTTTCTACACTGCAACGACTCGTTTTACTTTATAGTAATACATTATAGGAGTACATTTGAACGTAATGGAGTAGTCTCTGCAAAGTTCAAGAAAGTACTGATACTTAAAAGTTGTAATTTAGTAAACATATTAGAAACAGTAACTTTGAACAATTATTATCATGTCACGGAAAAGGAATGACAACCTTGGAGATAATTTCTTAAGTAGTTGCTTGGAAGTAGTTATTATATATTTACTTTACATGAAAAATTACTATAAAGTATTATTCGCAGTAACAAATACATATATAATACTTAAAAACGTGCAACTCAAAGTGTTTGTTAATATATAGTAGGATTATTAGTAATCAATACGTAAACACTATTAAAGAGTATTAGTGGAAACAGTTGTAGCTACTTTAGTGCTAGCTGGGTATGGGATCGCATCATAGAAACCTTTAGTCTTTACTTGATAACGGTTGGAAATACTAGTCGATTGAAACGTTGTGCATTAATACCAAATTTAGACAGTAAAAGTCCGACAATATCTATAAATCAGAAGTATTAAATGTTATATATAACAATGAAATTTGAGAAGCGTGATGAAAATTGATTTCAAGCCAAATTACTCACTCATTAGTAATTTTATCGTTTAAAAAGAAAATATTTTGTCTATAAAGAGAGGGTTTATAAGACACATTTCGGAAAATTAACAAATTCTGTATGCATAATGCAAGCATCTTTGTTAGCTTGACTCTAAAATTAGCAAATTCCAATCCCGTATCTGTTTGCAAGTCAAAAGAGAAATAATAATTACACAAATTTTATGCAAAGTTACATTTGGTTATTTTAGCAACAATTGAAACTTAAATGTGGCGATTGTGGTACAGCAATAATAACCCAAGACCCATTAACTCTAAGGTTACCTCGATGAGCAGCTATCGAGCGAAGGAAACGCGCGGGTGAGAGGGAGGTCGTGACGTCGACTGGCGACCCTTGCTTGCTTATTCAGCACGACGTTTTCGTTGCGATAGTTGTTAGTTGGGTTTTTTCAGAGTATTTTTTGAGATGCTTGAACAAATAAATAATTGTGTTCGCTGCAAATAGTATGCTTATAGTTAATAAAATATGAAAAATACTTATAATATACATAAGGTGTTCTCATAGCGTGTTCTCAGTTGATATCTTGGTACCGGTTAGAAATGGATAGGGAGAAAGGGAGAAGAAATGTATGGTAGACTATTAAAAACTAAAGCAGGAAAGTGCAAACCGTTTTGTTCTAATTTGAACCGTTTAGTTTAGGCTCTACTTCTGTTCAAAATTGAAAATCCCAGTTTTTAAATGCCAATATGTCGAAAACAATTAAACTTAGTCCTGTGGACAGTATATGAAGTAGACGTAGCATATTAGATGAAATACAAATATGTAATAAAATATAGGGTGTTTCATATATGAAAAACTATTTAAGTAGATATATAAGTCATCCTATATACTAATATTTATATTTAAACTTTTCCTCTATCTCTAACCATTATCAACAAAACCGAGAACACACTACTGGGACACCTTGTATAAAAAAATATACATTTTCTAAAGTAATTTAACTATTTTTCGTGCTAAAACTTTTTAAAAGAATATTTTTTGAGACTTTCAAAGTACATATTTTTCAAATACGATTCAAACTTGTTGAAATGCACTCAGCAAAAGAACGTGGTTTAAATTTGAACCAACATCCCTAAACATAAGTTTAAAATTATAATAACTTATATCTTGAAGGCTGCATTTTATTGTAAGAAAAAAGTTTCAATTTTGAACAGAAAAAGATTAATTCTAATTCTAAAAAATTATTACAAAAGTACATTTTTTTAAATTCTTGACACTTATGACTCATAATTAATGACCGAAATAATTTAAGAGGGTTCACTCTAAAATACTTTTTAACCCTAGTCGTGCCAGACTCCGATTAAGAAAATTTAGTTATAAATAGACAAAAATCCTGGCAACTTTTTTAAGACAGCACAACAATATCTAGTTGAATATTTTAACATTTTTCAAAGCCGAATATGCAATCAAAAGTTGTCCCTGTTGCCCTTTACAAAGATATATTCCTTCTTCTTGGTACTGTTGGGAACATGAAAATGTTCCGCATTTGTAATGGCAACTTGCTAGAATTATTAATTTGTGTCTACAGAATGGAGTTCCTATAGCAACTATTTTTAAAAAGCCTCTGTACTACTCTGTGTGTACGACCCACAGATGTACCGGGTGTACAACTAAGAAAGGAGTCCGGCCGTATCTCGGAAAGCGTTTATCCTATGATGTTGAAAACAATTTATTAAAGTAAAAGTGGCCAAGAGAAAACGCTGGAAATTATTTTTAAATTTTTAAGTCGGTCGCTAGAGGACGTAACACGCGTAGTCAATTAGAATAGGCAGATTTTCTCAGAAATTCAACCAGTGAATTACCAATAATTTTTATTACGGGTTTTTTCTGTAGCTGTTCAAATAAAGGGTGGGGGAAAGGGTAAATGTTTTTTATAACGGACATAACTTAAGTAATAACTAACGGATCTTGACGATTTTGGTCTTGTTGAAAAGGGCATTTATTATGCTTTCAAATGACGAATGAATTATATTATCTTAAGTTTCGTTCCGATCGCCAGATGGTGCTTTCCTGCAATTTCTTAAATTTAACGTGTTTTCTTAAAAATTTCAAATAGATTGATATAAGATAGCGCAAACTGCAACTTGATATCTTTTGTATTTACGGAGATAGAGGCAAAAGAAAATATTACTTGACACTCTTATAAGAAACTGAAGCATTTTTAAACGATTTTTAAGTGCTAATTATCCATTTTTAACACTAATCTTATTTTTATACTATAAATAATTTAAGTATTCTTCTTCCACTTCTTTAATTCATTTTTAACTTATTTGTTTTAATTAACACACCCCTTTCATAAAGAATGTATCTCAAATACGTTAGTATTCAGATATGCGACGTGCTAAAAGAGTAGTAGGATTTGGCAAAAATTAGGTGTGAGCTTCAAAATAAAACACTATCACAAAATGAGTTGTGAAATTATTATTAAGTTTAGTGTTTGTAGTAAGTGTGTAATACGAAAGCAAAATGTCTGTTTCTAATGAAAAAGGGTATGCTATGCTTGCAGTTTATTTTGAATGCTTTCAAAATGCTATCGTTGCAGCAAGAATATATGCTACTAGATACCCCGGTAGACGTAGATATGAGCAAAGGGTTTTTGCACAATTAACAAGACGTCTTCGTGCTACTGGTAATTTTTATCGCCCCCTCCGTCGAAGGCAAAGGAGAGACCGTACAGAAGCACACATTATAAATGTGTTGGCGTATACTGTAATTAACCCACATGTCAGTATTAGAGCTACATCTAGAGATTTAGGTATAGCTCATGGAACAGTGCAATTTAAGGCCGCTGGAGTATCAATGTTTGGTGTGGCATAATAGGTAGTAGAATTTTAGGTCCAATAATTTTCGATGAACCTTTAAATGGGAGAATTTATTTAAACTTTCTCCAAAATCAGCTACCAAATTTACTGGATGGCATCGAGACAGAGCATGATTTACCATCATGATGGCTGTCCGGCTCATTTCTCTGTCAATGTCCGACAGTTTCTAGACGATCGGTTTCCAGCGAGGTGGATAGGTAGAGGTAGTTTATTTCACTGGCCTCCTCGTTCCCCAGATTTAACTTTTGTCTGGACATTTATTTGTTGGGATAATAAAGGACATGGTGTTTAATATCTGATCAACAACGAGGGACAACCTTATCAACCGAATTCAAAACGCTATCGATTATTCCTTGCGATGGAAATAGAAGCAGCAGTTTAATCTACCCCAGAGAGGGTTCGTTTATGCATTCAAAATGACGGCAGGCACTTTGAGCAGTTCACTCGACACTAATTACACTGGCCGACAAAAAAATGTTTTTTGTTGTAACACAAATCAGAATAGCGTAATCTAATAGAATGGACCTATCCAAATACGAAAATGACAAATAGAAAGTTGTAGCACGTAGGGTTTTCTTGTTAGAGTTGTAGAACCATATCTAATGTGACGATACATAATATCTATAGAAAAAATGATTTCAGAAAATTCTTAACCCTGTTTATTGACTTTGTTAACAGTTTTTGCCTATTAAACATACTATACATCTAAGAGAAAAGCAAACGAGAAAAATATTAACTTAAAACACTAATTAAACTATATTTTTTCCGTTTATGAGGTGTCCTATCTTCTCTCTTCAAAAACCAACAGTAGTGACACATCATGGCTGGATCCCATCGTCCTTGGTACCGAATTTCCATTGTTTTGATATCTTGGTGAAACCTTTCACCCTGCTCGTCACTAACAGCTCCCAAATTTTTAGGAAGAAATGACAGATGGGAATGGAGGAAGTGAATTTTTAATGACATTTTGGCACCAAGTGCTTTATAAGCATCTAAAAGTTCATTAACTAATTATTCATAATTTTCATCCATATTGTTGCCTAAAAATCATCTTACTACATTAACAAATGAATTCCATGTTCTGAGGTCCTGCCTGGTAAGCTTTTCCGTAAAGTTGACATCGTTCAGCAATTTTCTGATTTGTGGGCTAATAAAAATGCCTTCTTTTAATTTGGCATCACTTAACTGGAGAAAGACTTGTCTTAGGTATCCATGTAAATCCATCACTATCTTTATTCAAAGCCTTCACAAAGTTTTTCATCAGCCCAAGTTTAATGTTTTTAAGAGGAGGCAAAAGGACATTTTTGGGATCAACAAGAGGTATAAATTTAACATTTTGAGATCCCGGCTGAAATTCGCTTCTTTCTGGCCAAATGTTTGTTACATAATGCTGATTTATTACACGACTGTCCCATAAACAAAGAAAACAGCAATATTTTGTAAATCCTCTCTGAAGTCCTACTAAAATTGCTATAACTTTTAAGTCCCCACATATCTGCCATTTATACCTCTTGTAGTTTATTTTCTCCAAAATCGTGAGCATATTTTCATAATTTTCTTTCATTGCAACTGAACAATTAAACAGCTTTTTAGCTATATTTAGATGAGTCTATGAATAAGCGCCACTCCCGGGGAGAATGTTCAATATCAAGTCCTTCCTTAAGACGGAAACCCAGACGTTCTGACTGTTGCTTGGATAACCCCAAGTCACGTACTAAATCATTTAATTCACTTTGAACAATCAAATGTGGCTCGCCAGAACTTGGACCTGTGGTAAAAGTGGGATCGATATACTGTTCTTCTGAGCTGCCTGATGATGCGTTATCTCCATTATCTCCCAAATCAATAGCTTGCAAATTTAAAGGCGCAATCGGCACTGGCAAATTTGCATTATGAGGAACAGGTCATATGGCAGATTGCAAATTTGGATATTCTATATTGTGCTTTCCCTTTTTGGAATAACCTTCAGTCTTTGTCTAGGCTTTTTTTACAAAATGGAAGGGCTTGTGATTTCACCAGAAATTCTCCACAATATAACAAAATTTGTCAGGAGAAATTTTGCAACTTCGGCGCGTTTGACTCGACATTCTCGTCTTCACATACACTTGCTTATCGATACACAGAGAACCACTCAATTCGAAACTCAACAGAAGAGTGATGTTTAACGTTTATTTTATGTCTAACAGACCCGGACTTTCCCGATAGCTCCTCTGCACTGGCAGAAAGCTTTGGTGACCTTCTTTGATTTTTCGCTAAGGTGCTTATTCCAGTTGAGGGTGCTATCCAGGATGACTCCCAGATACTTAACCTCTTTAGATAAACCGAGCTGCTTACCGAAAAGAGAAGGTGGTCTTAGGTTGGCTATCTTTCTCTTCCTAGTGAAGAGTACCATCTCGGTTTTTATTGGATTCACAGAGAGTGAGTGTCCTAGGTAATTTTTCTGTTGTAAAATAGACTCATTTTAGCCGCCCCAAAATAAAATTGTTTACCTGTCAATATAAAAGCTTCTAAATAGGTTATTAAAAAATGGTACGTATTAGGGCTTTCCGAATATTTTTTTATTACAGAAAAATCTTGTCGGCCAGTGTTATTAGTTAGCCTAAAACTTTTGATCAGTTTTCGATATTTGTTTTATAACCTTCTTTGCTTCATATTATTTGGTATACATACATGAACCCTTTGAAAATATAATACCAAAAATGTCCTATACAGAGTGCGCAAAAAATAATGCTAAAAATTACAAAACAGTTCCCGATATCGGAATTGATTAACATTTAGTATACGTACATAAACTTGGTAACAACATAATTTTATGGTGAAGTAGTGCAAAAGTAATGCACGATAATGTAAGGTTTCACTTAGCACCCGACGTAAATGAATATTTACGAGAGGTAAATATTGACCGCAACATAATCCAGGTCTCAACCCTGTTGAGCATATGTAGAAAATTAATAATTCCAAATCAAAAAGTTAATTTCAAGTACGTGTGAAGTTGTTATTAGAAATAGAGGAGGCAATACTGATCCTGTATTGTGAATTAAACATAAATATATAAAAATAAACAAAAATAGAAAGTTTTCACAAAATATAGGATTGTAGCTTAGTTTTAATTGGAAAATGTTCTGCTAGCCGGTTTGCTCCACAGAGTATTTGAGAATGTACAGGGTTATTTTTTATATTTAGATAGCGCCTACTGGGTTTAAAATACGAGGTAGAAAAAAACTTTAAAAACAAAAGTATTACGGTTTATCCTAAATTACCAGAAAATGTTGTGTAACAAAACAAATTAATATCGCAAAGTTAGTATACAACAAAAACCTGGTAAATCTGAATGAAATACCCTGCATATTGAACATTGAAACAAAAATATATGATATGTTGACATTTGGTTGAGCCGTTTTCGAAATATTCGCTTTCAAAAAAGAGATCGCAATTGCCATGAAAAAACAAAATTTGTTGGGTTACTTAGAATAAGAAAAGCAATAACACAACAATAATGTTGCTCAAGTGCAAGCAGAGTATCAGCGTTTTCATCCCGGGGTGCCATTTCTTTCTAGGTGCACTTTCTATTACACCGAAAGGAGTATAAAGGACTTCATAGGAAAAAGCGCTTAGTTATCGAAAATGCGGATGATGAATTACAAAATTTAATGTAGTTTCAAGGTACGAAAGGAATATAAAATTATTTTATTTGATTCATCATTCTGTCATTACTTAGTTTTAGAACATCCAGGGTTATCTAGCGTCAACGCTAGTAGATACTTTGGAAAATCAACAAAAAATAATCAACAAACTGTTTTACACAAATATGAATTTCATCCTTATAAAATGTTGCTGGTACAAAAATTGACAGATAATCACAACACTAAAAGACTAGCATATTTCAATGATTTGTTAATAAGGAAAACTGAAGACAAATATTTTTTTTTGATTTAAAGAATTTGTGGAAAAAAAATTTGTCCTCTGTTTTCCTTACTAACAAATCATTGAAATACGCTAGTCTTTTAGTGTTGTGATTGTTTGTCAATTTTTTTTTAAGATTTTGTGGATCAAACTGGGAGGTCATAAACATAGTGGTGACGAAAGACAAAATAGCTTGGGCCATTAATACCTTCAAACCATTTAAGTCCGAGGGAACTGACAGCGTTTTCCCGGCTTTGCTACAATGGGGTCTGGAGGTTGTTATTAGACACCTAGAATTTATATTTAAGGCATGTCTATCTCTAAGCTATATACCTATGAAATGGAGAGAGGTGAGGGTCGTCTTTATTCCCAAACCTGGAAAAGATGACTATTTCCATCAAAAACTTACAGACCTATTAGCCTAACTTCATTTCTTATCAAGACTCTGGAAAGGTTCTGTGATAGACAGATTAGGGATGAACATCTGCCTGCGATGGAAATACACCCTAACCAACATACCTACCGACCTGGTGAATCAACAGAAACCATTAGCAGCATTATGTGATTCAGAAAATAGAGGAGTTGCTTTTCCACAGGCAGTCGGCTCTAGGAGTCTTCCTAGACATTGAAGGCGCCTTCGATAAAGCGACCTTCAGAAGTGTAGAACTGGCGCTGACCAGACACAGCGTAGACCCAACCATTATTGGCTGGATTGGCTGTATGCTGAAGAAGAGAACAGTTGAACTAAAAGCAGGAGACACCACGATGAGAGCGCTGGTAAGCAAAGGCTGCCCCCAAGGCGGCGTGCTATCACCGCTTCTCTGGAACATGTCAACAGCCTTATTAAGAATTTTAATGAAAATGGATCCTACACAACCGGTTATGCAGACGATATCACTATTCTGCTAACAGGAAAATTCGAAATCCTGTGTGAAATAATGCAGACTGCGTTAAGACTGGTGAAATGATCTCACTCACTCTCTGTGAATCCAATAAAAACCGAGATGGTACTCTTCACTAGGAAGAGAAAGATAGCCAACCTAAGACCACCTTCTCTTTTCAGTAAGCAGCTCGGTTTATCTAAAGAGGTTAAGTATCTGGGAGTCATCCTAGATAGCACCCTCAACTGGAATAAGCAACTTAGCGAAAAATCAAATAAGGTCACCAAAGCTTTCTGGCAGTGCAAAGGAGCTATCGGGAAAGTCTGGGGTTTGTCCCCCAAGATTGTCCTCTGGCTCCTCACTGCCGTCATTCGACCTATGTTCGTTTGCGGTGCCATTGTGTGGTGGATCAAAGCCAAGCAAGTTGTTGCACAAAACAAAATACAGAGCTACAGAGACTAGCGTGCCTGACGGTTACAGGCGCAATGAGATCTACACCTACGATGGCAATGCAGGTGTTGCTGTGCCTGCCGCCTCTAGATGTATTTCTAAAAGGCGATGCAGAGAGAACGGCAGTCAGACTGCACGCTGTTGATCTGTGGTGCGGAAAAAACTGGGGTCCGGGACATGCACGAGTGTTCCTAGAGGCTGTCACATGACAACCTCTTGTAGAACACTAAGTGGATGCCCAGATCCCCCGCTTCATTTTCAATAAAAACTTCGAAATTGACATCAGCGGTTCAATAGAACCAGGAAAAGAGGCTGACATACACATCTACACGGACGGCTCTCAGAACCAATACGGGACTGGCTTGAGAGTGTATGTACCAGAACTCAACCTGAAAATCAGCATGGCTCTCGGCAAAGGAGTGTCCGTCTTCCAGGCGGAACTACCCGGAATTCTGCATGGCGCCATATAAATAGAGAAAGAAAGAATAACAGGTAAAAAAGTTATTATTCTCACAGACAGCAAACAAGTTTTGCAAACCTTAAAAAAGAATAAAATTAAATCCAAACTGATTCTTGAGTGTCACCAGATGCTGGCGACGGTTTCCCAGGGGAATACTGTCACAGTGTCATGGATTAAGGGACATAGCGGAATCGAAGGAAATGAAAAAGCGGATAGGTTGGCGCGTAATGGAGCAAAGACCAAACCATATCCTCTAAGGCGATCAATCTAAAGATAAACGAACAGGCAATAGGGATTCTAAGAGAGAGATGGGAGAGAGAAGATTTCAGACACTCAGGTGCCGCAATCCGCGGCCCTGAGGTCGCTCGGACTGAGTACCTTCTCGGACTCTCTCGAGGAAACTGGTAGGAATGCTAACAGGACACTCTAAGTTAAACAAACACCTTCACACCTTGGGCGTTCTTCCGGATTCAAGTTGTAGAGGGTGCAACGAGGATAACGAGACGGCAGAACATATTCTTTGTTACTGTCCAGCTCTTGTAAATACCAGAGAATCCATTATGCGGGAAAGATGGCCAGAAATGACCACAATCGGAGGATGTTCGGCCGCTACGGTGTTAAATTACATTAATGCTGTTGGCTGGCTTGACGAGTAAACCTCCAAAGGAGGTTGCAATGGGCCCACCATATTCTCCAGCTAAGATTTTGTGGAGTGATGAGGCTACCGTTTTCCACAGCATGAGGAAACACACATGTGGGTATTAGAGAACCACCACACTTGTGTTGAAATTAAAAAGCCACGTCGTATGTCATTGAATGTTTGGTGTGGTATTCTTAGGAACCAAATAATTGAGCCGATTATATCTGAGGGCTCGTTAACAGAAGAACTTCCTCTCAAGAAATTTAGCAACATAATATGGCACCAGGACGGCCCACTGCGTCATAACACAGCGCACGTAGGTTTTTTTTAAATAACCGGTTTAACGAATGGATTGGAACTCATGGAACCATGGCTGGCCACCTAATAGTCGTGACCTGACCCCTTTAGACAATGGGGCTTTCTAAAGGATGAAGTATATAAAGAAAGAAGTCAAAGTTTAGATGACTTAAGACAATGGAGTATAGATTCCTTGAATGAAGAACATCCGGAGCATATTTGCAATGCTTTATTTAAATTTGATGAAGATTACAGAAACTGAATTTTTATTAAATTATTTTTATTAAAATAACTGATACTTTTAGAGGTGCTTTAATAAAGCGTGGCAGTTACAGCTGTCATCAATTGTATTTTAATTCTTATTAAGCATTAACAGTTTAAGCGGATAATATCAACAGAATTAATTACTAAAGTCAACACTAATTTAAAAATACAATTCGATGCATTTTATCCAACACCTATGCTTATAAATAGCACAAAGCGGATCTAAAAGAAGCAATATAAAGCAAATTAACATTAGGCCCCTTTGTGTCAGTATTTTGCAATTTCATTTATAATAGTGTAATTTAAATTAAAACGGAAACTTGGTATAAGGTTCACTAAACTGTTGGTTTTAATTTGTATTTATAAAAGCGCTTCGTAATTTAAACTGTGTAATACAGTTTCGAATAAAAATAGAGTTACCACCGCTTTGTAATTCGTAAATTATTTTGCGGAATAAAGGGGCCATTTGGATTTTCAAACACAACGGCGAACGTGAATAATTGTTAGAAAAAGATAACGTAGGGCCTGAAAAACAAATTTTTGTCTTTTAATATTTTTTTGTAATTTTCATTCATAATTACTGAAAAATCGTGACATTTTTCACGTACTAATCGTTTGATTGTACAGGGTGTTTTTTTTTTCGTTGATATTATAGGCTGAACGGTAAGAGATACAAAAAAACTAAGATACGTGTCCCGTTTTCTTTTTTAGTGTTTAGTTTAATGGCTACAAAAGTAGCATTTCCTTAAATGGGACACCCTATATCTAAGTATCTAGAAAAATTGCCATTGCAACAATATATAATACTTATTATTTTCCTTTTTCCTAAATATCTAAAATACCAAAAAACATTTATGTTTAGTTGGCCATGGACTGAATTCTTTAGGCGATTGTTTTTGTATGTTTACATGTCATAAAATTAAATAACAAACAAACAAAAGTATGCCTTAATTTCTCAAAAAAAATTGTAACAATCTTATGGACAAAGCAAAATTTACCTTAAAACAAAAAAAAACAAAAACAATAAAAAAACGAAATATTGGTTGAAAAAAAAGTCATTTTTCGATAGGTCAATGCAAATACATAAATTGTAATTGTATTTTGTTATCGTTATACAAGCAAAATAAGTGAAGTTAAACAAAAAGTGTACTGAACTAATATAGTAATTAAAGTGTAGCAAAGAAAATGTATAAATTTAATCTAATACGTAACAAAAATAATTAATGTTAACGGACATTTTGTAATATTGACAAAAATATTGGCAGAAGTAAATCTAAAGTTCTAAAAACTGTAAAAAACATATGTATAAACCGTATACAATAAAGAAAGTTCATAACACATCCTGGAGATCAAGAACGGCATTTAGAATTTTGTCATTGGTATCTGCAACAGATTAATCGGAATCCCAAGCGAAAGAATTTTTAATCGACATAACAATCGATATTGGTCAAGTAGTGTAGTATACAACAAGGACGCTTTGGGTTCCATGTGTGCGTGGCACTATATCAAAATAGAGTTTTTAACTACAGCATTTATAATGAAAATTTGAATGCTGAAAGATGCATCCAAATTTTGGAAGAATGTGTAATAAACATGTTGGATAACATGCATCAGCTGCAAGAAATAATATGTATCTACAACAAGACGTTGCCGCAGCCCATAACAGCTGTATGGAAAGGCACTCACTAACTGTCAATTTCTGCGAAAATTGGCTTAGTACATATGGACCAAACAAATCGCCTCCGCGTTCCCCCGTCCTGACGCCACTAGACTTTTATTTTTGGGGATTTATCAAAAATGAAGTATATAAAACCCGAAGTAATACTTTAGAAGAACTTAGAGCAACTTTTATTAACTACTTTGGAAGGGTGCCAAATATGCATCGAGCAGAATAGGCAATTTTAGCACCTTGTGTGATTAACACAACTATGCGTTAAGTATTCAAGATAATTGTTGAGTTGTTATTATAATTTTTTGTTGTTTTTTGTAGATGTTTTTGTTTATCAATATTTTAATATTCTTGGTAACTGAGTTTTTAGGATACCTACTATAAAATAAAAGAATAATGATTCAATCCATGGTCAATTAAAAAAAAAAATATTTTTTTGGTATTTTGGCTATTTCGGACAAGGAGAAATATTAGGTATTATATATTGTTGTAATCGTAAGGAAAAATGCAATTTTTCTAGATACTTAGATATAGGTTATCCCATTTAAGAAAATGCTACTTTTGATAATATCTCAAAAATTAAAACATCCATATTTTTAAGTACCCCTTCTACGTAAAAAGTCATAAAACTTTTGTATTTAGAGTTTTTTTTATCTCCATAAATAACCAAGTAATAAAAGATAATAAGAAACGGGAGATTTTGAGATTTACCCTGAATTTTCTAAACCAATCCAGTTAGACACAAGGCGAAATTAAAATATTGTAAGTTGGGATCTACCTCGAATCTAGGCTTTCATTTTATTTATCAAGATGATAAAGACCGGCACTGATACAACTTTTTACCCAGAATCCAGAGGCGTAGTCAGTTTAGTAATAAGACATGGCATTTTTGATATATTATCCATAGTTATGCCTTTTTTAAATAGAGCAATCTGTATTTTTTTATTTGCATTAAACTTTTTGTTTGCCCTTGACTCCGTGATGACATGTATTAGAATCATTATATTAGTCTCATTATTTTTCATATATTCGCCAAGATATCAGGATCTACCTTTTTGTCACCTGTCTAAACTCATTTTACTAAAGTATTGTTTACAATTTCTATTTGTCATTATAATTTATGTTTAATAATCTATTAGATAACTGACATCTTCATTTAATTTTACAGTTCCCAAAAATCTGGTTGCTCATATATTTTTTTTTAAACTTCATTTATAATGTTAAAATAAATTAGATATGCCATAAATATAACTAAAATTTGCCTTGTACTTTATTACTTTTAGGATTTACCTTTAGTTTATCATAAAATGATTTGCCTTTTTGTAAAGTATCTGTTTTTAAAAGGCCACCAATACGTTTAATTTCATTTAGAATAATGTCAAACATTCAGTAACCAGGATTCCATTTTGACGTTTTACTTTCCTCTTTATTTTGCTTACTCGCCTACGTTAACGCCAATAGTCCGACAATTCCTAAAACGTCAGTTTATCTATATATATATATATATATATATATATATATATATATATATATATATATATATATTTTTTTAATTTTCTTGACTTAAGGTCATTGCAAAACTTGACACATATGCTTTAAATCATATATTTGTCAAAATACATAATGAAGTCCGATAACGTCTAGCAAAATGCCGAGATACGTCATATCTAGTTTCTAAGAGTGTGAATAAAAAGATAATTTCGGTATTTTACTAAGTTTTTAAGATAAAACCCTAAGCATGTAATGTAAAAATGCGATCTATAAAAAAAGTATACATTGCCAACAAAGTTTTTTATCAGTAAGAAACAGTAATATCGATAAAATTCTAAAACAAGTGAAAATAAATATGTCGCTAACCAACTTTTTTAAGGCACTATGTCGTAATATTAAGAAAACTAGAAAATACATACATTTTATACCCTATTTTGAATCAACGTCTATAACAAATGACTTTAGCCTTTGCTTACTATAAAAACTATGATATAAAAACTTGGTAAATGTAAAAATGATACAAAAACAGAAAAAAATACGAATACAATATTATAAAGGGTGAAAGTTATATTCGAAAATATCTTAAACGTTGTTAACTACAGTAAAAAACTGCAGGATACCTGCTGGATTAGTGATATTGGTGACGTTGTTCATGGTTATCATAAAAAATCGGCCTATTTTTTAAAGGACAAAGGACCAAGCATGTATAATCGGTTTCGGTGAAGTTGGGTACATTTTTTATATGTTGTAGTTCTTGACCTCTTGAGCAAAAGATACCCTGGGCTCAACCTAATCCTACGACTAATTTTTAACATACCGGGTGTTAAAGTTTGCCTAAACCTCATATAAAATACATAGGGAAGATAGGATGACACCAATTAGTTTTTTTCAACATATTTAACGTGTAATAGTGCGTCCCAAAACAAGAAAAAAGTTTTATATGCATATAGGACCAAAAACCCTTCAGTTTCGAGATGTAGAACGAACACCCTTTACACTACAACACCCTGTATCTCGAAAATAAAGCATTTGCAGACCTATTTTCATATAAAACTTTTTTTTTATTTTGAGAAATACTATACGTTAAATATGTTGAAAATACTAATTTGGTGTTATACTGTTTTCTCCATGTTTTGTATATGGGGTTTGGGCAAACTTTAACACCCTGTATATTAAAAAATAATCGTAGGATTAGTTTGTGTCCAGGGTATCGTTTATAATATAATATATATAATATTTTGTCGGTATTTCACAAAAATGCGTTAGACACACTTATTTGAAGAAAATCTCTTTTTTTAGCATTCGGTTCAGATTTTAATATTTTGGTGTTATTATAATCAAAAGTATGTCGGTTTTCCAAGTATTTGCTGATTTCACTTATATACACATTGCTGCAATATTTACAGGGTATTTCATAAATAACATTGGTTTTTCTGTTTTTTTTTTGGGGTTTTAGATTTTAATATATTGTTTTAATAATTTTTGAAGTGGTTGGGATAAGTCGTTTATAAAATGTACAGATATACATTTTGTTGTGTTTGATTTCTGATTATTTTTTATGTTGTTCGTGTTAAAAAAATTGTGAATTCTACTTTTAGTGATTTTATTTATAAGGTGTTCTGGATAGGTATTTATTTTTAGTTTTTTTAAGGTTTCTTTTCGGCATTCAGGATCCCACAATTACGGATTTTTTTTGGGAATTTGGATGGTTTGATTTGTAGTTTAAGTATCTAGAAGCCCAAGTTGATTTTGTGTACCAATCAGCTTTAATATTTTCGCCTATATGGTGTATTGTTAAGTCTAAAAAGTTATTTCTGTTATTTTCTTCAACTTCAATTGTAAACTGTAAGCTTTTGTGATATTCGTTAAGACAATATTTATTTGATTGGCTGATATTGTAGTAAAGCAATCATAAACATAACGGTAAAAAAATGGTATGTCGAAATTTAGATTATTTAAAACTTCAGTTTCAAGGCCTTCCATGACTATTTGTGCTACAGCGCTAAATATGGAGGCGCCCATTGCGCATCCCTCTGTTTGTTGGTATAACTAATCTTTATATAAAAAATATGTTAAGTTAAGAGTTAATTGCATTACTATAATACCAGCGAATTGAGTAAATAAAGCCTTAAGTAAATTTAATGAATATCACAAAAGTTTATCAAGACATCTAGGCAAGAAATACATTAGCTAATTACCCAAAAATAATAAGTTTACTTCAAACCGTACAAAACAAAATGTGCAACATTAAGGCTCCCGAATCATTATAAAGCAATTTAAATTAAAATGTAATTTAACATAAGATTTAAAAGTACTAAATGTAAATGCGAACGAGAAATAATAGAAGCCTGCTTGTAATGTTTGCAACTAAATATGTTGGAAATCTAAAAACGTGGGTTTTGTGGCTTATTTTCACAAAGAATATGGTTTCTGCAAACAGCGCGTCGTGACGTGTTGACCATTAATAAATCAGAGTTAAATGTTCGCCGAAAATAAATAAAATGGACCTGGCAAACAAAAATTATTAACATATGCGGTTAAGACGGGCTTTTAAAAATGTCTGTTAAGTAATGAGAAGGGAAGAAGCAAACTATATATTTAATTGATTTGTGGCAATAATTAGTTTTTATTAAATTTTACCAGCTTATTCCAAAAAGGTATTTGTAGCCAGGACTCAATTTATTAAGGTGCTCACTTTATTTGTTTGTACTAATTGAGCTAAAAGCAAAATAAACAAAGTATTATATATAAAGTCGGTTCAAAAGTCTCCATACACTACCTACTACTATTTTTGATGATGTTTAATTAATTAATTTAAACTATGAGAAAACATGTTTAAATTAATATTTAAAGCATACCCAATGAAAATTAGTATCACAAGCAACTACAAAACATTTTATTTTGAAGTTACATCATTCTCCATACACTCAAGAATTGCATTAAAAAAAACATGTTATAATCAGCCGCATTTTATAAAGTATTAACAATGAGCGAGAGAAATTGTGATGTTCCATTTGCAGTTCGAAAGGTCATAATTGTTTTGCGGAAAGATGGAAAAATCATACAAAAATTGTTAAAAAGTCACATGATACTGTTTAGTATATGTTTCCCAGATTCGCTTCTCTATATAGGGAAAGATGGAAAAATCATACAAAAATTGTTAAAAAGTCAGGTTAAATGAGGAAAATTTTAGAGGAAACTTATTGCATTCCATATCTGGCTTCAGATTTACTACCGGTTACAGATCGATCAATAAGTTTGGGAAATATCGGCGAAAAACCGGAAATGGTGGATTTCGTTTTTCGCCAGTATAACCAGAACGGTAAATTTGACAGCTATCAAAATGTGACATCATTCGGACGCATTTTTAAGACAAATAAGATGGCGTATACGACGTCTTCATTGTTTTTTGTTAACCCGTAACCCGCCTCAACTTTCATTTTCTTATGACCGCCATATTGGATTTTTCGATATTTGGAAAGAGCCTAAAATTTTCAGTCTAGTGATATCTCACAAGTGCATTAAAGGTTTTAGTGTTATCAAAATTTCACACTTCGTAAATCAGGTTTCAATGTTTTTAAAGGAGGTCATGATTTATTTGTCACAAGATTACATTAATAAGTAAGTAATGTACTGAACGCATTGAATTTTCAATACAACATGAACGTAAATAACGACTTAAAAAATCTAAATGAGCTTTAACTACTTTGTAAGTGGGCAACATTAATTTACAAATCTGCAAAATGACGTCCATTTGCCTCGAGACATTTTTGATAATTAATGACTGTTTTTCGTACAACCCTGGTAAGTGTATTTCAGTTAATATTTCCAGAACTCTTTGTCTCAGGATTTCTATGGTCACGGGGGGATCAAATTCATAGATATCATTCTTCGTGTGACCCCAGTGGTAGAAATCCAAGGGCGACAGGTCAGGGGATCTAGGAGCCAAGATGTTGGACCATTTAAAGAAATTATTCTTTCGTCAAACTGCTCTCTTAAGAAGCTCCTGACTTGAATGGTATTGTGAGCCGGACATCTGTCTTGTTGAAACCAAGTTCTTCTTAATTCATTTTCCGTAAGAATAGCTCGTAAAGCTGGTATAACCTGCTTTCGCAAAAGCTCTAGGTACCTCTGCCCGTTTAGGTTGTAGTCAAACAAAAATGGTCTAATAAGTCGATTTCCTGAAATGATTAATGATTTTTAAATAGGTGCCCAACAGTGGGCACGGTCGGCCGGGTGGTAATAGAAACTATAAATTATAAAGGGAAAACAGAAAGAGATATTTTCTTTCCAAAAATAATTATCTAAAAATACCGTAATGAATGAGCTTGTATACAGTTGAAACCTATTCAGTTTTATTATGAAAAAGAAAAACATATTTGGTTAGCGGGAAGTAACAGCCGTAATAAATTATTTTGTTGGTATTGCATATTAATTTCGGAAATACTAAATCAATTTATTTCAGTGATATAATAATCTTGAAGAAGTACAGCGTGCCATAACAAAACATAAAATATCAAAAGAACAAACCCCTTGCGCTTTAAAATTTAAATTATTCGGAAATACAGCTGAACGACTTTCTATAAATCATAATGAAAATCGAAAAATAATTCCACATTTGATTAATATGGTATTTTTTTCAAAACGCAAGAACTAGGCTTCCCGGGTAATAATAAATCATTAAATTCAGACAATCAAAATAATTTTAGAGAATTAGCTACATCTGCAGAAAATTTAGATAAAGTGTTAATAAATTTATAGAACCCAATTCTATTTTTATAGGTTCTTCGAAACTACAATACAAAATGATTGAATAAAAATATAAGACAATATCAAAAAAGTAAGTTGACTAACTAGAGTAGAACGTTTTACTTTTTTTATGAGAGTATGTTCTTTTAGTATCACCAAAGAACTAAACGAAAAAAAAAAGATTATTATTTGACCATCATTTGGTGCCTAGTTAAAAAAGATTGGTTAGATTAACTTACCAATGATCCCACACCAAACGTTACTTCCAAATCTGATCTGTGGACGTCTCTCTGCCACTTCGTGAGGATTTTGCATAGCCCAATGACCGTCATCATTGTGCCTATTAAAGACTCCACAATTCGTGAACCTGCTCTCATCGGACCACAAGACGTGATTTACAAAATCAGGATTTTCATTACATCTCCTAGTATACCACTCACAGAACTGTAGTCGTCTTGAAAAATCAGTTTCCTTAAGTCCTTATACTATTATGGGTTTGTATGGATGGGTCTTATTCTTTTTTAAAACTCTCTGTACTGTTGATTTTGGCACATTAGTTTTCTGTTCTACAGTTCTTACCGATGCACTAGGGTTTTCGTTGATAGCTTGTAAAATATTTCTGTCTCGATTTTTATTGTTATTATTGTATCCGCTTCTAAGTTGTTCGAAGGCACCATGGTAAATTAAATTAACTACGATTTTCCTGAATTGGGTTTTATGAGGCTGCCGTCGTTCGGGGTACATCTCCAAATAACTTGCTGAGGTAACGTCGGCGTTTCTGTATGATTGAAAGTACAGAGCTAACATGTCAACCTTTTCTTCATTTGAATACGGAATGCCGGCCATTTTCTATAGGTTTTGACAATTTATGTGTCAGATTTATGATTTTATTGGGATAAAAGCGTACCCACTACTTATTAAAACACAGCTTTGATACTTTCAACTATTTAACTTAACGTCAAAGTCAAAATCCAATTTTGTTACAGATAAATCATGGCCTCCTTAGAAAAAACTGAAACCTAACTTACGAAGTGTAATATTTCGATAATACTAAAATCTTTAATGCACTTGTGAGATATCACTAGACTGGAAATTTTAGGCTCTTTCCAAAAATTGAAAAATCCAATATTGCGGCCATAAGAAAAATGAAAGTTGCGGCGGGTTGCGGGTTCATAAAAAACAATGAAGACGTGTCGTATAGGCCATTTTATTTGTCTTAAAAATGTGTCAGAATAATGTCACATTTTGGCAGCTATCAAATTTACCGTTCTGGATATACTGGTCAAAAACGAAAACAGCGATTTTCGGTTTTTCCCCGATATTTCTAAAAACAATTGATCGATCGTAAATCTGAAGCCCAATATCGAATGCAATAAGTTTCCTCTAAAACTTTCCTCATTTAACCTTTGCTGTAGGTATAATAGGAGCCGAGATCCCTGTATAGAGAAGCGAATCTGGGACACACTGTATGATTCCTGTAAAATTTGACCACGCTCTGGTCGTTCTACGAAACTAACACCGCCTGAAAAAAAATCTTAAGAAAAGTGCATCCAAAATTAAAGGAAGAATTACGAGAACTATTTTCGAAAAATTATTGTCCACAAACACTGAGAAATTGTACACATAGGACAGGCTATAAGATATATGCAGCCAGAAAGAATCCGGTAATTTCGGAAGCTAATTACTAAAAGCTGTTAGCTTTTGCTAGAGAATACGTCACTAAACCTCCTGAATTTTGGAAATCCGTAAATTTTAGTGAGGAATCTAAAATTAACTTTTTGGGGCTGATGGCAGAACTAAAGTATGGAGAAAGAAGAATACTGCATTCGATATTAAAAATATTTATTCCACGGCGAGACAAGAGGGTGGCAGTGTTTTCTGTGGGAATGCATGTCGCTGGAGGGATTAGATTAGAAAAGTTACGTTTTATTAATAGTGCCATGGATCAGTACGTTTGTCTAAACATTTCAAAAGAGAAATTCAGGAGAAAATGTCAAAAAATCGGCACTCAAAAGAAGATACATTTTCAAACATAACCATGATTCGAAACTTATGGCAATCTTGGCGCCAGAATTGATGATCCATTATGCGTAATAGCAGCTTCATACACCTCCAGAAAACCGGACATTAACCCCATCGGGCATATACGGGAAGAACTTAAACGACGCGTTCGTAAACATAATGTTTCAAATAGGGAAGAGTTAAAAAAACAGAATAATAAACGACTGAGAGAACATACCAGCAGAAGTTACTGGAGAGCTGGTTGCAAGCAAGGTTTATATGATATTGTTATTTTCCTTTAAATTCTGTCAAACCATTAATGATTATTGTTAAGTATTGGGAAACATTTTTGACATCAATTTTGTTTGTATTTCTATAGCAACTTCAAAATAAAATATTTCATAGTTGTTTTTGATAAAACATGTTTCTTAATGATTCCAATTAATTAGTTATACACCACAGTGTATTGGAATTAGACCATGTCAAATTGGATTTACTATCCGACGTATTGCCTTCGATTGCACGAGGCATGTTCTGGGATCTTTACTCCACAAGATCTGAACATTGAATGAGCTCGGTTTTTTTTTTTTGTGTCGATGGGGAATGCTATTACGCACGACTCCATCCCGGTTGGGATGGAGACAGTGTGGGACTCGCATTACTGCCAGGTTGTTACACTTGACAGATTGCCATACCCACTAAACCCCACCGGGCCCCCATCAGATGGACCGTCATTGGGCAAGCCCAAGGGTCCTTCGATGGGGTTGATGCCGTCCTTCCGGGGATGACCCTCTAAAAGACATGGTCCTCTGGGGGGATGAGTTGCCTCTTTAGCACGGTGTTTTGTGCCGCCTCTCGTTACTGTATATCTGAAAAGGAAAATATCATTAGTAATGTAGTCGTCTTACCTGTTGAAGTTACTCTTGTTGATCCGTCCTCCCGTCTGTCCGGTTGCCACTGTCAGCGTCTCACTGGGCCTTCCAGTTTGCCGATGTCAGGTTCCTCCGTCCATCCGTGTGTTGGTCTTCTTGGTGTGTCCTCTTCTGGGCCCTCAGTGTCACTGCTGTTCCGTGTCCTTGCAGTGAGGAGCTGAGGAGGGGTGTTCTTTTACCTCAGGTTCAACTGCAGCTCGCGCCGGAGCCAGTTGAGGTACCTGGTATCCTCTTCTTTTACCTCAGGTTCAGCTGCAGCTCACGCCGGAGCCAGCTGAGGTACCTGGGAGTCCTCTTTTTGGAGATTTCTATTGGCCACACGAGTTGCTTAAGAATTTTTGCAAGTGAGATCTAGCTTCTGAGGAGCACGGAGGCTCAGAAGTTTTGATTCACTTGCATCCATCCTCAAGCACTTTTTAACGCAGAAGTCCGTGTCTTGGTCTTCTCTATTTGGTCCTATTGTTGTGGTTTGGAGCTAGTGGATCGTAATTCACCAGGTCTCGTAGATTTTCATTGTGATGGTTTTCGGCTGCTCTGAAGGCTCGGGTAGCCTTTTGTTGCATAAAGTCTTCGATTTCTGTCCATTGAAGATCTCTCTGCAAGTCCTCATTCCTGATGAACCACGGGGCATTTGCCGCCATCCTTATCAGTTTGTTTTCTGTCCTCTTGATTTTTAGAAGGTTTGTTTTTGACGCATAGCCGTAAGCTGTGGAGCCGTACGTTAGTTGGCTCCTTGCTACTGTTTTGATGAGTAGCAGCTTTGTCTTGCAGTCAGTCTCCGTCGTTGGAAAAGTATGGCTTGCGTCTTCTGGGGGTTGATCTTGACTTTCCACTTAATGCACCAGTCATTAAGGTCATTTATGTCCTTTTGCAGTCGTCTTCCCAGGATGCGGGTGCTTCTGCTTTTGTGTAGGATGGCGGTGTCGTCTGTGTAGAGTGCTGTTATGCCCTCGTCTCCTATCGGGACATCATGGGAGAAGATGGAGTAGAGCAAGGGTCCTAGTACCGATCCTTGTGGAACTCCTGCTACCAGTCCTCTTTGTTCAGAGTGGGTATCATTCACTTTGACGGAGAATGTCCTGTCTCTTAGGTAGCTGCGTATTATTTTAATGCTTCTTCTCTCGTATCCGGCCACAGACATTTTGTACACCAGTCCTTGGTGCCACATCCTGTCGAAGGCCCTCTCGATGTCTAGGAAGACTGCTCCTGTGGCTCCTCTGTTGTTGAATCCTTTTGTAATGTATTCAGTAGCTCTGAGGACTTGTTGTTCAGATGAGTGCCCAGCCCTGAAACCGAATTGTTCGTCTGGAATGGCGTCTAGCTCTTGGGTCTCATCTTTTAGTCTTCTAGCTATGGCTCGCTCAGCTACTTTGCCTAGTGCAGGGAGTAGACTTATGGGCCTGTAGTTTTGTGGTAGGGTGCGATCCTTGCCTGGTTTTTCCAGGACTATGACCTCCGCCTTTTTCCACATGCTGGGGAAGTGGCATGTCCTCAATATGGTGTTGATGATGTAGGACTGAAGGTCTCCCATGTGCACGGGGGAGGTGGGTAGGTTGCTCGGGTCCTATTATGGCGAGCCTGTGGTCTTCGCAGAGTCTGGATAGTTTGCGACCATCGTTGTTCGTATAGGAGCAATGCCATTCTTCTGATTTGCAGTTGAAGTCTCCTATAATGATTTTTGGGGAGTGTCCTGAGGCTAGATGCTCGATGTCTTCTCCTAGTAGTTCTTGTCTGGGAGCACGATATGCGGAAGTAATCTTGACATTACTTGGCCGTGTTTGGACCTCAATGGAAATGGCGTCTAGTTCCACATCCTCAACCCCCAGGAAGGAATGTGGGACGCCTCTCCGGACTAGTAGAGCTACTCCTCCCGCAGCTGGGTTGCCGGGGGGGTCATATCTGTACATATGATACCCCGGGAAGGAAATTCTAGTCTCAGGTCTGAGTTTCGTCTCTTGGATTGCTACGACATCTGGGTGGTGTTCCTCCAGAAGCTCCATGACATCTATTTTCCTGGCCCTTATTCCGCAGGTATTCCAGGAAATTAATTTTAACTCCTCGTTTTGTTGTTTTGCTGGCATTTTTATTTAAGTCTGCGAAGCTGTTCCTCCACAGCTTTTGTAATTGTTGGGATTATATTCTCAACAGTTGAGGGCATCATTCCTGTAACTGCCTGCACGATGGCAGCTTGTAAATCCAAGGGGGGACTGGAAGTCTCGCCCTTAGATGATGTATTTGGCTTTGCTTGTGTTGGGGCCTTGTCCTTAGTTGTTTTGTCATCTTCTTTGGGTGGTTTTGGCCCTGGCTTGAAGTTTGCCCATGGGGCGACAGGTGTCTTTCTGGGACTGGGGAACCTGGGGCACCCCCTGTAGCTGGCAGGGTGCCCACTTTGGCCGCAATTAGCACAGGTGGCATTTTTAGTGCCGTCTTCATTAGCTGGCAGTTTGCAAGCACTGGCCCTGTGTTGACCAGCGCATTTAACACATCTGTCCGGATGCGTGCATAAGGACTGGGTGTGCCCAAATTGCTGACATTTGAAGCACTGCTTGACAGTCTGGTCTTTTTTCTTCGGCTCAACTTTAACCTGTCTATCTAGGAGTACTTTAATCTCCATTATACTCTTGTCTGCTGCCTTGACGAGAAACAGAGGCATTGGCTTCTTGGTAACCCTGGAGGTCATACGTGTTACTTCAATTTCTTTGAGTCCGATTTCGCTGAGTTCCTCAACGATTTCTTTTAGGGGGGTATCCATGTGTAGTCCTCGGATAACAGCATGGACTTTCCTGTCTTCAGGAAGTTGATACGTGTGATACGGTTTGTTAGCTTCCTTGAGATGTTTAGTTAAGGCCCGGTGGTCTTTGGCCGTTTCGGGGTAAATCTGCAGTCTGCTCCCTGCAGCTTTTGCCTTTGAGAAGGCAATGTTTGCGCTCTTGATATTTTTGCGCACTACTGTCCAATCACCCCCGTCATCTATTACTATAGGCGGGATTTTGGTTTTTGCCGGAGAAGTCTTGGCGTTCTCTGCTTCCTCAGGTTTTGTTTCCTCAGGTGTCTCTTCTTCCATTAGTATGGCGTCCTCTGAGGGTGGGGATTTTGCCCTTTTCCTCTTGATTTTCTGCTGTACAGCGGGCGTGTCGGTGTTCACTTCCTGAACCCGCTTTGTATCCGCACTTGTTTGGTTGATGAAAAGAGTTTCTAGACGGACCAGCCTGGCCGTCATCTCTTTATTTTCCTTTTCTAAGGCCTGGTACCTTAGTAGGAGGCGGGCGTTTTCCTCTTTAAGTTTAGCAATCCTCTCAGTTTTGGTTTTTACTGCTCCACTAGAGCTGGCACTTCTAGTGGACACACTCACTTCTGGTTTCATGTTGCACTGCACTTGCACAGCACGACTTCTCGAATATTTATTCCTGTGAGGAATAAATCGCACTTAGCACTTTTCCAAGTTTGGAAAAAAAGTCACTTCTTGTAAACTTTCAGTACGGAGCCGGGTGAACCGAATCGATCCGCACTGTCTGAATGCTCAAAGTGAACTGAGAGCTCGGAGAGATTCAGGCGGGCTTTTATACCCGACTTGTGCTCGACGAACCGTGACCCTGTGTTAAGATCGGTTTCCACGTGTGATGTAGACCGTAACCCGTACCTCTATTGACATTTTTTGTATGTTTAAAAATTTCAATAGAATCCATAATTTTTCGTTTATAAAAACCTGGAACCGATGCTAGAACCTTGGTTTCCTTTACATTTATGAAATGACCAGTGTTATGCTGGCATTCAGCTACAGCAGATTGAACAATTTATTTCTTTTTAATACATCGTTCATGTTCCTTAAGTCTAGCTGATATCGAGCGTTCTGTTTCTCCCTTAGACACTTCTCAACAGGAGCAAGGAATTTTATATACTCCTTCTGTTTGGAAAAATACAATATCTTTCGGGGATCGCAAGCATTGTCCAATCTTCTTATGTGTATTGAAGATTGTACGTATGTTGGACCGCAGAAGTAAGCGTACTATTTTGTCTGTAGTGCCATGCATGTAGGGAAGAACAACACTACCTAATGGTGGCCCTTTATCATTCTCTTTTGGCAGAGTTGGATTACTATATCTTTTAATTGAACGCGAAATATCTTCAGTGGAATAGCCATTCCCTCTGAGAGCTTCAGTCAATTTCGATGTTTCCGATGTTAAAGAATCTTAATCAGAAATCGAAACAGCTCTGAATACTAGCGAGTTAATAACATATACTTTTGTGCTGCATGGTGATGGGAATTTACATTTAAGTATTTATTTTTATGCGTCGGTTTTCTATACACAAAATGTCCTAGTGTACTGTTTTCCTACCTTTGAACACATACATCTAGAAAGGGAATCGTTCCATTAGGTTTAAGTTCCATCGTGAACTTGATATTATGATGTTGCTGATTAAGGTGGTCTAGAAATATAAGGAGATTATCCTGTCCATGAGGACAGACAACAAAAGTATCATCTACATATCTGAACCAGTGCTTTGGTTTTAGTGCAGCGGATGTTGGAGCAATATCCTCAAAGGTTTCTATAAAGATATTCGCTACCACAGGTGATAGAGGAGATCCCATAGCTGTCCTTGAAGTTTGTGCATAAAAAGTTTCTTGAAAAATGAAATAAGTAGATATAAGGCAAACTTCCACTAGGTCTATTAAGTTCTTATCAAGACTATTATTATCCAGTATATTTGATATAATGGAAATTGAGTCGTTGACAAGAACCTTTGTGTAAAGTGATTCTACATAGAAAACGACCGAAATATCTTCGGGATCTAACTGGATTGTCTTAAGTTTTTTTACGAAATGTGCAGAGCTTTTAATAAAAAAAATCTGTTTTCCAGTAAATGAATTAAGAAAGATATTTACCTAGTTTGTATGTGGGTGAGTCTATTACACTAACGATCGGTCGAAGTGGTACATTGTCCTTGCGTACCTTCGGAAGACCGTAGAACCTGGAAATCTTGGAGCTGCTTTGTTTTAATATTTTTTTTTTCGCTGGTGGTAGACTGGATGTGTTGATTAGATTGGTAATGCGTCCTTCTATTCTACTTTTGGAGTCTGTCTGCTAACCTTATAGGTGTTGTTATCCAAAAAATGAGTAACCTTTTCCACATATTTTGTTCTGCCCATGATGACTGTGTCGTTGCCTTTATCTGCTGGCAGTACCAGAATGTTTGCATCTTCATTTAAGGTCTTTATTGCTGTTTTTTCGGCTGCGGAGAGGTTCGACTTCGGTGGTTTTGAATTCTTAATGATCTTCGCTGTCTCATATCTGACTTCATCGGCTTGTTCCACTGGTAATCTTCTGATTGCTGCTTCAATAGTAATTCAATTTGACACGGTCTAATCCCAAGAACCATGATTTCTTAATTGTCCAAAGCTTGTTACCACAGTAAAATTTCGGTACAAAGACAAGATATTGGAACAAAATGTCGTCTTAATGAAATATTAAAAACAATTTCCGGCGTATATAAAAAATTACTTTATCAACTGACTTCAAATTTTGGTCAAGTCAGGATCGAATGGAGACGGCCTGCTAATATTTTGGTAAAAATCCACTATGCCGGAACAAGATGGCGGCCTAGTAAAACGTTAAAAAAATTATTACTAAAAAATTTAATTACACGATTTACCACAAATTTTGTAGAAAAATCAAGTGTTACAGTATTTGTAGGTGCTGTTAAGAGCCATGAAAACTTTATGAAAACGATATTAACATAATTTTTTATGTTGGTTTTAAAACGACTTTTGAAAGAATGATATATTTTTTAAATACCACTTTTTGAGTTCTAAATTACATTATATTATTTGGAAACGACATCCTCCAAACATCCTCTTAGAAAAAAGTTCAGGTCCAAACAAGAGCATATTGAGGCAACAAATAAGACATAACCCGAATATTTTGTGTTTACCCAGCCTCGATGAAACAACAGAGACGGCATTAAAATATCAAATTCGGTATAATGGTGTTGCTTAATTTTATCTTATCTTTTTCTATATTTCGTAACTCTCAAACTAAAGATAGTAGCAAACAATTTGTATTTCTTTTAGAATTAAAAGTTAATTAAACCCCGACTTGTATGATACATTAGATAACACACTAAACTAAAATAGGAATGTTAATGCCATACTGTTTAGAGTTAATTATTAAACGACGCTTAGGTTGCATATCTGTCGATATCAAGTTCACTATGTTCTTGGCAAGGATTGAAAAGGCTTACTTGGATTCTTTTCCGGTGAAGTACTATAGGGTAAGATCAGATCAAGGGTTCAATATTAAGTGGTTTGGGTGAGACTTGCAAACAGTATGGTGGCTTGGGACTTCTGCAGGATTTAAAACAATGTAAGTCAGTATATAAAAATGCAATAAGGGAAGCAAAAATAAATACAAATGATAATTTCATAAGATCATCTGGTTGGATTACCAAAATGCATGTGGCAGATTATTAACAGGCATCGTAAAAGCCCAATTAAAAATAACACAATCGTTTCTTCTGATGTATTTAACACATTTTAGTATAGCTCAAGATCTTTTAAATAGCATCACATCAATTGAAGTCAATCCAGTGGCAGCCATGGGTGGTCTCGCTCCTCCAAACTGCACTTTTTCATTCAGAGAGGTTACTTTCTCATCACATCCTCGATGGCTTACCAAACAAAAAGGGCAGATATTCTTTTGGGCTAAATGTCAGACTTATTAAAGTGATAAAAAAACTGTATTTTAATTCCACTGACTAAGCTAATTAATGCTTGTCTATGTCAGAATGTATTTCCGAACATCTTGAAACATGCCCTTGTGGTGCCAATTTTCAAGAAAGCGGATCCCCAGCTGCCTGAAAATTATAGGTCGGTGTCTTTGTTGTCCATAATTTCTAACGTGGCTGAGAAATGTATGGCCTTGCAAATTTCACATTTTTTCAGCAGCAATTATCTTTTTTCAAACTGCCAATTTGAATTCCAAATTGTTGATTACATCATGGATTCTTTTGAGGCAAAGCAGTACTCAGCCTCGCCCTTTTGCGATCTCAGCAAGGCTTTTAACTGTGTTTCACACGATATCCTGCTGAGAAAGCTGCGGGCTTATAACTTTGATCAGAACTATCTCTCGGGAAGAACACAGACTGTGAGTGTCGGTGGTGTGAAGTCGGTAAATAGTGTAATAACTATTGAGGTCCCACAAGGCTCAGTATTGGGACCGATACTTTTCCTGATTTACATAAATAATCTTTCCTTAATAGCAAAACAAGCCAGTTTTATACTTTTTGCTGACGACGCCACTCTTTCCCTCCATACTCCAACTCTTCAGGGAGCTATGGAGAACTCTGCGCTAGTACGTGCAATGGTAGAGCACTGGTTTATATCAAACAGGTTAGTTCTAAATGGCGACAAAACTCATACTGTGGTTTTTTTCCTTGAGGGGCACCAATGGAGTCAATAATGGTGAGAATGAGGTTAAATTCTTGGGTGTGAAGCTGGTCGAGAGACTTCTGTGGGATGGCCATATAGATTCTGTTGCTGCAACACTGCAGTGCATTCATTATATCTACTTCGAGCCCTCTCCTCGAGTGTATCACGAAGAGTTCTAAGGACAGCCTATTTTAGTGTGTTCCACTCTTGCATGATATATGCTGTTTTGGATTCGGGTCATCCTGCTGAGGCCCAGAGACTTTTTGGACTACAGAGGCGGGCAGTGCGCCTGGTGTTTGGTCTGGGATGCAGGGACGATTGCAGGGATGTTTTCCGTGATCTTGGGATGTTGACCCTGTCATCGGTGTTTATATTGGAGTTTACTGCATCTCAGGCGTAACAGTCAGCAGTACAAACCTAATGCAGATATGCATACTTATGAGACCAGGGGTAGGAACAACTTGGTTGCTGGATATTGTAGGCTGAAAAGGTGTCAGGATGGCTCCAGATATTGGGCAGCTAAATTTTATAATTGATAAAGATTGTCTAAAACTTTAAGAGATTTAGCAGACAATCAATTTGGAAATAGTATTAAGGGTATTTTATTAAAAAATTAAGTTCTTGACTGTCTCTAATGTTGTGTACTAGTTTTAGATATTTAAGCATCTTGAAATGAATGCTGTTTTGCTTATAGCTTTTTAACTAAAATTTGTTTTAATCAATTAAGCTTATTAGTTTTTACCTTTAATTTTGACGTTGGTAAATACTATGTATAAAACATAGATAAAGCTATTGTCTATTGTCTATTGTCTATCTCACACGAACTGCACGTGCGTACAATAGAAATGCTAGTGGCAGCACACTGAATTCAGTGTTTATATCTCATGGAGTAAGGATCACTGAACATGCGTGGTGCAATTCGATGACAAATTGATAACCGTATTCTGCGGAGGTTTCACTGGATTTTTCTGTTCAGGAGTACTTCAAACTTTTTTTGTTGCTTAAGTGTAACTTCTTAATGGATTTTTCCTGCTTGAGCATTGGTGATGTTCCCTGAAGATGCCTCGTGCAATCGAAGGCGAAACGTCAGATAGTAATTCCAATTTGACACGATCTAATCCCAAGCACCATGATTTTTTAACGTACTCAGAATGCTTTAAACTCCCCCTGATAGCCATTATATCATTAGCCGCAATTTTTTTTCATATTTGTTGCCTAGTGAGTACGTTTGCATGAGTAGTAGACATTTTGCTAATTCATTTCTAGGTGGTGACAATTATCGAGAAAAACCCAAGTTACAAATAAAGATGTGGATTATCTTTTTGGAAAAAATATTGGAAAAATGAGTAGTGACGTCATAGTATAAATTTCAGAGAGTAAGTGTAGCCTCAACTTAAATGTGGCACTTAGTTAAGCTGAACCTTAATTTAAGAATAGGATAATCCTTAAATCGGGTTACTAAAGTTCTCTCCAGCCACATACCCTAGCTATGCCATGGTAACTTGTGAAAACAGTGTAAAACTACCACCCGCTGTCTGTCATAAGTGTCATATAAATTTCCGTTTTGTAGTTGTTTGACTAATTTCCAAGTAAAAATGTAATAATAATCGGAATATGATTTTCTATAAGAAAAGTGCTGATCCATGTAACGATATTTAGTCTACTAAAACGAAATCCTTAACTCTCATACTTCAAAATATACTGTGGCAATTCCGCAATATAGCTGAATTCGTATACATTTTATGATTTCCTGAATGTTCCATTTAGGTACGAACCTGGAAATTCAGGAAGTCAACCTAAAATAACTACATTATGCAGTACATTGTTTATTCCTTCCAACTGATTAGGCTTTGAATAAACCAATATCATGAAAGCTTCACCGAAATCTTTTATAGGTCTCCTTTGGTTTCGTATAAATCTTAAAACGGCCCTCTTTATTCAAAATAAAGTAGCAATTTGGATTTTCACTAGATAAAACAAAAAAGAAGATTTGTCAGGAGGAAAGTGGATGTTGAAAAAAAAATACGAACGCGCTTAAAATGATTTCCTTTTTTGCCGTGGCAAACATTCCATAAATTAATATTGACGGAAAGCCTGTCAATAAAAATTAAAATACGCAAAGGGAAATTGTTTTCTGGTCGTTCCAGAAAATTGCGGCTGAAATTCGGTCGTGTTTTTTTTTTGTTTTTCCTTTATCGCATTTTAATTAACCTTTAATGTTTTAAACATTTAGCTTAAGAAGTAGACTCACGGCTGCTATATTAGAATAGCAGAGTTGTTAATTTTGAATATATGCAATAAATACGAGAGACATTAACACTACGGTAAGCCAAATGGGTATACAGGATACAGAAATGTACAGGGTTTTTCCTTATAATTTGCCACCCCCTTAAATCTTTTATTTCAAAAGATATAAAAAAGTGGTTAATGCGAAAGTTGTAGGATTTCATCTGAAGATTTACACCACACTAAAATCAAAAACAAATGACTATCGGAAAATATATAAATCACCATGAACTTTGTTATTTTAAATGGAACATCCTGTATATTTTTAAATTTTTAGATGCGCCTCATTGTCCTCTTTTCAAAAATATATAACATGTCTATATTTAGAACAGTAGTTTCTGAGCCATTCGTCTTCAAAATAACCCTTTATGAGGTGCTTGACTTATTTTATTGGATCTAGACAGCCGTGAGTGGCCGTGGGAGCAATTCAGCCATTATGTCAATCACTCAGCCATGAAATGTGAAATGAAACCAAAATTATTATTTTTAAATAACAGTAATATATTTTATTTACGTTTTACGTCAAATTAAAAATAATACCCAATAATAATGCTTTTCACTGAAGAAGAAAAATTCAGTTATACTAAGCAAATCAAAATAACACATCAAGGGTAGTGCGCCAATACCGGGAACAATATCCAAGGGTTCAAGTGCCAGCTAGAAAATTAGTATCATATATAGTAAAAAAATTTGGGGAAAGGAAAAACTTTTTCTGAAAGAAAAGAAGAAGAAATGCAAATTTAGAGGAAGAATTTAATATTTTATTATATTTTGAAGGTAATCTTCTATTTATTTAATAAACATGAAGTTTAAAAGTATTATTTTTTAGAAAATGCGCACCGGTCAATTCCCGACGTTTCAAGACTCACAGGGAAATCATGGGAAACATTTCACATTTTGAAAAATGTGGTTATCATTCCTATAAAATTAGGCCAGTGCAATATTTAACAGAAAACAATATAAATGAACATTTTCAATTCTGTCAAAAAATGCTCAGGAGATTTCGAGAAGATGACCAATTTCTTAACAAAATTCTGTGGTCTCATGAAGCTATTTCCACTACGGCCGGAATGTTTAACAGAGAAACACACATTTTTGGGCAACTCGAAATTCACATGTAGTTGATGAAATGAAGAAGCAAGGGCGTAAGCCGTTGCATGTGTGGTGCGGCATATTAGGAGAGCAAATAACGCTATTTAGATTTCTTAAATAACGAAATAGAGCGCCTTTTAGAGACACTTCCCATTCGTGAGTATACTAGATAATTTGGCACCAAGATGGAGCACCGGCTTACAATGTACAACCGATTACCAATTTTTTAAATAATCGCTATGGTTTATGGATCGGAAGGCCCCGACCTCACACTCCTAGATAATTTTTTGTCGAGATATTTGAGAGATAAAGTTATTGTTATCTTTGTTTATTCACTAGCATTTGTATTTGTTGTTTATTAATTACATATATTATATTATATCAGAATAAACTAGTTGTTTTTTTATAACTTTTAATATTTAATTTGCTATAAATATATAAATTTAACGTAAAACGTAAATAGAATATATTATGTTTGTTCAGAATTTCAGAGTTACCTTAAAGACCGGAAACAACAAGGGTATCAGTAAAATAAAAAATTCGCTTGACACATTCAAATTAACTTTAAATATATCAAAAACAAATTATATAGCATTTTCTCTAACTAAAGTAAACCGCCCGAATTTCGAATTCATTGAGATTGATAATTTAAATGGAATTATTAAGGAAGTTAAATCTACAAAATATTTGGGAAATATGGTTGGCAATCATCTAACATGGGACCACCAAGTTTACAAACTAACCACAAGCATAAGAAAATTAATATATAAATTTTACATTTTAAGAAATATTCTTAGTAAAAAACTCATAATTTCAGTGAATCGAGTCATGGTTGAATCATTGATACGTTACGGCATCCTTGTGTGGGGTGGAATGTAATAATGCTATTAAACCCTGAACTGTTGTGCAAAACTATATTTTTAAAATAATAAATGAAAAAAACAGTCGTTTTCCAACCACATTGCTCTACTCAAATGAAATTCCAGACGTCAAGTCTTTGTACCTACATTTTGGAAATTTGTTCTTATGTATATAAAAATGCTGACTTGAGAAATTATGTCAACCACTGCTATGAAACTCGAAATAAAATAAATAGAAATCTAATCATATCTAACTGTAGCAAAAATATCAACTTTCGTTTTGTCAAATGTGTGGCCTCTAAATTTTTTAACCTTATACCTTCGGAAATAAAAAATATTACAGCACATAAGCAATTTGTAGAAAGGTGTATTTAGTATGTTGATTATTACTATTATTATTATTGTTGTTGTTTTGGTTGTTATCATTATTATTACTTTTAATTTAAAAATGTTTTCAATTGGAATTTGAAATGTTCAGGTTAGAGGAGGCATATTAATGAAACAATATAAACCAGTATTTTAGACTTTAGTTATATAGCATACACAGATGTTAAGTCATCTAGGTGCTTATTAAAGATCATTTTTATATTATACAATAATTACAAAATAATTTAATTTCCTTTTCTACAATAATTAGTTTAGATTTTTTACAATGGCGCATTTATTTGTCAACATACCAGTCCTAAGCATTTAATTATATTTTTGTAAAGAGGACAATGAGGCGCATCTAAAAATTTAAAAATATACAGGGTTTTCCACTTAAATTAACAAAGTTTATGGTGGTTTCTTTATTTTCCGATACTAATTTGTTTTCGATTTTAGCTCTATGTAAATCTTCAGATGAAATCCTACAACTTTCGTATTTACCACTTTTGTGTATCTTCTGAAATAATAGATTTAAAAGGGTGACAAATTATAAGGAAAAAGCCTGTACATCATACTTAACTAATTTATTTTTACCCCTGTAAATAAAATAAAAAAATAGGAGCTCCAATGAATTTTCTTATGTTTTTTGTACAGGAATTAAAAAAAATCAGTGAATTTCCTTTATCCGGAACCTCCATCGTTATGAGTCTTTTCTTTTATTAGGAAAAGTCAAGCGAGATTCAGTTTACCATATAGTCATTTAGTAACACATAAATATCCTCTTTTCAAATTTTTTTAGGTACCATTTTGATGCACCATATTTGATTCGTACGAAACAATTTCGACCAGTACCACATTTGATTTTTGGGCATAATTTAAAATAACTTGTTTAAGTAGTTTTTACACTGATTTTTTACAATCGCCATTTTGTTCCGTTATGTTGAATTTTTTTTTTTTTTTTTTTATTTGTTTAGCGCATCAACCACACAGGGTTATTAGCGCGTAACACAGTTGGGGTTAATTACTACAATTATAAATTATATGTGGCAGTATAGATTACAATCTTTGAGAAAATTTAACACATTGTTTAGATT
>JAUTXW010004558.1:0-80634 GCA_030620095.1 Kuschelorhynchus macadamiae | reverse complement strand
TCCACCAATTTTCATAATTGAAGGGTTTTATTACTCGATGCATCTTTGTAGGTAGCAATGATGATGATGAGTTAGCCAAAGGCGCTTTGCTATGATTTTGGAGTTAGATTTATACACGTTTTACAGACAGATCATTTTCTTTCATTATTTATTTATTATTAATTAATAATTTATTAAATATAAATAATATATTATCCCAAGTAGCACTTTTAGGTATGAATACGTGTTACCACAAGTATTTTCGATGAAGTAACCGGAACTTGTGTTGCCACGTTCTGTTTAAGCTGAGACTACGTAGTCATTACCAAAATGGGGAATTTTAGGATAACTATTTCGTGAATAACATGTAATTGTGACTGTGATTATTACGTAGATAGTACGGAATTGTGTGATTCTATTTAAGTAGCCGAATAGTAATTCGCCTGATTTGTTACTTCCTTATTTCTGCCTTTATTTAATCAGTTTGAAACAATGATGGTTCTTTTTAATACCAACAAAACAGTTATGGCGAGTACAAACACTCAAATTGGGAAAATGGTGTAGAGTGTATATAGGATACGTTATTAGTTGTTGAGGTAGGATACATGCGTTTCACTTAGTTTTCTAGCTATGCTAAGGACATAAAATTAAAACACAGGCAATTTCTTTTGTGAATATGGTGATGATTATCATAGAAAAATGACGCGCCTTTAAAAATTCGTTTATTTTCAATACATTATGGTTAAATATATCGGCCAATTTAATATTGGACTTGGGTTTAAATAGTCATTATCATTAAATATCTTATTATAAAGAGTGATTCTTTTTTTAACGTGATGTTTAATGTGTATGCATTTTTAATCTTTATACTCACAAATATAAACATCATAGCTGAATATTTATAAGGGCGTTCTATTGGACTTTTACTTTGAAGTTAGCTGCATTCCTTTACTGAGAAATTTAATTAACATCAAGGATCTACGATTGCCCCCATAAGTTATTATAGCTATTACTTTAAACTCTTGAACACTAATGTGGTACGTTAGGGTGTTTCCTTAAAATACCCCTTTATGTTGTTTTGTGCAGGTATGACATAACCAAGTTATGATATTTTTAATTTTCTACCAAATGTGAATGAATGACGAAAGTTACTTTTTTTTTCTTATGGACGTGACACCATTGCTATTTTAACTTGATACTCGTAGGTTATAGTCTACAACACATACACAACTAATTGAGATTGACAAATTCGGACCGAATATAATAGAGTTCAATGGCTGTATACCGAATTACAGTGACTTTATAAGAACGGTGGCGACAATAGGGTAACCAATTTTTTGGCCATATTCTGCTAAAATGGTTTTATTTACTTTTTGCCTACGTGAATTTCTTATGAGGTTTCTTGTTTTAGTGTATTATTTTATTAGTTTTTGTGATTATTAAAATCCTTATGGGGGAAATGTGTTTAGGCCTGGTTCACCTGCTTTTACTTGTAATTATAAAGTGTTTTTGATGAATTTGTGAATGACTGTGACCGTAAATATTTTAAGTTTAAGTTTACGCCAAAAAATTATTAAATATTGCATATTATTATATTTTGGTTTTATTTTGCTGTAAAAGATTGTTTCATGTCTTAGTGTATGTTATACTTTATTTAGCACCCCAATTTGCGGTAGAAGCTTAGCATAAAAGAAACTTTATTTTGTAGGTTTTCTTCAGTACATACTACATTACTAAATTCACTTGGAAGACAACTGTCGTTAATCACTTGCACAAACATTGTTATTTGTTAAACATCTAAATGAAAAAGTAAGTTTGCACTAGATAGTTAGCATAGATTATTAAAGTAAAGCATTAACATATGCCTACATTTACAACCGACGTTGACGAATGTTGTCAGTGTAAAGTAAATTTCGAATTTTTTTCTGCCGCATATTATTCTTCATAGACTGAAATTAACAATAATTTCATTAATTAACCTTTTAGCTGGTCCAATTCTCTTACATTAATGTGTTAAAGTAGATTAAGTTGCAACCGAAGATTAAAGACTGGTAATAGCCAGTTTAAAGTAACATAAAATGATAACTTTTTCTGTGCAACGACTCGTTCACTTGCGAGGTTCTGATACTTAAAAGTTGTAATTTAGTAAACAGATTAGAAGCAGTAACTTTGAAAAATTACTATTATGTCACTGAAAAGAAATAACAGTAATAATTATATAATTACTTTACATAGGAAATTACTATAAAGTATTATTCGCAGTAACAAATACATATATAATACTTAAAAACGGTTATTGATATATAGTAGGACTATTAGTAATAAATACGTAAAAACCCTTAAATAGTAGTAGTGGAAACAGTTATAGCTAATTTAGTGCCAGCTGGGATAGTACTGTTTTCTTGTATTAAGGTATGCAAAATATTATTAAGTTGTTTCCATGATAAAATAATTTTGAAGTTGTCATGTTTGTCACGGTCATGCCGATCTGTATTTGAAAATACATTATAATTTTTTTAATGCGATTTTAAAGTCAAAACATAGGTTGTGAAGCTTCGCTAAGAAAAAAAATGTCACGCAGAATACCAATAAGAAACAACTGTACAGATTGCTTTTAAAAAATAATTGTGATAACGTCTGTATAATCAATAATTTGTATCAAGTGAAAAACTATAAATGCCTTTATATCTGTAAAATTTGTATATTTATGTCTGTCTGAATTGTTCCTTTGTAACAGAGGTACGCTCGATATAGTGAGAGTTAACCATTATCTTACCTCCGAACCGCAAGGACCACATGGCTCAGGCTCATCAACAGGTCCGCAAGGCTCACATGGTTCCTGAATGTCATCCTCAAACAGTCTCCTTGATACAGGACGACGACGTTTTGGTTTCCGGAGAAAATCTGGGGTCTAAAATATTTGAAACCGTTATTTCTGTCGTAATTAATGTTAAAAAAATCAGTCTGGTTCAAAGTAACCGCAATATTGCACAGAAAAAAATTACATATAAAAAACATGATTCTTCCTTACTACCTTTATCACCTTCAACTGAGAATTAACTGAATCTAAACTACGATATTTAAAGCAACATCTTTCGAACAATTTCATGTGCTGATATAACTATTAGAATTCGTGAGTGACCAAATGCTGAAAGTCTTAACTGTATAATAAGCAATAATATAACTGTTTACTTTTTCTATCAGAGTTTAACAAAAACGATTTGAATCAAACAAAAACATATCCAAGTGTATTTGACATGGATCAAATATGTTGAAAGATACGAATCAAAATACCATAAAAATTCTCTGCCAGATGGTTCAGATTTAATTAGTCAGAAATTGGTTGAGTGGTTGTCGACTTTGTAAAATGTACTTTTTACGTTTCGGTAGCTATATCTCGAAGATGCTTTCAGATAAACTTTTAGATGTTTGATTTTCCCTATAATAATTAAAAAATAAATGTTTTCGGATTTTTTTTTGTGGTTTGATACACAATAACTGTCAAAAAAAAATTCTATTCTAATTTGAAATTCTCAGAAAATGTTCCTCTCTAAGATTTTCAAAAACACTATGAAGTTGCAGAAATGAGACATTTTAAAGTCGAAAATTACATTTTGTCAAAAAATTAGATAAAATTGATCCAGAGGTAATTTTAGGGCCTCAAAACACATTCATTGGGGATTTTTGAGAATTGGGAACATAATTTAAATTTTTAAGACAGGTAGCCACAATTTGGGACGCATTACTTTCACCAGTTTACAAAGATTTGCTTAAGACAAGAGAATTGGCTGTCATATCGATTAGCTTATTTGGAGCAGTTGAAGCATCAAAGTTTATAACTGATAATGAGAGGAGCTGGATAGTATTAGGACAGTGTTTGTAATGGTGTACTATTGGCGTTACACAATATTTCTATATATCTATATATATATATATATATATATATATATATATATATATATATATATATATATATATATATATATATATATATATATATATATATATATATATATATATATATATATATATATATATACGTATTTTTCTTGGGATATGGTCCTCCAATTAAAAATTAAAAAACTATTTTCACGTATTCTTGCCTCATTTTAATGACGTTTTGGCTATAACTTGAGCCCTTATCAAATTCTATAAATATTAGAAAGATTAAAATGGGTTTTAAAAATCAAATACTAAAACAAAAACTTACATTAGGAAATTTGGAGAACAGTCACTCACACATAGTTTCAAACATATATGGACAAAATTACATTGAAAAACTGGACATTTACTTCAATAACTGATAATATTGGAATAATACGACGTTGTTTCATGTGGCATCAGTGATTTTTTTTCCAAAAACCAACCAAAATACTTTGGTTGGTTTTTATTTTTATATACAAGGACGGTGCAATAAATTGATGTATTTAGGAATCTACCAGGTTTGTTTATTACATGTCGCACATTTTATCCTAAAAGGGTGTGGTATATTTTATTTAAATTTTATATATCTGTTTTTGCGTTTACAGAATTAGAATTTTTTTGAATGTAAGCCATTTCGTAAAACTCTCTTTTTGGTTTCAGTAATAAGTATTTTAGTGTCACTATAGTTGAAAGTATGATTGGTTTCAGTTGTGTGGTTTGTGAGAGCTGTTTTGTTTTTTCTGTAGTACTTGTGACTGTTAATTCGATTTTTTTAGGTACTGACTAGTTTGCTTTATTGCAGTCATTTCACGGTAGCTCATAGACAATGTTGCTCTTTTTTCTTTTGGTATTGCTGTTTTTAATTCACTGAAATGTTTGTTAAGTAAGTTAAGACCTTTATGACTTACCTTTATGTTTTCGCCCGTAAATAGATTTTTTCTTTTTTCAGACAAACCAGGAACGTATGGCAAGGTTACGTATTTTGGCTTGGATTATTATTATGTTGTATATTGTTGTTGTTGTACAGTTTATGAATCCTTTTTTTTTAAATCGAACTTATAAGGTTTTTTGGGTAAGAGTTTGAGATTAATGCTTGTTTTGCTTTGTTAATTGTGTCTTTTCGGAATTCAGAATCAGATAAATGTATAGCTCTATCTGCCAGTCTGGTGATAACTTTTTTTGGGAAATATGGGTGTTCAGAGTTAAAATTAAGATACGTTCCAGACCAGGTAATTTTAGTGTACCAAGCTGTTCTTATTTTATCTTTTACGCGGTAAAGGGTCAGATCTAAAAAGTTTATTTGATTTTCTTTCTCAAACTCGATGGTAAATTTTAATTTGTTATGATTATTTTTGAAATTGTCTAGAATGTAATCGACATTTTTTTTTGGGGATAGCTAGCAAATAATCATCTACGTAACTAGAGAAAAAGGGGTAAGTCAAAGTTCAAGCTGTTAATGACTTTTTTTTCAAGATTTTCAAGTACAAGTTGATCTATGACACTCGATATAGACGCTCCAATGGTGCAACTCTCGATTTGTTTATAATACTTATCGTTGAACAAAAAAATGTAGATTTAAAGTGAGTTTAACAACAACAATTCTAAAAATTCATCCAAGAAAATAGGTCTGTGGGTTGCTTTATTAAGTTCCAGTGTTTTTGCATCACCTTTAAAACCAAGTATACAGGAACTTTTGTATATAATGACAGAACATCCAGAGAGAACAAGGTATGGTTTTCAGGCAGAGTTACATTTTTTATTTGGTTTTGAAATATAGAAAAATAGAATTCATTGTTGTTTAATACATTTTTAAAGATATTTTTTATAAATTTTGATAAATTTTCAAAGAGATGCAATCAATATTTTTTAGAAAAAAAAAACATCGACTAAATTTCTAGATGTGAAAATAAACTATATATCTCCACAAAAAATGCTAAAGATCTAAAAATACATAATGCCGTACGACCTCGTATACGTGGATTACCTAAACTGCACAAAGCAGGTATTCCTCCAAAACTGATAGTTTCATGTACTCAGTCGCCCTTGGTAACATAAGTTTGAAACTATGTGTGAGTGACTGTTCTCCAAATTTCCTACTGTAAGTTTTTGTTTTAGTATTTGATTCTTAAAACCCATTTTAATCTTTCTAATATTTGCAGAATTTGATTAAGGCTTAAGTTATAGCCGAAACGTTATTAAAATGGGACAAGAATACGTGAAAATAGTTGTATAATTTTTAATTGGAGGAACATATCATATGGAACAAATACTAACAATATACAACAAAGGTCCAAGAAAAAAATCCACTTTATATATATATATATATATATATATATATATATATATATATATATATAGAAATCAAACATTGACTTTACAGGAATATTTATTATACTGTCACTTAAAAAAGATGAATAACTAGGCAGCATATGTAAAATCTTAAATTATTTAAAATTTAATTTATTTTGACTTACACCCTCTTCTAGCGGTTCTGGAGGCAGGTCACCAAAATCTGGAGCGTCGACCTCCTCAAGATCTGGAGCGTCCCATACGCTCATTGGCAAGACATCATATCTTTCCATATCGGGAGTCAAATACATTTTCCGGTCTCGGTTCAGGACCGTATTCCCTGGCGGGTGAGGGCTGAGGAGAAGTACGCCCCGCACATGGTGATACGTATCCCGAGGGTCTTTCTTCAGGTCCGTACATGGGTGAGGAAGGCGGTGAAGCATAACCAGGAGGTCTGGGCAAGGGATGCCCGCGCATCGGTGTTATTGGTGCAGATATGCCAGGAAAGAAGGGCATTGGTGGCGGATAAGGTGGAGGTGGAGTGGGTGTACGAGGTGGGGGCGGGGTACGTGGCGGGGGCGTTCGAAATACTGCATCTAAATGTAAGTCTGGAGACGGGACAGGGGTGCGATACAAAGAATCCAAGTGATAATCTGGCGTCTTAGGTTCGGGCGTACGAAACAGGCCCGATAAGCCTAGGGAACCGGGCGAATATAGAGGAGATTGACCAGCACCAATCCTGAAGAAAAAAACAATCCATTTCAATTATGTTAAATGTTTTGTATACTACGTAACAGACTAGTTTGTTGTCTTTTTCATTTTATTCAGTTATTCCGCTAAATATTTGATGTTTTTTTGGTTCTATTTATTTATTAGTGTGTATTTACTTTTACATATTTTATTACTTATTAAATAATTTGTAATATTAAAAGAATCATTACTAACATAATACATTATGTAGAAAATTAGTAATATCTAGCATATAACAAGTTAAACCCATATACTTGCAGGGGGGGATGAGAATAATTATAACCGAATACTGAAGCAGCTGTAAAATATCTAGGAGGCAATTTCGAAATCTGCGCATGTGCTCTCCATAATATAAAAAGTTAATTTTTATCCACACTTCGAGTAGTCACAAATTAAGGTAAAATATTTTAATTCGTATCAAACAGTACAGCTGTAAACTGCAATTTAGTGTGAATATTGATTCATGTGTACAGGGTATCCCATTTTCGGCACTTTTGCGGGGCATCTCCTTTATTTTTAAAGATACTAGATTGCAGTTTCTACGCCATCCATATGCTACTTTTTTTGAAATTAAAGATGGCGCCAACAGAATTTTCATAGCCCTTTTGGTTTTTTAGAAACAGGGCGATTTTGAAAATGTTGCATTTTCAGGAACCCCTCGTATCCCAGCTGTCTAAAAATTGTACCTTATATGACTTTCTCCGTAGAATACAGTGCCGCTTTCAGAATAAGTATACGGGATCCGGTCAAAAAGGCGTATTTTATTTTTTAAATAAGACACTTTGTATATGTAGGCTTCTCAAAAATATATACATGTACACTTATTTTGAAGACAAGCTCACAATTCGAGTTTTTCTACAATTTTCTTTTGTCTCCAATTAGTTGGTAGAAGACTATGACTAAAATGTATTAAAAACGAAATGAAAGAAGAAATTATTATATTAAATACTTGTAAACTTACTGCGAAAGATCTTTTTCATCAAAATTTTGAAAGGCAAAGAGTTTTCAGAGGTGATTTTCAAAATAATGGTTATTTTCCCGTATGCAAAATTTCCACATTTTCGTTATTCTTCTAGTGCCGCAAAAGACTCAGGCCTTCTTTGCCAATTTCGAAAAGTTAAATAGATTGCCGCACGAAGCTCTGCTACAGAGTGATATTATATTCTATATTATATTTTGCATGAAACCCTTTAAGGGAGAACTGCACGCAAAAAGTAAAAAACCAAGGACAAGGTCTAGTCGAGTTGAAAGTAAGATGAAAAGGTACCTACGCATTAAAAAAAAACTTCCTGCACGTCCGACCTCAAAAAATGTGTTATGTATAGGTAATTTAAATTACATTTCGGTTAAAAATGGGTTCAAAAGGGTTCATGTGCTGCAGAAATACAAAGACATGAGTACGATTTACCATTCCAAATTTTGCAGTTACGTAGATAAAGGATCAATGTATGGTGGTAAAGAGCCATTTTGTGGGAAAAAAAAGTTAAGGAATAATTTTCTCAAGAATTTCTAGATACTAGCGCGCTGTGAGACGGCCTTCAAAAATTCTATAAAATACGAGTCGCCAACTCCAAAGCGTTATTGATGTGCCCTCTCAAAAATTAAATAATGATTTTCTGCGGACCAGTCTCTTATTATGGCGGTTGAAAATTCCCGCATTTGAAAAATAAGATTCATCGGACGAGTCTGCCAAAATATTCATTAGTAAGAATTTGTTATAAATACCATTGGCATTGAACTATGTGGAATTTATATTGGTAATACTAATATTTTTGAATAGTTCTTTGTGCATCAGACTCGGAGACACTAGTTGTTTCCTCTAGTTGCTGGCAAGAAGATGAAGGCGTCGCTCCTTCATAACCCAAAACGTTTATTTCTAAACAAAACGGACTCCGAACATATTATTCTAACCAGAACGGTCAAAATACGTTACGTTTGTAAATATAATTCCGAAGTTTTTTGGGATTTTCATTAGATTGTATGAAACAAACCAACATGTCATACTTTTTTTTCATAGGCCGTCATTATTGTAAAAAAGTAATTTAAATGTAATACACGATTAAACAGAAACATCAAAACAACAAACGTATTTCATTAACAATCAAAAAATGACAAAACTGCAAATATAGAACTAGATCAAATAATTTGTTTTATGTGGAGTTCCACAAAACAAACTTTGGCACGCATAGTTCATTGGTGAGGATGTAGAACAACTATAACAAATTCGATTTAGCATTACATGTTCCTATGTGTAGATTTATGAGGGCACTAAGGAGGTTTTTTATCACGATTCAATTTGCTTATGTAATTAATTAATTTATGATATATTTTTCTATTTCTAAATGGATGTAGTTTAAGTATTATTTAATATTATTATGTTTTCTTAAACTTTATTGTAAATTGGTGTTAACCTTTAAGTAAATAAATAAATAAATTAGCCATAGCCTACTACCTACTAATTAGACACAAAAGAAAATTTTAGAAAATTTCGAATTACGAGCTTGTTTTTCGAAATAAGTGCAAATATGTATATGTTTTTGAAAATCCCCCATTATCCCTAATAAATATAAAGAATAATATACAGGGTGGGCCGTATAAAAAATAAAGTAAGGGCTGATAACCTTTTTGCCTGACCCCGTATACTTATTTTGAAAACGGCACTAAATTTTACGGAAAAAGTCATATGAGGAACAGTTTTCGCCTTTTTGATAAGTTCACTGGGATACGACGGGCGCCTGTATCTCAAAAACCAAGAGAGTTATGAAAATTCTGCTGGCGCCATCTTTAATTTCATTAAAAAGTAGCACACTGTCGCGAAAACCGCAATCATCTACATTTAAAAATAAGAGAAATACCCCGCAAAACTGCCGAAAATTGGATACCTGTACCTTTTTGCAAAGTGGCAAAATTGAACGTTTTCTATTTTAAAAGTAGTTTTTTTTTTCATTTTTTTCCAATTTTGCACTAACATGTATTTATTAAATAAGAAATTGCATACATTCGCATATTTATGATTCATAATACTTAATTTTAAAACAAAAAGAATTATTGTTAATTGAATAAATATTAAATAAGTATTAGAAAGATACATAAAGGCTATTGCAAATGCATTGCGTATCGTGACGCAAGGATCTTTTGGTTATCCTTGCGTATGGGAGTACACTGTTTACATACATTTTTTGAAACATGATCCATGGGAGGCGTGAAATTCTAGCCCACGAAACTATTTAATCTTTAACAAGGTCTTCAGGATAAACCTTCTCATAAAACCTGTATAAGTTTAAAGATTCTTAGGAGGTTGTTAAGTACGTCTTAAGTACATTTTTAAATAAGTCATAAAACCAAATGCTCTTAAAAACTCTAGCCGTAAAACATTCATAAAATCATTCTTAAATATATTTATGCTTTCTTTAATTTATACTTTATCGTTCCCACGTAAAATATTTCATAAATACACCATAATTTTTACTGTATTTAATAGTTAAAAACTCAAAATCTCCTAATGATGATTTGTAATTTTTAATATTGCCGAAATGAAGGGGTTAACTTTTATAAACAAAAGAAAATGGTAGATACATCTTAATATAGAAATGCGTTTAGTAACATATTATCTAAATATCCCTGTGTTGTAATAATTACGTAAAATATCATTTTTCACAATTTTCCTGTACGCATAGAAATTTTCCGTAAATATTTTGGGAATATATTAACACACGCGCCTCCAGAATTAGTGCTAAATTGAAAAATAACTTGAAATGTTGAAAGTTTTGGTTTTACTGCAACTATTTTTTTTTATTAAAATGAATGTTTACTTTAGTTAGTTAATATGAATTAAAATATTTATGTTGCATCCTTTTATAAAATTTGAAAAAGTTTTATAAACTTCAGAAAAGTTGATCGCTATATTATAGTTAACATTTATGAATGTTAATTGATAATAGAAAAATTAATATTTAGGATATTTGGAGTCAATTCAGTTTTGTTTGCATTGATTTTTGTAAAATTTTATTTTCTTCAGAAGTATTGGATTTTTACACCATATTTTGTATTGTTGCCAGTTCGTCTATATATGATATTTGATTTCTTTGCAAAATCGATTAAATAAATATCTAACCTAAACTTCAAACAGAGCGATAGACAGACGAAAACGTGGAAGCAGGTTTTTCCAGTGCCTATAAAAAAGTGATACCTAGAGATATGAAAAAATCTTGGCGGGTTATAAAAGAAATTTCCAGATATGATGAAGTGAAATATAGCTGTTCGCTTTTCATTGTTTTTTTAAGTTGCTGAAATTTTTTAATAGGCCGGTTTCAAGCACCCTATATATATATACAAGAATTAGAACATATCCTAAAACTATGTCAGCTCACACAAGTTGATGATCAATACTTACCCCTTACCAACTCTATCGAAAACATCCATCATTTCTCCCTGAACTTGAGCAGTATAGTCAGGACCAGGATATTGATAATCTTGAGCTAGTTCTGGAAGGATCCCTAGATCGTCGTCTAATAAAAAAAAACAAAAAGCCTTAAATAAATTATTAAATAAAAAATTATTAATTTGCTAATATATTTAGATAAATTTTACAATATACTGGGACTTCAGTACATTGATATAACATAAAATTATAATATCGAAAAATAATAAATCAATTAAAAAAAATAAAAATTATGCCTATTGTGCTGATTTCGAAGAAATTACTAGCTAGTTAGTCCTTTCTTTTTTAAGTTACATATAAATTTGAAAGTTGGCATATGGTTACATAATTGAGTCAGGCGCAGTTAACTGTTGTCTGGTGTGATTGGAAATACAATCAAACCATTTATTCTAATGAAGAACCCCTTATATTTTCAACAAAATAAAAAATTTAAATTCTACGAAAATTTGCAATATTAAAATATGTGTCATACTATCTTATATTATAACATATCCTTAAAGGTACTGCTTTGTCCCTGGTAATACAAATAAAGAAAACCTTGAGCTTTTGTATTGTACAATGACAGGAAGCTATTTGTTTACTTTTGAAAGAAAATGTCGTTTTCAAGACGTGAGGTTCGATCGGAACAAAAAAAAATAAATCAATTTCTTCGATTTTAAATTTTAGATAAAACAGGTTGGTTTTAGACGTATTTGTCTAATACATAACCTACAAAACAAAAAACACATATCATAAAAGATTTTCAATTTTATTCATAATTCTACTTATAAGAATTTTGTTTAAAACCTGTGAAAGGAAACCTCTAGCTGTTTCTAATAACCATAATAACCATACCTAACACAATAGTAAAAACTAAAATTCAATAAAAAGACGTCCGCTGAACTATTTCCAAGGAAGCGTGGTGCACATAGTCATCGATGAAGCATTGGCCAGTTTGTTACAACATCGATAGGCAACTTAATATACAAAATCAGTCCCGCATTTGGCTCCCCTCGCGTTTGAAGTCTTCAGGATTTTGTTGTAAAAATAGACAGGTTGTTGCAACTGATGCTCGTAGTATGTATGTATATATGTTTCTTTTAAGGTTTTACAGGTCGATAAGCTGTAATATTATAAAATGTGTATGCAACTTTAGAACAAAATATATTTATTTAGGAAAGTACATACAACTACAATAATCTGTTGAACTTATTAGTCTTAATATTCGAGAATTTTTCAAAGCTATGCTCATGATGTATTTGGTATTTAGGTTTTTTTAACAGAAGGCAACTAAAAAATTTTATTGTAAAAGTGATATTTGTTTCATTATCGCTATAGCTAAACTAAACATGTAATTAAAATATAAATAAATAATATATTATAAAAAAAGCTAATTTTTGAATATTATAAGCAGATTTTAGTTTTTATTTTGGCATTAACTTTCTTAAATGAATTTACCACTTAGTTTTGCAATAGTAAACATACAAATATGCTGATTGTAATATTGATCGATCACCGATAAATGTAGAGACCAACAAATATAAAAAATGATTAATTCCTAAAATTTGAATAACTCAAAAAATGTCAGAATAATGACAAGCGTGTTATATACAACATAGTTAATGTGCTGCCCTCCAACAAACGTAAAACGAGTATACGGGTCATATAAGTTAGCAATGCATGCCTTTAGTGTGTAAGTTCAGCGATTAGAGCACATTTTCCAAGCAAGCGCCACCTTGTATTTTGGACTTGCATGTTAAATTGAATCCTCTGTAATTTTTGTGCAAATCCGGCCAAATTGAACGTTCAATTTCTGTAAACGTAAGTGAAAAATTCTACTTTTCTAATTGATAAAAATAATTTTTTACAAAGTTTGGTTTTTTTTATGTCTTTAAAAGTATTTATTTTTATAGTAAAATATAGAAAAAAAAGTGAAGGTTAAAAGGAAAACCTAGTTTTAAAAGATGAAAAGAAAATAATTTTATTTTGTTGTAAAATAATATCTGTTTAATAAAAATATATCATACTTGTTTAAATATAAAATTGATCTATTTTATTTAAAAATAGGCTTTGGTTACTGTATCGTCTTTATAATTAGGAAATTAATTTAAATTTCTTATTTAAACAATAAAACTATAGTGCCATTTTAAAGAAAATATATATTAAAGAAATTAAACAAAAAACCTACATTTTAAAACAAAGCATTCTATTTGCTCATTTTGCACAAAACCTAAGGAATATTCAATTTATTAGCAAATTATAATTCAATTTTTAACCGTTTTATTAGATACAAAGATCTAAAATCTGTCATGCTTATTAATGCCTACTAGAAATATCTTTTCACACGTTTTATCAACATTCATTAACCACAACAAAAATTATCAAGAAAACTTGAATATTCTTTTTGTAACGTGGTGTTTTTATTATTTTGAGGCTTAGATATTGAACATAGATATCTAAAACCAGCGCAGTTTTATCGCAAATTTGACAAAAAATTAATATTTTTTTGTTCCGCTTCGAGCAGTAGAAGCTGTTATATTTATGACTTTGTTAAACTTTTCTGCAAACGCAACTGGCCGTTATGCAATGCAGAAACTCATTCCCTTCCTCTGTGATATTACCAATATAGTTCTACAAAGAAAACCGCTCCTTTTTCTCGAAAATTTCTGGAAGTTTGACTCCACTTAGTAAATGGTGGATAAATACGACTCATCGGTCTATCTAAATCATTCTTTTTCAGTGTAAAATGAAGGCATGTAGATACATCTATAGTATTTTAAACATCCGCTGGTACCAGATATGCTACAATGCTACAAATATTGACTTTTAAGGGTGAACTTCTTCCATAATTTTAAAGAAATATAATATATAGAAACATTTTTTAAAAATTTCTCGTTCATATTTCTACATGGTTAATCTTAATACTTTTTAGGCCATACGGCGGTAACATTAATAGGGGTCATAAGGTATATACGAAATAAATATGTAAAGCCACTTTTTAGGATGCAAATAAAACTAATTTGTCTCAAATATCAACATAAATACCCATACGGATGTGGACCTCACGCTAATGGCGCCATTTTAAAAATTGACACGGTATGTAATGTAGATTGTGTAGATTCGTAGAAGATTTTTGATTTATTAAAATCAATTGGCAGGGAGCCAAAAATAGTTTCATAGTGAGATAACCGAGTTAAAGGGCCAAACTTCTTTTTAGTATCCGAAAGATAGATTATTTCATAACAATAATAAAAACCAAGTAGATAAAAGTTTTATTGTTAAGATAGTTAAAAAAAAAAATTCGATGTCGCCTACATGTAACACCTCAATACAATCTAGACTCTTGTGGAACGCATTCCACAAGCTCCATTTTAAGAACGTGCAATATAAAATAAAAGGTAATTGTGGAATCTCTCAGAAAATTTTCGATTTATTAAAATCACTATGCTAGAAGACGAAAAAACGGTATTTTTAGTGAAATAAGAAATTAAAACATATAGATTGAATCCACTGGTAATCTTCGCCATTTTTGAAGGCAATTAAAAAGATGTTCAATTCCTCTTAAAGGTTAGAGTCAACTTGACATATAATTTCGCATTTATATCGTATTGTAACGTATTAAATCTGCAAGTATTATGTATTTCGTTTATCCATAAACCTAGACCGCTTTTGGTTTGTGAGACAAAGTGGTTCAAGTTTGAACATTTATAGCTCAATATATCGATGAAATATGAGATTAAAACTCATTTAAAACATTTTTCATTCAGTAGCAAACAATATTTTTTTTCCTTTTTACTTCCCTCGTAAAAGGGAAGTATTGTGATCGTGAAAAAATCACCCTTCGAGATTTCGTCGGTCCGTCTATTCGAAGCATAGATAAAAAACTATCTACCCGATTGTCAAAAAATAAGGGTCATATGGGGATGACTTGGTATAACAGTTTGGTAAAAATCTAATATGCATGCCAAAAAAAAATGGCGGCCTAGTGAAATGTTAAAAAAATTATTACTAAAAAACTATTACTATTACTATATTATAATCTTAATAATAATTCCAATTTATACATTTAAAATATTTTTATCAAAATATATGTCCCGAAATCCTTGCCATAGTCAATACACACAATAATACAAGATACAGATTTCCTGTCACACTATATTTTGATAAAACAAACAATAAATGTTATGGCGGAATTTTGAAGGAGGGTGCCATTTTCATAAATCTGCATAGCTTTAATAATCCAACTAATGAGGTTTAACTTTGATTTAAAAACACAAACGTACAACTTACTTTAATTTTTTTAAAGGAACCATGTCTAGAAGACACATATTAAACTATATTACCCATGTATTCCGCTTAAAAGTTTAACATAAATGTCTTATTTTTTTCTGGAATGTTTTATTATTATTTATTATTATTTTTTTATTATTTTTCGCAATAATGTCTTAATTCCTTTTTTTATATCTTTGTAACATTAAAATAATTTTTCAAAATTACCATCTCCTGGCCACTCTACACCAAGTTGTTCAGGCTGGATATCAAACTGTGGAATCTCAGGAACGGGCTAAAAAATAAAGATAAAATAAAAAGCAGAAAACTTAAAATTAAATTAATTAATAAATAAATTAATAATTAAAATTCGCCTTTATTTTTAATAATTATTTGAAAATAATTTGATACAAAATATATAAACTCATAGTATGACACTTTGTATCTAGTTTTATTTTGATGCCAATTTGCACTTCTTTTGATTGATTTTGGTTTCTATTTTTTCTCTAATTGATGAATAAAGTTCATTTTCGAGAAACCAGTGTTTCTCGAAAATGAGGCAAGGCAATGCCGCCACCGGTTTTAAATATGTTATAAGAAAAAATGATGAGGTAATTATTAAATTTTTTGGGCATTTTTTAATTTTAGTTCTAAAAACATTGACTCAGATGGTTCTAACAAACTCTTCAGAATAATTAATCTATATAGAAACAAAATATTGTTATCTCATTTTTGTCAGAAATCTATTAAGGTATTTTAAAATCTTGACACTTACCGATTCTTGAGTCTTCTACCCACTGGTGTAAATAGGTGATGAGGAGATACTGAGGCTGCACTTGAAACTTTAATCGGAAGTACTTGGTATCCGCTGGCTTAACTTTCTATCTTCATATGCACTGTGCTAGATATCCCATTTTCGACACCTTTGCGGTGTATCTCTCTTATTTTTAAAGAGACTTTCTTCCCCATAGCCCTCTTGGTTTTTGAGATCGAGGTTGAAATTGAAAAAAATATCAGTTTTTGATCAACAACCCTCGTATCTCAGTTGTCTTTTAAATTATTAAAGAGGTTGAAACGCGTCATTATATAACTTTTTCCGTAGAGTCCAGTGGTGTAAGTATTTTTTTCCTGCACCATTCATTTTTTAGTTAAGAAGGAACACCCTGTATATATATTTTTTTTTAATTTAGAAATTAGAAATTAAGTGGGCTTTCTTAAAATACGTATTTCTATATAGTTATTTTGAAAGACAAGCTAAAAATGATATATTTTTAATTCTTTTAAATTCGTAGGTAGTAGGCTATGGCTAAATAAAAAAAACCAAAATTGATGTCTAAAACTTTGGGTAGACTTGTCAGTTTTTTATAAATATCCCAAGGAAGGTTTGGAATTATATTTTCATGTAATCCATTGTGGTACGGTTAAGATTATTCTTCATATTATCAGGGGAAAATTTTATTATATTAGATATCCAGAGAGAAGGCAATCGTTTTCAGACATTTTTGCTCATCTATAAATACTAACTTAAAACGAGATAATAAAGGTTATATGCGATTTTTTGAAAACTGGAGCTATTTTTCAAAACACTATAAAAAATAGCAAAAGTCTAAAATTGGGCGTTTGGGGTGATAATATCCAGTTTAAAAAGCATCAATGCATATACTGAATATAACATTTTTGTCCACACCTATGCAGGGTCGACATACTACGAAATCAGTCTTTTTTTATCTGCATTACACACCACATTTTATTTTTTTATTTGAGCTAGCTTTTAGATTTTATTGAGTTTAATTACTAAACTACCTTTTCGTTAAAACAGAGTATATGGACATAAGTGATATATTTTGAGGGACCGAATTTTCCATTATCATTTGAAAACCATGCCAAATATGCAGGGCAAATGAGCAAATATCATATTAATTTTAATACCCTACCCATTCTTCGAAAAACGTCTTCCTCAAGATTTATTTCTGCCTCTTGAATGATTTCATTTGCTTGCGGTGATCCCTGTCGGAGCATAGGTTCTGGACCCCATGGTCTTCGCTCCAACTCCTGCCTCTCAAGCTCTATATTAAAATATATAATTAGTTAATTCCAAATAAATATAAAATACCTGGAGAAATAGACACACTTTATGAGTCTGTCACTTGCCGTAAAACTTGACACAATCATTACCCTTGGAGCCCTCAACCAGAATGTGTTTTTATTGCTGCACGACTGATAAACTGATATTGCTCCTGGCATAGGTATTTGAATAGCATTTTTTAGTTTGAGGTCCTAGACGCGCGCTTTTAACATGACGGGATCCTGCACCGAGTGCAACCAGTCGCTTAATATTTGCCAATTCTGACATAACTCAAACTTTAGAATCATTATCAGATAAAAAACTCGTTTTCGATTTTCACTTGTATATTACCTAACATAACATATGTTTATTAAACATATCTATTTAAGCAACATCAAATTTCAAATAATTACAATAATGATTTGAACTTAGCTAGAAATATTAATAAAAATTCACAAACTAATAATTTAATTTTTACAAAAGCTGACAAAGGTAATACAGTTATTTGCATTAAAAGAAATGATTATTTCGATAAAACTTTAACATATCTTAATTCAGATAATAATTTTAAAGTCATCTCTAAAGATCCTACTTCTAAATACAAAACAGAAATTAACAAAACAATTGAAGCCACCAATTCTATATTAACTCAGTCAGAGAAGTTTTCCTTAAAAGTAAGGAACCCACAGCTTCCTAAATTATATTCGCTTATAAAACTTCATAAACAAGATAACCCCAGTAGACCGGTGCTATCTTTTGTGTCTGCCCCGTCAATGAAAGTATCAAATAAACTTATAGATATACTTCACAGATATTGTAACTTTACACCCCAATTTAGTATCAAAAATCTCGTCTGGCGTTATTTAATAAAGAATATACTCTATAAAAATAAAGTCAACGTAGTAATTATCAATGAAATCATAGATTTATTGCAAATATGTCTAAAACAAAATTATTTTCAATTCAATAACACGATTTACACCTCAACGGAAGGCCTAATTATGGGTAACCCATTGAGCCCCTTATTAGCAGAGTTTGTATGGATGATTTACAACAGAATTTTATTCATACTCACCCGTCAGCAAATATTTGTCAATTTTGATACAGGTATACAGACCATATACTCGTCTTATTTACAGACACGGATAGACTACTCAACACGTTTTTCAAATATATTAATTCCATTCACCCAAAGATTAAATTTACTATCGAAACTGAAATCAATAATTTAATTAACTTTCTTGACTTAACTATTAGACGTGTTAATAAAAAACTTAATTTTTCAATTTATCGTAAGCCTTCATTTACATATAGTATAATACATAACATATCACACCACCTAATACAAGACAAATTAGCATCACATAACAGTATGTCATATCGGTTACTTAACGTACCTATGTCAAAAGAAAATTTTGACATAGAACTTAACACCATTAAACAAATTGCAGTTCACAATGGATTCACACCCACATTAATAAATAATATTGTTTCTAAAATGTCATACAAAAAAGCCATAAAAGAAGTATATCCTACTAATAAACCAAAAAATAAATTCTCTATCTTTACTTATATTGGCAAACCTAGTACTAACAGAACGTCTTTTAAACAGTCAACAAATTAAAGCAGGATACAGAACTAATATTAATTTAGGTTGAATAATTAAAAATAACTAAGATAAATCTGAAAAAGGCTACAGAAGTGGTGTTTACAAATTAAATTGCGGCTCATGTAATAAATTTTATATTGGTTAAAATGGTAGATCTTTTAAAACCGGAATAAAAGATTGCATCGACTCTTATTTAAAAACAGAGAATCAAAATTTTGATGACAATTTTAAAATTTTACACGTAGAAAAAAAAGCCAAAAATTAAATTTCTTAGAAAATTTAGAAATTAATAAATTTAAACATTTTGACCGTAGTGTAGTGTAAACGACCAATTAAATATTAACAATTTTCCCCTTCTGAATTTGTATTAATAATTTTTGTTTAATCTTTAATTATATATTTTTTACTTATTTCTACCTATATAAAAATATAAATATGCATAAAAACGCAGCAGTATGTCTAGACCAATTTTATGTTAATTACTTCTACTTATTATACTCCTTAGATATTTTAGGGCATTAAGTTAACATCCATTTACTGTATAGAAGTATCTTATCAGTTTATTTTTAAACTGTGAATTATATTTTTAGAAATATTTAAAAACAACAGCAAAAGTTATGGTACGAGCGGGGATCGAACCCGCACCTCTGAATCAGTAGTCCATCGCTCTAACAGATTGCGCTATCGTACCACTGATAAGCAATTCGTTAGAACGTTCGTTAGAATTTGTACATATTCAAACCCACCAGTATCATAACCATTGTTGACCCTACCAAATATTCTAACCTTATTGCTTATATGTGCATAACGTAAAAATTATAAATATACTAATATGGACGGTACCTAATAGCGATATCAGATTTGACGTCCAGTCAGGAACAACAATGGTTATGATACTGGTGGGTTTGAATATGTACAAATTCTAACGAATTGCTTATCAATGGTTCGATAGCGCAATTGGTTAGAGCGATGGACTAGTGATCCAGAGGTCAGGGTTTGATCCCCGCTCGTACCATAACTTAAATATTTCTAAAAATCCGTTTACTGTATTATTCGTTCTTGAAAATTCAAAATTCCCATATTTACATTGCCCCACGTCTACTTTTAGTGAATTGTTCTGGTAAATGCTATATTTTCCAATTTTTTATATTGGTCAACAATCATGTTTAGATAAGTTTTATTACGATGTACCTTTTTTGATTATATTGTTTGAGACAGGCAATAGGCAATAAATACAATGTTGGTTTAAAATCGTTACATTTGAAAAAGTTGCTGTGCCAACGAAACATATGTCATGTTAGACAATATACAAGTGAAAATCGAAAAGGAGTGTTTTTATCTAATAGTTATTATTATGAATTTTCGTCAAGTAAGAGCAGAAACCATCAAGATTTTTAAACTTTAGAGCCAAAGTATAAATTATAACAACATTCATCCAATAAAATATGAGCATTTTTTAACATTGCCATGACACATCATAATAAAAAAGTGACAGCGGGACTTTACGAAATGTTAATACTTGTCAACAATCAACCAGCATTATTGGTAAAATATTTTAGACTAACTTTAGTAATTCCAAGTCGACCTCAGAAGATTGTTCAAAGTGTAGTTAATATACCGATACCACCATTATGTAAGTAATGTCGGTAAACAAGAAAATATATAACTCTAACCTTTTATCAACACATCGTCTTATAGTAATGAATATAAAGTTAAATAATATAGATTTTAAAAAATATAAGAAAAATAATAACAAAGTGCCAATTTTAGTAATGCAAATCTAATAAAAGGGAATATAATTAACAACAATGTATCTACCGGCAGCATTTTTAACCAACTGAAATAAGTGAATACCAAGCGTTTTCATATTTTAAATTATATTAGATATAATAAGTTAAGAAGTTACCGCACACTCTATTGCTAAAATATAATTTTCTAACAACTTCTGTAAGCTAAACTCAATATTGTCAAAGATAATCTGGAATTGGTGTTTTTATATAACTAAAATTAATCATCCTTGGCCATTAGGTAGTATAGATTTTATATTTTCCTCGAAATTTGACATATTTGACATTTAAGGTAATTCAGAACCATCTATATTTAACCACGTTTAACTACTACGAAGTAAACACAATAAATATTGTAAATAACATTCTTCAGTTATGAACTCCTCTTGTGGAAATTTCTTACCACTCAAAATCAAATTAAATCCAGAAAGTTTTTCACGCTCACGAATATTTTAAGAATTTTTTTTTTAAATATTCGTGAGTTGGAAAAACTTTCCTAATGTAATTTGAACTCTAGTGGTATTACCAGACAAAGTAGTTTGCAACAACGGGCTGTTGCAAAGAATTTCAAACCGGTCGGTAAGGCTTGGTCGATGCTATATGATGGTTGATTACAATTATCAATTTAAAAAAATGTTTACATAATTTAATAATAATAATACATTTATTGTTTTACCAATCATTTACATGAAATTAATACAGTGTTTGAATAGTACTATTTTGGCAAACAATGGGCCTTGGTAAAGCAGACATCCAGGTACAGGACCTGAATACTGTTCAAGCCCTAATTTATATAGAACAGTTACAAATATATGGCAATGTTTATATACAGTGTGATAAATATATATTTTTTTAATTTTGATGCAGATATAATCTGAAATTTTGCAAATCTACTTCTGAAAAGGAAATGTAATGAAGAGAGGAGGGAGGACAAAGAAAAGGAAGAGAAAAAAAACAATGGAAGAGAAAAAACAATTGGGGAGGACCCATAGTTTTATTTAGAGAGTCATGATGCCATTAGTCGAATGCACTATTGCTGACGTAATAATTCGCCCTTTGCTATTCTTTTAAAAGTTGATATCGAAAGTTGAAAATCAATATTAGAGTGTGAGTTTATTCTAGTAGCTACGTTGTATAGAAAAGATCTCTTGTAAATTTCCTTTCTGTGTTGTGGAACTCTAAGAAGTTGACCTCTTCGCAAATTAATATTATGAACATCAGCTCTAAATAAAATTTGAGAGTGTAAATAAATTGGCAATTCATATTGTATAATTTTAAAACCAAAACACGACATACGAAGCTTGAACTTGTTATACATATTCAGCTATTTTGAACTGACTAAGTAGGGAGATATGTGATTTCTTCTTTTGACCTCATACATTAGTTTCAAACATGAATTTTGAACCTTTTGAACACGATATCGATCACTTGCATCAAGGCATGGGAAAAATACTATATTACAATAATTAAATTGTGACAACACAAGAGAGTCACACAACAGCTTTCTGGTTTCCAAACCGAAATAGTGCCTATTTGAATAAATTAGTTTTAAATTGCTATAAGCAGAATATTATGACGATTAAGAAAGGCCCTGATTTGACTTTCCATTACTTTTTCCAATATTTTAGAAAATGTGGGAAGTATACTAATAGAGCGTAAATGCCCATACTTTATACTTAGGCGGTTACAGACAATCAAAGAAGCTTGTACACAATCGACCTGTGTGACTGCAGCCTTAGAGGCAAAATATTATTTTAAATGTAAAATTTGTAGAGTTTTGTTTGAACTGCTAGGATCTTCTTTCAGTATAAGGAAATCAAGATCGCAAGTCTGTCAAAAATACCAACTTTTGTTATTTTTAAACGGAAAACCCTGTATAACCTGTGGGAATTCTCGTAATGTCTCGGATTCAACAATATATACATGTTAGGTATATATACTTTTACTCTTAATAGTTTTTTCGGTATTTCTCATAAGAAAAATTTACCTTGAAAACTGCTGTAACCTATAAATAATGATGACTGATTAGATTTTATCATAATTGAGCTGGCAATTGCCTAAGCAACGCTATCAAAGCAGAACAAGTCAAGACAGATTTTATCATAACAATTAAACATTAATTTTAATTTAGTTATATACGGAATATTCAGCTTAAGAAAAACTTAACATAGTGCAGTTTTACAAATAGAGCGAATATTGGTGAAATTTATGGTGAATATCGAAGAATAAACAGCTATCGGCAAACACCTTCAAAGTCACCTCTAATAGGTTTGGTACTTGTGCATATGTGAGACCAGACTACTTGAGCATGAAGCTTAATTTGTTTGATTTTTTTTTATGTAAAATATTGCAATATTGGTTAGGGAAAATAAAGAACACTAATACATTGTTGAAATTAGGGGACTACGAGGATTACAATAAAAAAATAATAAAATAAACAAAGTATTCCATTTAAAACACAAGTTGGTATTTTTTGTTAGATTTATTCTGTTTAAAAAACTCAGGCAGTTCAGGCCAAGCCCCAAAATTTCGATATAAATATCGAATATCAGACTCTTAGCAATAAATCTTTTTCTGCTGCATTTTTTCGGTTAAAGCAAAGTTTATTAGGGCAGAAACTAGATTCTGCGGATGATATTGGAGATTCAGCTATATTATGTAAGTCATATTTTATTTAACCTTGAATGCCAGATGTGCAGCAACAAATCTATTTTTTGAAAGTTCCTTCTTTCATGGCTATAACACCGACTGGAGTCAGTGCGTAAAAATCTAGGATCTATATCAGAATGTCATTATCAATCATGTATCAGGCGAGCAGCCAATGAATACAACACTTTGATCTTGGGTTTCAAGACTACATGCACTTTTCCACAAAAATATATTCATCCAGTTTAAAACTTTTGATTCGATTCTTCAGTTTTATTTTCCTTTTCTATTAGATATAGCAATTCCTTCAGACATGATTTTTTGTTAAAAAAACTTGGACTATGGTTTATTACTCGATAATATGCATGTTCAGAGTCGAATATTGTTTTTTTAAATAGTTTTTTATTCATCCTGCAGAAAAATCAGTCAACAGTATTAATATTTTGTAAAAGTAATTTAATATTCAGAAAGATTTCAACGTTAGTGGACTTTATTCAGTCAATGAATACAAGAGAATATCAATTTTTAGTGATCGATATGTTACAGAAAGGTCCGTTTAGTTTTATTACACCTGCAATGCTCTGGCCCTATCCAGAAGCCTCTTTTCATAAAACTAATAAAGTAAGAACCCTTAAAAATAAAAAAAGTAAGTTTCATGCTGTCACTGAGCGTCAAGTAGCGATAAAATGCTAAAGAAAAAAATAAACACAAAGTCGCTAGGTGTGATTAATAGGCTAGTTTCAGTTATTCGGAAATCTTAGAAGCCATATTAAGGTTCAGTTTCACAATGTGTGGTAACCATAACAGCCTCATACAATAACCGGAAGAGCGCGTTGTTTTTTGACGTTACAATTTAATATTCAGTTTAACAGCTCATCTATGATATCAAATAGTATATTTTCACTTTTTTTGTTTGAAAATATGTAGTAGATGTTTTACTAATTCGAAATCTGATATCCGAAAATCCAATATATTGGACTTGGGTAATTTTGTAAACATTATCTTCGGTTTAGAGTTTTAATAAATATCGATCATAAAACACAAAATATAAATAGCAGTAAATGAGCACATAGTTCTTTTATGTATTACTATAGCCATACAAAAAATGTAACACAAATACTTTCTGATCCAAGGTAACACTCTCCCCTACTTCAGTTTTTATGTAGGTTCTCTTAATTAATGAGCAGTTCTTTAATATATTTTTTCACAGATATTTTATATTTTACCTAACAAGATTCAACTTTTTTTAAAACTGTATATTGGGACAACAGGGTAAGTAAGTTGAATTAATTTTACATACAAGATTTGTCTCTGGGAGAAATTATAAAACAGTTTAGATTTTTTTTGGGAACTTAATCGGGATCACTTAAAAATTCAATTTACTTTTTTTAACTTTTTAGTGTACTTCTAAGTTGAACAACTTGTTGATTTAAATAGAAAACATTTGAAAAAAGAATGCATAAGTTTGATAACATATTTTTAAAAAATTCATAGATTTGACTTTTTTGAACTTACCCTGAACTTGTTGGTTTAATTGCTCTACAGTTGGCGACTGAGGAGTTTGTGGTAAAGCTGAAATATATCAAAATAAATTTTTTTTTGTTCTCACATTATCTATTAAAAAAAGAAATATTAAGCGGGAATGATAAGTGTTATTCGGACGTACCAAATCTAAGTAAGGTGTACAGTTATATTTTGACACCCCCGTACAAGCTTTATTATGAGTTAAATCGAAAAATGGTAAATACAAAAGTTTTAGGCATGGTCCTGAACCGCCGGGATTCGTACCCAGAATAAACAAATGAACATCGGAAATTAACGAAATGAGTATCAACTTTGTTATTTTAAATGGAACACCCTGTAACATATATGTCAGTCAAATGGGTCTCTTCTTGCTGATTATAAATATATTATGTTTGATACTTTTATCTCTAAAGATACTCTTCGAGAAATTTGAGAAGAACCCTGGCATAGACTCTAGTGACTAACACTCTGGCCGTAATGGCGGGATTTTTCTCAAATTCATCCTTAGAACTAAAGGTATCAAACCTAATATATTTATATTTAGTAAGATTATACCCATTTGACCGATATATATTATACAGGGTGTTCTATTTAAATTAAGAAAGTTGATGCTCATTTCATTAATTTCCGATGTTCATTTGTTTTTTCTGGTAACGTATCCTGGTGGTTCAGGACAATCATACAACTTTTATATCTACCATTTTTTGATAAAACTCATAATAAAGCCTGTAGGTAGATGTTAAAATAGAATCAGATACCCTGCAGAATACCTGTTCTATAATAAAATAAAAAAAGACTGAAAAATATCGTCGTGTAATAGTAACTGTATAAACATTTTTGAAAACAGCTTTTTTTTACATGAAAGTGACAGCTGGGAGCACGAGATGTAAGCTAGTGTCGCAAGTCACGTGGATGTGAAAAGTGATTTTCAAACGTGTTATAAACTGTATTTTTGCTAGGACTGCATTTGGAGCATACACAAGGCAACTTAATGTCATAAAAATATTTTAGACATAACGATATTAAAAAGTAGCATGCAACCATATATATAACCATATATCGTAAATAAAATATAAAGTAGGCGGTACTTTACACACGGGAGCTGACCAATGTTGAATCAATTTAAGCTGTGAGAAATGTTTCCCGACGATATGTGAAAAAAGCCGTTCTCGGACCTTCTTGTCAGGAAATAGTCCTCAATATGTCAACTTGTAAATTTATATGATTTGGTCAAATTTTGATATTTTTTCTAAACTTATAAGATATCGTTAAAATCCTAGCTTAGATTACAAGTCATGTATATAAAAAAATTATAAAACCGCAAATACTTGGATAAATATTTCACTCAAACATTGCTGAAACTATCGGCCTACAATTTCGTGCCAGCATCCTAAAATGTTTATGAATTCCTGTTAAACCTTCGTTTCAAATACATCTATTCAGCGTATTCCTGCCTTATAATGTTTCTATCTCAGGGGGTCTGTTAAAATAAAGCTTATTTTATAGGCAGTCTCTCAAGAAAAATTTCAGGAGGTCAAGTCAGGTAATCTTGAAAGCCATTCGATATGAGCGTCCAATCTACCTGAAGAAAATGTTTCATTGAGATATTACCAAACTGGTACTTTGTAATGTATGGTGTCCTATTCACCACATGTGTTCACCTGATGTGACCGTTTCATTACCTTGAAAACGTTGAGATAAAGCAAGTTTTAAATCATATACAGATAAGTGGACGATAGTTTTCCGAAATATATTTTAATTTTTTTAATATGTTTGAAGCTCTTGAGTCCATCAAATATTTTTTATAGACCAGTAGTTGCAGTTTGGAGATTCACAGTCCCATTCAACGAGAAAGTCTCTTATTCAAAGAGAAATACATCCAAAAATAAAATACTGGAACTAAAAAAACATGTCCAAGTTGCAGTTGTTGTCGTCTTCATTGAGGTTTTGAGCAAGTCAAATATTGTAATGATGATATTTTTCCTTAAGCAGAATCTTTTTAACTGAAATGTGGCTAATATTTTAATTTAGTGCTATTTGGCGGGTTTGCTAAACAGGGATCCTCGTTATACGTGAGCAAAATATCGAGTTTTAAATCATCGTCCATTTCTGGTCTACCTGTCCTCGGTAAATCTGTTACAAATTCGTGTTCTCGGATTTTTTTTTAAATTTGCTGATTGTTAATTTGGAAATTGGTTGGCCTTTTAAATACGTAGACGAGATAAAGTATGCTATCCCCTCCGCCATACATCATAAGGATTTCAATCCTTTGCCTCTTTCACAGCATTTTCGGACCGACCAAATTTTAGACTGACACCCCTCTTAACCTTAACATATTGATAATTAATCATTACTAATAAAATATATTGTTTCTTACAGGCAAGATAACGTACTTGCGTTTTTAATGGTGTCATAAACCATTTATTTTACGGTATCTTATCATCCAAATAAGTTGGCGTAATGACACCAAATTTGGTAGAATAACTCAGGGGTGAAAATACCTTTTAAAAATGTGCCGTATTTGGACTTGAAAAATGTTAATATACAGGGTGGTCCAACAGTGCGTTCGAGGCCAATAGCTCGGGTATTGTGGCAATTAGAAACTTATAGGGACTGCTGAGAGCTACAACCTAAAACTATTTTGGATTATACAGGGTTGAGGATAAGTTTGCCATAAACCAAAAATGCATTTTTTTAAATGGAACATCCTGTATATTGTTTTATTTTCAGATCCCTCGCTTTGTGGCCATTCACCCAATGTTTTGGTGGTCTTGGCGATTCTGTGTGTTTGTCTTCTGTCAGATACTTTTCGTGAAATATTCTGGTCGCTAACATACAACGATCATTTCTTGTGTATTAAAATTTATCTTTGCGTCTTACAAAAGAAACTGTTTTTAGTTTTTAAACTCATGCACCAGCATTATTTGACAATTCAAATTTGTATTTTTGTCAGTTTAATTTCATTTGTAAAAATAAGGCCCATTAGATTTTTGTCACTGGGCACAACAACAAATTCATTGAGAGCCAAGATTTGCTGACTGTTTTGTGTTATTTGCTGATGAAGTAACAATTTTTTACAATTTTCATTATAACGCTACTGAAAAACCTCATTTTACTCGCACAATTAGTCAAAAATACCCATATATTGGGTGAATGGCCAAAAAGGGAGGAATCTGAAAATAAAACAATATACAGTGTGTTCCATTTTAAAAAAATGTAAGTTTGGATTATGGCAAAGTTATCCTCAACCCAGTATAATCCAAAATAATTTTAGGATGTATCAGTCCCTACCACTTTCATATAAACATTTTTTTTCTAATTCCCACAATAACCGAGCTATTGGACTTGAACGCACTGTTGGACCACCCTGTGTATCAAAATTTTGGCAGATGTCTACATAGATCCAAGTTAGTTTAATTGAAATATAGGAAACAATAATTAAATCGGCGTGCTTTTATGTTTTTTTTTTATATATTGCTTATTTCCGATGTATTTTGAGGTTTTCATATTTTATTGGCACATTGTATGTTGCTTAGCTTTAGTAGCTTAATGCTTTTTGGAGAAATATACTCGGAGACGCACTTACAGGGTACTTAATATTATTAAAATATATGAAAATGTGCATGTTTACTTACGGAAGTTTTGGACAGCTGCTTCAGCTATTGGCAATCCTAAAAACGTATAAATTTTTATTTTACAATTTAAAAATGTGTGTTGGTGAATACAGTATTTTTGTTTTATACGATTTTTACTACTTGAGGTTCAGATACATTTCTAAAAACAATTTTTATCTACACCTTTAAAATATCATTTATCTATGACAATGGCACCTAATATAACTAGCCAAAGACATCTATATAAAACGTGTCCAAAAAGCCTTAGCATGGGCTAATAACTCGAGTACTAGTAAAGTCGAAAATATTTAAATTTGGAAGTTCCAAATGTAGAACCAGATCAGTTTTTTATGGCTGTTTTATCGAATTTTACCGTATTTTGAAGACCTTTAAAAAATAAATATTTCTGCCTAAACCGGAATTCTCCACGTCGACTATTTTTGAAATAAGGAAAGGATGAAAAAGAAGTGAGAAACGTTGTATCAAAAAATTACCTCCCGTATTTACTAAAAATGTTTAAAAGTTAGTCCAGGTCTAGTTGCCATGGTAGTTAAAACTGTTAGTTGGCCAGTTATGTTCCGCTTATGTCACTGTCATTTTGTAATTGTGACATTTAGAAAAATTATTTGTTCAATTGTTGAAAATGTCATTTTCAATCAATAACTCTCAAATTAGACCCGGTCTAAGTTTAAACTTTTTTAGTGAATACGGGTGAAAATGTCCTTTATTGTCATTGATACTAATAAAACATTGTTACCGGGGTTTGGAAATAATTCAACAACACATGTTTGTCTTTTGCCTTTGTGCTATTTCTTTTCAATCCTTTTCATTTTCTTACGTTCGATTATCGTTCGTACTAATGAAAATAAATTCGATATAATTTTTTTAAGGACAATGTCATTGAAATTCCAATGAGGCAGACAAACTGTTTCCAGATAGATCAGTCTCTGCAAGTTATGTGAAAAGTATTGATTCCATTCCTATGACAACTTTTAGCATTAAAGATGCAGTCATTCTTCTGATACATTTTAAGAATTGAAATTCAGCTTTAAGGGAAATCTGCTGTCTACTGTTCGAAGCAACCAATTCCAGTAGTAGCTGCGAACTTGCTTGTGAACCGACTTTTTCTGAACGGCATAGTCAATAGACATAATTGTCGATATTCGAGTGATGAAAATACACCTCGCCTTTTAGTCTTAGTTACTATTGAAGGCGACGATATGGAATATAATCCACTTTTTTAACAAGATGGAGTACCCAGCACTATTTTCCCGTCAGAGCGTATCTTCATATTGAAATTCCTAAGTTGATTAACATCTTTGGGGTTGCTTAAAAATGCAAGTGTTTCCAAAATCCAGTCATTTACAAGAACTACAAAAAAATTACTAATGTTTGCCTTAGGGTGCCGCCTAAAATTCTCCAAATTGTTAGAAGGGAATTTGAAAGTAGACTTTTTTATTTTCTTTTTGTAAAATCTTATCTTGTTAGTGGTAATTGAATAAATATTGTGTTAGCAAAATTTAAAGATTATGTTGGCAAAAATTTTAGTACTACTTTCAGCAATTGATAAAACTGAAAAACCTGTTAGCAAAATTACATTACTCCTCCCCCCAATATTTTCTTTTCGATCTCTCCCTGAATACAATCAAAACTATTTACACAAAATAACTATTCACTTTTGCTAGATATCGACAACGTTTGTTTCGTGGTGAGACTCATCGATGTATGATAGCAGCTCTAGTAAGTTTTTCTTTTCTTTTTTACTAATGGTTTGGCAGTTTCGTACGAAAGTGGTAAATGCAAGTTTTCATATTTGTAATTTACTCTTTCTTAAATAATAAAGTTTTTAGAGGGCGCACCTTTATTCAAATTGACTCTCTTTCAATTAATATTATATTATTATAAATCAAAAATCTTACCCAAGTCCATTTGATCCAGGTTCATTATATCTGAAAGATAAAAAAATAAAACGATGTAATTCAAATCCTAAGTAAAAACAAATTTCAGCCGACTTTAGTAACAAACGACAACACTAATCCAGCATACACTTGTTACTTATGTAGAGGTTGCAGTATTGTATACTTTATAATTAAGTAAATTATAAACATATGTTTAAGGTTTCATGAGAAATGCTAAACTATTTAAAAACGTATCGGACTAACCTACATAGCCGACATCTTCCGCTGCATAGTCAAAATCAGGAATCTCAGGTGGACCAGCTAAAAATAAAATTAGAAATTAGGTTTTTTAATTATTTATGAACAATATTATTTAATATTATTTGTTAAAAAGGCTTAAATATGCAACAAAAATTAAATTTGAGAAAATTGCAGTAAAAAAACGGTGTACTTAATCAATCAGTTACCGAATTTTACACGAATTTTTGCTAAAAATGTTAAAAAATAACAGTTTAACTCATACATTGCGACTATTAAAAAATGCTCAGAAATGGGATGTTTTTACAATAACAAAAATCCTCTGCAATTGACATCAACTTAACTGCTCGTCGATAAAGTATAATTTCAGCGTCAATTTTTCCTTTTCGGAAGGGTTGGAACCAACAAAGGCTAGTATTTAAATAGTTGATTATGTATTTCTAGTAGGAAAAGTTAAACGTTCAAGCCAAAGATGCTTGTCGAGAGATTTCCGAAAAATTTCCGATTTCAAGTACCCACTTTTTTTTGAAAATTTTCTTTAATTTTTAAATAAGTTAAATATTCATATCTATACTTAAAAAATATTATTAAATAATATGTATTACCTGCTGGCTGCAGAGGGGGCAAGCGGGAAACTCTAAAATTAAAGGAAAAACGACAAGCATTAATTATTTGTTTTCTTCTTACAGCACATACATGGAATAATGAGTATATCATTTAATACAATATAACAAGTGATAGGATATTAGCGATGATAAATGGTCATGAATTTGCCGGGCTCATAACGATCAGGTGGTATTTTACCCCCAATAAAGCAATTAAGGTCTGGTTTGCAAGCGTTTCTCAGTACAGGTCGGTATTTTATTTTTATTATTAAATAATTTGAACTGTGGCATTAGCGCTGTTCAGTGGTGTTATTTATTTTAGAGTAACAATCTTTCTGTGAGGTGAAATTATATCAAGGTAAAATTTATATATGTATTTTTTTGTTTCTTAGTTGTATCTAATAGAATAATCACTCTAATTCATTGGGTCAATCACATTAAACAGGTAGTTTTAAATATTACTGTTATTTGAATAGAAGCTAAAAAAAATTTACATTTTGTTTGCAGTGTGAAGCGGTAAAACGGTTATATCGATAAACTACATAAAAACGATTTTACGCTATAACAATATCAATAAGAGGAAACAATGTAAAAACACTTAATTTAAAAAATTAAATTATTACAAATAATACCCATTTTTATTTTTAGTTAGTTTTTTAATATTTATGTATTATAAATGCTCAAAATATGTGAAGGAACATTCCTTGAAATATTCACTAAAAATAGTAAAAATGAAAATATTAACATATTGCTGCTCCATACAATTCAGTTTTGGAATGTACTCTAAAATATACCTAACCCATTTTTTTAAATACTTGGAAGTCAGCTATTGGCCGGCGGCCATTTTGATTATTTTTAAAATATGTCTCTTATCTTTGTTTTCTTGAATTGTATTCATATGGTGTCGTCTTTTGCGACTCCTCACAGTGCCTTTGACTATAGCACATCCGCCAATAATAACTATCATACTAATGCAAAGCTTTAAACCGCATTCACTAATATTTATATGAGTAAAATCAAGAAACGTTCAGTTACCTTCAAATATTTGTCTGCAGAAATTCTAAAAGAGTCAGAGGGTATAGAAGCTACCATTAAAAAGACAGTGGAGTTGTCCGGCATTCCAAAGTCTACCTTGCGTCGATTCTTTGACCAAGACAATTCGCTGGAGAGGAAGAACAGATCTGACAAAGGCACAATGAAAGTGTTTGGGAATGGAGATGCAAAATTAATTCGCAGGCAAGTGTATGAGATGTATGAGCTTAAGCAGATTGATTTTTTTGTGAGAAGAGTTATTAGCAACTGATTAATTTACTGCTAGTTGCGAAACGTTGCGCCGATTCCTACATAAAACTGGATTTTAATTTAAAAAAATTGACAAGCCCATTTGCATTAGAGAGGCTCAAAGGCTAGTAGAATGGACACAAAAATATCTAATCCAAATTCATCATTTTCGCGCATAAATCCGAAATATTTACTATTTAGATAAGACTTGGTTCGACGCCCATTATACTACAATTAAAGGTTGGCAAGATTCTTCAGCAAAGTGCATTTTAGATGTACAGGGTGGCCATTTTATGGTGATACAGTACCTTATCTAGAAGACGGTAATAGTTACGACAAAAAGTTAAATCCAAAAGGTACTTGGATTCAATTAAATTTTTATTTTATTTCACTTTTGTTTATACAGGGTGTTTCGTTTTGACGTGACATATCAACTTTCTTAATTTAAATAGGACATCCTATATATTATTACATGTTTCGATTCTACTGTTAATTTGCGAAAGTTTTTATAATAACATCTATATTTGAATTCTTTATCGTTTTTGAGTAAATTGAGTTTTTAGAATTTAAAAAAAAAAAAATGTTTACTTATAAAACTTTAATGAAACTGTCTAATAACCTAAAAATACATTACTAAGGGTTCAATTCAATGAGTTTCCATGCTGGTCTTACCAATTATTATACAGGGTGTTAAAAATGGAGAGCAAAAGAAACAGAACTTTAAATGTAAAAATCTCCTGTTTTTCAAATGGAACACCCTGTATATTTTTATTTCATCTGATTCAGCGTTCAATTACCTATCATAACTCGTATATATGTCCTATACCTAAAATGAACAGTTTCAATTTTATTAGCCGTTTTCTGATTTATCCCGGAATTTTGCCAGTAAATGAGATCAGAAACTAAAAAAATCAAGATAGGCTTAGGAAATAACCTAATGCAATTGTTGACTTAAGTTGACATTTGCTCTGTTTATCGTTTTTGTCAATTTTTTTCTGCGAAATTTGTTAAAAAATGGCTTTATGTAGTTTAGATGAACGTTTGAAATTATACAACTGTTTCATAAAAAATAATAAAAGTCCAGGGTTAGCCCTTACAGAATATTCGAGGGAATATCCTAATAATCGAGTTCCTTCCAGAACTATATTTTTTCGAATTGTGCGTGATTTGGAAAATGGTGTCCTTAAAAACCCTAAGAAAATCGTCCCAATTTTGTCCTCACTGAGGAAAAACAACTGGAGATTTTACTTTATTTCGAGGAAGATGATGAAAAATCCCAAAGAGATGCTGACAGAGACATCGCAGGTGTCAGTAGAGGAAGTATTCAAAAAACACTGCAGGTGAATGGTTATCATCCTTATAAATTTCCAACTCAATTATTATCACAATTAGACTTTAATGAAAGATTGACTTTTTGTTGTGATATTATGGACCGGCAGTTCGAAAATGTGTTTTTTTCAAAAGTGCTTTGTACTGATGAGGCCTCATTTAATACGGCGGGTATTTTTATTCGGAAAAACACTCATTACTAAAAAATGTGCACTAAAAAATAAAGTTTATAAAAATAGATCTAATAATAAAAATGAGTTAAAAATAAAAATCAGGGAAGAGATCAACATTTTTAATGCATCTAATTCGGTAAGGAACGCTATTCGAAAAATGGGGGCTATTTACACTTCATGTATCGCAATGGACGGTAGCCGTATTGAAATTTTTTTATAATCTGTTTTAATCATGTTTAATACTCAGTTAGTTATTAGTTATACCGTGTGGCACAAGATATTTTTTTTTCTCTCCCTTATTTTCGTAAACATTAAATAATAAGAACATAAATTACAATATTTCACTTTTATTTGTGTTTTCTAACATTATTTATAGTCGCTATCTGTGTTAAGGAAATGAGAATAAGGCTTAGTTTACGACATTTTTATTTTAGCCCACTTCATCATTACTTATATTAAAAAAAATAGGCAAATCAGAAAACGGCTAATAAAATCGAAACTGTTCATTTTAGGTATAGGACATATTTATAAGTAATGATAGGTAATTGAACGCTGAATCAGATGAAATAAATATATACAGGGTGTTCCATTTGAAAAACAGGAGATTTTTACATATAAAGTTCTGCTTGTTTTGCTCTCCATTTTTAACACCCTGTATATTAATTGGTAAGACCAGCATGGAAACTCCTTGAATTGAACCCTTAGTAATGTATGTTTAGGATATTAGTCAGTTCCATTAAAGTTTTATAAGTAAAAAATTTTTTTTAATAGAATGTTTTTTTAAAAAAAATTCTAAAAACTCAATTTACTCAAAAACGAGAAAGAATTCAAACATAGATGTTATTATCAAAACTTTCGCAAATTAATAGTAGAATCGAAATATATAATAATATATAGGGTATCCATCTTAAATTAAGAAAGTTGACATGTGTCACGTCAAAACGAAACACCCTGTATAAGCAAAAGTGAAATAAAATAAAAATCTAATTGAATCCAAACAACTTTTGTATTTAACTTTTTGTCGTAACTATTACCGTTTTCTAGATAAGGTACTGTATCACCATAAAATGGCCACCCTGTACCTGCTTCTCGAGGAAAGAGAATATCCATTTTATATTGTGGCTCGAGGGATGGCTGGGTGCCAAACGTTTTGTTACTTTCAGCAAAAAACATTAACGACTGCTCGTTAGACCACCATCAGGGCATGACAAGTGAGCTTTTTGAAAATTGGATGAAAAATTCTCTTCTTCCGAATAGCTCGCCAGGGAGTATAGTCGTTTATGATAATGCTACTTATTACAGCACCTTAGCTGAAAAAGTACCAAACATAAGCAGCAAAAAAGAGGTGCTGCAAGAGTTCCTTACCCAACACGACCTCTATTTGGAAGAAAATTATACAAAAAACAACTAGTAGAAGTACTAAAAACTAAATCGTATAATAAAACATATTGCGTAGATAAGGTTATAAAAGCATCCGGTAACATACCACTTAGATTGCCTTCCTACCACTGCGATTTGAATCCTATAGAAATGATATGGTCTGAATTAAGAAACAAAGTTAGACGCAATAATGTAAACCAAAAATATTCACTAATGTAATCAAATGTAAAACCCAATTAGTGAAGTAAAACCAGAGAGCAGTTGGGGAGCATGCGCTAATCATGTGCTTAAAGTTATATATCAGTAGGTGATAGTGATAGTACAGTTTCAGACTATTGAGATTAGTTATTAAATCATTGATTGAAATTGGTCATACGTTCCACTCCTTTTTATTTCTTTAGTTTTTACGATATCGGAATAACCTTTTTCTTTGGAACAAAATAAAAAGAATATATAGTATGGCTTATTACTTTTCCGCATATCAATAATTTATGTCAAAGTCAGCAATACACAATAATTTTTTGTATGTACATATATAAACATTGTTTCCATCTTCCTACTACCACCCTGAACCGGAATGATTTATTAGCCAAAACAGATGCACAAGCAGGCATAAAGTATAAAGGTATTAGTTAGATCATTTATCGTGTGTCGAACTATATTTGCTCTTACAACTTAGATATCATCTTGCTTTTTGCAAGACCAATACTAATAAAGAATGCTGCAACATGCGAAGACAACATTTGCTCATTACTATATTTAATGCAGTTGATTACTACAACCAAAAATATTTAAAACTGTAAATTCTAAGCAATCACGTTATGTTAGTTTCATTTTAATATAATACCTTAATAGCACTGACTCATAAACTAGGACTGAAAAAATCAATAAAAAAAATATTGTTAAAACGATAAAATTCTAATTTTATAATATCCCCTTCATAAGAGCGAACGTATTATACAGAGTGGACGAAAATTCTAACGTATGGTGAGACAGAAAGAATATTAGCAGTAAGAATACATTGCCTCTAATGGAAAGGTTTTTACAAAATTTGGCGGTTGTCTTTAAAAGTAATGGTATATTAAACCTCGCATATTTTTAAATAGAAGGAGCAGCCCTATCACATGACAATATAAGATATAGGGATATTTTTTTGTGTTTTTCTTAAAAATAACAATTAAGCAAAACAAACCTTTTCTGATGTTATGCTATGCCCTGACTGAATAATACAGATTAAGATATCATTATTCCACACATATGGGTGACTCTGTATATATTACGTCTAATGATAATATTAATTTTTTAAAATATTAATAATGGATATATACTCCTCAAGCAACTCGAATTCATCATCTCCTCTTAGGCGTGGAGGACTGGCACAAGGAGCACGTGGAGGAGATATACCACCTAAATCGGCCTCTGCACCTTCATATTCATAAGCGAACCGTTCATAAAATGGATCTACAAAAATTAATAATGTTAATTAAAAACAGTAATTTCTGTTCCTCGACAGGCATAATAAAATATTTTATAAGAACCAAACGATACTTTTAGGACATAACGAAATTTCTTTTAAAATTCAGAGTGTGTTAAACTATTTTATAAATAAGTACGTATTTAGTATTATGAAGACAGTTTTGCGAAAATTACCCGATCCACTATAAGTCGTTTATTCTGTTCTGCCTTCGGATTCATATTGTATGATGAGACAAGAGTTATAAAAAAACTGTAAGGTGAGGTGTGCTCCAAAGGTCAATCTTGGACCTAACATTTTTTCCTAGATATATAAATTAATTTCCTAATTTAAATTTTAAGGGTAAAAACAGAATGTATGCATATGACCCTTATTTTGGAAGGACTAAAGCAGAAGTTCGAGTCAATATTTTTATATTGACTCGAATTCTGTTAATGGACTGAGTTATAAGCTAACCTTAAACAAAAATAAATGTCGTTGTATTTTTGAATCATAACAAAACCAGAGACTGGCTCCCCTATCATTTAATGATATCATTGATGAAACTTTATCATAGCTAGGATGCAACAAAGTATTTTGAAAGAAGACCAACACGAAAAGCGCTTCTGAAAGATTATGCAACGGTTTGATGAAACGGGAAATGTAGAAATCTGATCGAGCCAAACCTGTTTTAAACTAGTTAGGAGAACTAGAACTTAGCTAGTTTAAACTAGTTAAGTTTTTCTTTTGTAGTCGGAGGTGTTTGATAGACTAAATTTTAACAAAGCCTCAAAGAAAAAAGTCCATTTTTGTCAAGTCAGGGATCTAGGCGGCTACGCAATCGGTCCTCCTCTTCCTATTCAGCGTTCTTGAAATTGTTCATTAAGAAATGCATGAATGTCAGCCTTATGATGAACTGGGGCACGGTCATGCACAAACCATATTTGATCACGGACGTTAATAGGGATTTGGTATAATAGTGTTCTAAAATCTTCCCTCGAAAACTGAATATATCGGTGTACAGTAAGCCTTTCTTAAAACAAATGCGGATCGATGTCAAAATTTACAATAATTTCACTCCATACGTTAAGAGACCACCTATTTTGACTAGTTGTGGGAATATAGTAAGGATTTTCAGTAGCGTAGTAATGAAAATTATGTCTATTGACTTTCCATTTTTGTGGAATGTTGCTTCGTCAGTAAATAATAAAAAGTTAGTCAATCTTTGCTCCCTTGAATGTGTTGTTGTACCCAGTGACCATAATCTATTCGCCTGTGATAATTATTCTGATACAATTCTTGAAAAAGTTGAATGTGTTATGGGTGAAACATGTTTTTTTTTAGAGTTCGTGGAACAGTGGTTTTACTTATATCTATATATCTTCCCTTGCAATTTTTCTTGAGCCGATATGTGGATTTTCTATAACTTTTAAGTTTACCGCTAACTTGTTATCCTTATTTAAAATAGGTTTGTCTCGATCAGTTGTCGTGTATTCTACATTTCCCGTCTTATCAAACCGTTGAATAACACTTTCAAAAGTGCTTCTGTGAGGTTGTCTTCTATCAGAACACTTTTCGTGATATATTCTTGTCGCTAACAAACAATTCTTTTTACTTGCTTCTAAAAATTCATCTTTGCCTCTTACAATAGAAACTGTAGTTAGGTATTAATACAAAATTTAAGCACCAGCATTACTTGTCAAATCAAATTTGTATTTTTGACAGTTTAATTTCATTTGTAAAAATAAGGCCCACTAGATTTTTGTCACTGGGCACAACAACAAATTTAAGATTTGCTGTCTTTTTTGTGATTTTTACTGACGAAGCAACATTCTACAAAAATAGAAATGTCAATAGACATAACTTTCATAAAAACGCTACTGAAAAATCTCATTTTTAAAATAGGTGGTCTCTTGACGTCAAATATACCTCTAATATTTTCGAAAAGTGGCCATAAATAGATGTATAGACCCTACAAACTCTATATTGGGTGACTAATATAATAATATACAGGGCGTTCCATTTAAATTAATCAAGAAAATTTGCATCCAGGATTTTTTTTCGCCCCGCATACCGTTATTAAATAAAAGTACCGCAGTTGAAAGTAGATCACATTTGGAAGTTTTGTTAAAATGATTTATGCAAATGCATTTAAACAAATACAAGGCGTCAAATGTACCTCCGACATTTTCGAAAAGTGGCTATAAGTCTTGAATGACTCTCTGTAGACCCCATAAACCCTATATTGGGTGAATGGCCAAAAAGGGAGGAATCTGAAAATAAAACAATATACAGAGTGTTCCATTTTTAAAATATGTAATTTCGTTTGTGACAAACTTATCCTCAACCCTCTATAATAAAAAATAATTTAGCAGCCTTAAACTTATAATTTTTTTTTCTGATTCCCCCAATAACCGTCAGTTCGGCCGGAGTGTAATGATAAGTGTGGTAACATGAAGTAGTCAAGTTCTGTTTATTGCCATATAACAAGAAGCGTTTTATACAGGGCGTTTTAAATGGATGGCTTAAAATAAATAAAGGACTTTTTTTGCTTTATTTTAGGACTAAAAGTTCATATAAACATGTGTCCACATGGCCTTCGTTTTTGAGATATTAAACAAACTAAATACTATATTTCTAGAGATAAATCATTCAAATTTGACACACCCGATACTCTAGGTAATGTCTATGAAATAGCTATAATACATTTTACAAAAATTTACTGGGTGATACTTTTTCCAAGTCGCGACCCCTTCTCCCCCATCCGCCGAAATTTTTATTGCGACGTCACTGGCTATTTTTATTTAGAAAATCAGATTCCACATTTTGTTTTTTAACTTCTTGATTTCTTACTTTAATCCGATATTTTGAACCGTTTAGAAGTTAGTTAGAACAATATTAAGCCTCTACACATTAAAAAGAAGAAACCAAAAAGTTAGAAAACAAATTGAGGAATCTGATTTCCTAAATAAAAACAGCCAGTGACGTCGGAGCAAAAAATTCGTGGGGTCAATTATTTTTGTAAAAATATATTATAGCCATTTCGTAGATATTGCTTACAGTATAGTGTGTGCCAAATTTGGATTTATCTGTAGTCTGTGAAAAAAAAACAAAAAATTAAAATTTTGACACCTTGTATCTCAGAAACAGGGACACAACGATATATTTACATAAACCCCTCTTCAGTCTTTAAATAAGGCAAAACATTACATCCTTCATTTTTAGCCATCAATTAAAAAAACACCCTGTATAAGGTAAACCAGTAAAAATATAGATTTAAGGGTACTTAGCGAAAAGAAATTTTTCTTCCAGATTCGTCTCGAAATGGTAAAAAAAATTTATTTATTTATAAATAATACTGTATTTTACTTACCTGGACTTCTCTCAACTTGTGGCACTGGCTCTGGTGGCCTTCTTTCTAAAAGGTAAAAATACATCTTTTTAAAATAAAGTATATTATTTATCATGCCTGACTTTTTTATAAATTTAATAAAAATGTATGTTTTTTTTTTGTGGATTCACACTTACGATGTAATCTCCAGGCTTGTTCTGGTCGTCTTTCTAAAAAAGAATAAAAGTGATTTAAAAGTTTTATCGGAAGTTTTAAAATATATAAGAATGTGGTAGTGTATCAGGAGGATTTACTTGAAAATATGCGTCGCCACTATTTCCAATTCTTCTCAACAAAACACACTGGCGAATTTTCTCCAAATCATGGTCAAAACTAAAATTGGTTGAGTTACATGAAAATGAATTTAATACTGCTTCCAAGGCTTACTAGATGCTTACTTATTAAATCGGTCGCGTGGGCCTTAGAATAAAACAAATTAATCTTGTTATCACCATTCAAAGTTTCGACTTGTCAACTTACGCGTTTTCTTGTGATTTTATGTCAAAATAGTAACATTTTAAACATTAAGTTACAGTTCTTTTGCGGTTGTGGTGTAGTTTATGAAATGAAATCATGATCTAGAGATACGCATCTATTTATTTTTCATAAATGCACTTATAGATGAGTTTATTTAGATCCAATTCAAATTATTTTATCTTAGTGAACGCATATACTCATTTTTTTACGTCGGGTTTTCCGTAAGCAATAAAGTTTCGAATTCATCAGAATCAAGCGCCTATTTTTATTTTGCGAGAAGGGTAGAGGTTTTCAAGAGACATTTTACATGGTAATTTTTGCTAATGCATACAGAGTGCAACATTTGTATATTTTGGGATTTTTATTTCAGATTCAACTTTTGGGCAAGTTTCTATACCTAGGCGTGTATTATTTGATTACTATAGAGCTTGTTTAGCAAAAAATTCTAACGAGAAATTTGAAAATTTAGTTAAAAAAGTCCAAACCTCTTTAGGAGTTGAAAGCACTGCGTGAGTTAAATCTAATGGGATTGCAGTAAAAAGAAACACAACGTTTTTTAACAAAAAGGAGAAATCGTGGTTAGATAATTCCATTTGGTTCCTAATTAAAATTTCCAAAAAAAAATTACTTTGGCGCTAGACCTATTAAGCCGTTTTCTGAGAGCAGCGAACGCGTGCGCCATCCAAAAGAAGCTAAGAGCTGATAGAAAAATAAAGGAGGCTAAAATAGTAAAAGATATCTTAGTTGCAGAAAATGTCGTAACTTGTGGAAGACAAAAATATAAACAATATACGCTAGACGAAGCTTTGGCTCTTGTTGTTGGGATTAAACTAACTAAATTTCAATATAATTTTTTAAGGCAGAACGCAATCGACCATAACTGCCACATGTATCCAACTTATGAAGCAGTAGCTCAAGCTAAAAAGCAATGTTATCCCAAAAATATATCAATTACTGAGTCTTTTGCGGAAATATCTTTACAAAACTTACTACTCGAACATACTACAGAAAGACTTTTTAAGACGTTTAATGATTTACCTCCTTCTCCTTCTGAAAGTAAACTTGAAACTCTCGAAATGCGTATGGTGATGAAATGGGGCTGCGATGGCAGTTCGGGTCAAGCAGAATATAAACAGCTATTTGAAGATAAAAGGACTTCCGATTCTAGTATATTCACCATGTCAATTGTCCCAACCGAAAAAGTGACAGAAAATGAAACGAATAGCTTCAAATCCCTTATTTGGAGAAATCCGACTGCTGTAGACCATTAAAAATTATTTGCTAAAGAGACTACTGACTTTATAAAAATAGAAGTGCAGCGTACTAAAAACAAGATTGCGATGTTAAAACCCACACAAATAGAATTTAACGGTGGAATGTTACTTATAAAACATGATTTAATTTCAAGCATGATCGATGGAAAAACTGTGAACGCAATAAGCGACACTAAGTCAAATCAACGTTGTTACTTATGTGGAATAACTTCAAAGAATTTTAACAATATATGCCAGTGTCCGGAAAAAAAATTACAACAAAAATGGATTTTTCCACAGGAGAATCAAATAAAAAAAATTCTACAATCTCTTAATGCTGCTCCGCCTGGACACCTTCCAATCTTATCTCTAATATTTTTACTTCATTAAAAGATCGCGATGATAAAACACTTCAAAGTAATTTGGTATACAAATTAGAATGTATGTCTTGTGACCCAACTCTTGTATATATCGGTGAAACATCACAATACACAAAAAAAAAACGCTTTTATCAACACAACTATAATATTCGTAAAAATAACCCCTCGCATTCAGGCTTATGTAACCACTCTCTAACAGCATTACATGCTTTTGATTTTAACAATTTTTCAATATTGCATACTGAAGAAAATCGTATCAAAAGACTAATTTTGGAAACGTTATACATTCACAAGTTTCCAAACAATATTAATCAAAAAACTGATTATGATAACATAATTTCGTTTTATAAACATCTAATTTAATAGAACATTTAACATCAAAACATATTTTCCTTTTTCTTTCTTATCAATAAAAAAAAAACAAATTAATATATTACATAAACTAAATAAAATTAATCTCTGAAAATAAAATCCAGATCTGACATCTGGCGTTAAGCTGTTTAAACCAAAAAAAAAACAAATAGTTTTATATTTTTCAGTCGCAAAACAGTTGACAACCCACTAATGTTTTATTATTTAAATAAAAACATCACAGGTGTCTCACCTGTTCAAATTATAAAATAAATATTCAAATCACATTCCTCCAATACGCTGTTTACAGCTAGTTTAAAACTCGTACATTGCAGAGAGTGTTTCTTGTGTAAAAATAACAAAAATATATATAAAAAAATAGGTATTACCGAAATATGACTCCACATACTAATTAGAACAACAAAAGGTATACTTTGAACTGGTGCACACCTCCCAAAAAAAAAAAGGTATGATAATAATTGTTTATGTATTACATGTTTTGATGCTTTTATTAAACTAAAAAAAAAAACAAAACAAAAGATTTGTCTCTGTTTCCTTTCTCTTGGTTACCTACTAATAATAATAATATACATATAACGTGTATTACCTATAATTACGTTTGGTTGTTGTTTTTGAATTTAAATGTATTTATGTAATATTTTATTCTTTTTCAACTTATCACAAAAAAAACAAAACATCTACTTGTAGTGTCATTCCATATTTCTGTCCTTTGTATTTACAATTTCAAATTTATAAATAAAATGTATGTATTTTAGCCTGATGATGGTGGTAAACGACCGCCGAAACAATGCTGAATAAAAAAAAATCGTAATAAAAGAAAAGTATATCACATTGTTTTGGTCTGATTTATTGGGAACCCTTTGATACCTTAATCCAAACCAGTTCATAATAAATATATATATGTTAGTTTATTTATTTATTTATTTATTTTTTCTAAGTATTTAGGGGGCGAACCGGGTAAAAAAACAAAATAAAATTACATTTGCTTCTATATGACTTGGAAACGTCTTATAAACAGAACACAGATAATGAAAGCTTTATATGTCTTCACTAAACCAGAAGGTTTTACATCAAACAATAATGTAAAAACTTTTATAAATACACTATAGATTATGATTACAGTATATTAATACATAGGTTTTGGCCACGAACTGAAGAAAATTCGCCAGTGTGCGAAATTTCGAAACTAGAACGAACGGCTTTTTTGAATATCACAGGTTTTTTTCTAATCAATTCTAATACAGATATCATCAAAAATTTACTTCTAAAAATTATTGTGAATTGTGATATTCCAATTGGCACTTTTGGCTTATCCGAAAATCCGTGAAATTTAGGATCCATGAGATTTTAAAATATCACACCTCAATTTGGCAGCACGACAGCGTGCAAAAGAGAGGGATAGTTTAATTATATTGAACTCAGCGTTTTGCTCTGATAGACACCAAATTTTCTAGTTGAAATTCAAATTTCTTTTAAATTGTGCATCTGAAATGTGGACACAATTTTTGCAGGCAACGGGACAAAATTCATGAAGAACTTATAATTCATATAGGCCAGGAAAAATTAAGCCCAAAACAACCCAGATGGGGCTGTGGCGTGACGTACCCTAAATTTTAATATATTAATATATATTTATATATACTAAGAATATGAAATGGTTCGGTAATAAAAGTTGTGCTATTTACAGGAAAAACCGAGAACTGCAAAAATGTATTATATTTTTTTTAGGCCAAGTTCAAGTTTCCGTATTTGTCTTATTAATAGACCGATTTAAATTTTTTTTCGATGTTTGAAAGATTATTACTTGGTTAATAATAGTCGACATTGGTAAGAATAAAAAAATTTTTTATTATACTGGGAAAGTGAATAAGTACGGAGTCATGTCAAATTCACTAGTTTTTAACCGAATTTGTAGAAAAGGAGAGAAGTTGAACCTAACCTAACCTAACCTATTAATAAGTGTAATCATTTTGGTACAACTTTATGAAAAAACCCGACTTTTGCTAAGTTTGGTTGTATTGCTGGGAAAAACTTCGTTTTTATTAGCCCCTTATTAACTTTTTGTGATTTTTTGGTAGAAAAGGTATCCACGCAAGGCACATAAAAGCTTATTACATGGTAAATATTCATACAGGGTAAAAAGAAAAAACATTCCAAACTTTTCTTGCATAAACTTACCGTCATAAAATAACAGCCTCGTAAAAAGCACATTAACATATTCGATTCATTACAGGTATGTTTCTTACTTTTGATAAGTAATTTTGTCTCGAAGAAAACTGTGTTTATGCTAGGGCTTGCATGAGCAAGGAAGTACCAAGACCGATATTGCCAAATTTTTGGGAAAAAGTTAAAGTGCTATTTCACAAATTCTGGCCAAATACAGGGAAACTGAGACGAATGGAGAAGAGCGGGAAAAGGAAGAAAAATAATTACTACTCCGGCACAGGACACATTTTTAAGAGAGCATCTTTCTTGGAGTGTAGGTCAATGGGGTAATGTTTTATTTAGGGATGGATCCCGTTTTTGTCTTTATAGAAATGACAGACATCTTAAAAATTTTCGCAAGCCTAGTGAGCGATATGCTCAATGTAATTTTAAGACGTTTGTCGGTTACGGTGGTGGATCCATAATGGTGTGAGGCGGAATTAATTTAGAGGCAAAAACGGAACTTATCTTTATAGAACGGTTGACAGCTGATCAATACATGATTGATATCCTCGAACCACATTTTGTACCGTTTGCACCTCTCATAGACAATGACTTTTTATTAATTCATAACAATGCAAAACCACACGTTGCAAGAGACATACAGGAACCCCATAGAGCATTTGTGGGATCAGATGGGCAGAAAAGTTAGAGCCCTATTTCGACTGCCTCAAATCCTGGCCGAATTGAGGATATCGCTTGAGACGATATGGGAGGAAATGGATCAGGAAAGTAGAAGAAATCTTATAATGAGTATGCCAGAACGCTGCCAATTAGTTATTAATAAAAGAGGGGAAAATACGCGTTTTTAATATTTGTTGCATTTTTCTGTATTGATTATTTTTATTTTGTTACTGTGTATTTAAATTTAGATTAATGTTGTGGCTTCGCATTTTCTCCTTTTTACCCTCTATGAATGTTTACCGAAACTTATTAAAAGGTTATGTAGTAACTATAACAGAGAGAGAAGCCATATTTCAACTTCTCTCCCTTTCCACAGATCCGGTTAAAAGGTAGTCAATTTGACATGACTCCGTATTTATTGACTTTCCCAGTATACTAATAATTTTTTTATTCTTTTCAATGGCGCCTTATTTTGTTACTAACCAAGGAATAATCTTTCAAACAGACAAAAAAAATTTAAATCGATCTATTAATAAAAAAATATCGAGGCTTGACCTATGTTTTTTAATATTCCATAATTTTGGAACGAAGTGTATATACTTGGCGTAATCGATATTCCTTTTCGGATGCCATTTTTTTATATTCTAGCCGATCGAAATGAAATTTGTTAGGCGTCATGGGTTATTAGAATGACTATTTTTGATGTACTTGACAGATTGGTGCGATTTCCGGTGTGGCTCCAATTTCCTTTTTTTTATGGAACAACCCGTATATTGTTATATTTTCGGAATATAGATGCTTTTTTACATAGTGTCGTATTAAAAAATTAAACTCAATCCGCCTTTTTTAAATTTTGACCGTTATTTTTACTTTCAAATCTAGCGTGCCGCGAAGCGCCTTAAATTACATTTTTAAACGAGCTATTAAAATCGATTTTTTTTTAACTTTAATTTATGTTACAGGGTGGCTCGAAGTCGACAGAGTCACTCTTTTCGAAATAAATCCAAATTTTTAAATGAAAATATATCATTTTCATACTACACCTAAATGCACCTTTTTAATACAAATCTGAAGAATGCTATAAATATATCAAGTCAAATTACTAGTGGAAATAAAAACATTTAATTAAAAAAATATAAATAAATATACAAGTACAGAACACGAAAAAAAAATAAAATCTAGCCACCGATCAGGTTCTCTAAATATACTCCGTTGATTTCATGGCATTTTCCCAAGCGCAAAACGTTTCCCTCTACAACATTTTGAAGCTGTTCAACAGTTAAACTAGCAAATCCTTCTAGAACACGGTCTTGTAGTATTTCTATAGTTGCCGGGGGTGTGTTTGAAACAAAATTTCTGATTGTACCGCACAAAAAAAAAGTTGACTGGTGGCAGGTCCGGGAAACGGAGAGGCCATCGAACTGGTCCATTATTTGTGATAGAATGTTGTCTAAACCTTTGCTGCAAATGATTGATCACTGTTTGCGCATTGTGAGGTGGAGCACCATCTTAAAATGTTTTGCTCTTACGACAAAGGTAGGCCTTCTAAAAATCCCTCGAAAGGGTTCTCTAAGATTTCAAGATATCGCTCGCCTATTAAATGCCCTTCAAAAAAAGAACGGTTTAATAATAAGAGTGCCTAATATATATCCTAGCCCAAACATTCACACCAATCCACTCCTGGGCATGTCTTTCTTTTATATGGCGTTGATTTTTCTTTGACAGTATCTGGTGTTTTGTCTATTGAACACGCCATTGTTATTAAACCGGAAGTCATCTGAAATAAAAAATTATTGTAGTTCAATCTTCTTTGAAAGTCTTGTTGGATGACAAGCTCATCCCGCATTTTTTTGTATTAAATAGACAATATATTGGCGCGAAGGAAGTATGTGCCGATTAGGATATACGCGTTCGGCTTCTGCATCATTTTTTACACATCGCCCGTAAATTATCAACATATTTACTTGCTCATTTCTTGTCAACCTAATTTTTTTTGCTTTAGATTTAATCATGAGAATTTCACTAGAAACGAATAACCAAACTTTACTTGGTAGTATTATAACAATTTTCAAACTGATAGGAAGGCTACCTGTTTTTTATTTAGATTTTCATGGAAAACTTGATGTCTCGCAAGTTTTGAAAACGAGATCGTAACCAAATTTTACTATTATAACAATTTTGAAACTGACAGGATGGTTGACTCTTATTCATATGTTTTAATAATTCATGGCAATCTTGAAGATTTAAGGTTTTGAAAATGATATTACTTATGCCATGCGGATATTTCGAAAATCTGATTGGTGGCTTAATTTTAGGAGTAGGTATTTCGATTTGTGTTAGGTACATAGTATTTATTTATTTATTTATTTTTCATTTAAAAGTTTCTATTTCCTTTTAGTTGACCACTATTTGACCTAGTGTGTTTAAATTTGTTAGATTCGTATTGAAGAAGTGCATTTAGCTGTAGTATGAAAATGGTATACTATGGTATACATTTGAAAATTTCGAGTAAAGTGATTCTGTCAACTTTGAACCACTCTGTAACACAAATTAACGACAAGAAATGTTCGATTTTATTTTTTATAACTTGTTTAAGCATGCCAAAATAATTTAAGGCACTTCACGGCACACTAGATTGAAAAGTAAAAATAACTGTCAAAATTACAAAATGGCCGATAGGAAATTGGAGTCACTTCCGGTCAAACCGGAAGTCGATATATATCAGGAAAAAAACATTATATGTGAATTTCTCCGATGTAGAACTATCTTTATTATAATTAAGGATTAAAATAAGCACATAATATTTTCATTACAAAATATCCGTAACTGCGAAAAAAATAGGTAAAAATCGGGGTCATATTCAAGCTTTCGTCTAATATGTAAGAAATCATTTAATTTTGCTATACGTTTGGATTTAAATGTTTTAAAGTATTACAAAATAAAATTCTAAAATCCGATCAAAACTGTTGATTTAACGGACTTTTACATAATATGTAATCATACAGAAAACTAAATTTTGTAGATTGGCAAGAACTTTTCGTAAGCGTCCTCGTGAATAAATATATGTATCTAGCACTGCATATTTATCAATATGATTATTAGCCCTAACACTGGCACCTGTGGTGGAAGATAGATCAAAATACAAGAGTTCTAACCACACTACACCACAATTTGTTACGTTCTGGACGCGTGTTTCGCTAACATCTGCTGATGATGCTAACTTGGTCAGCGAAACGCGTGTCCAGAACCTAACAAGTTGTGATGTAGAGTGGTTAGAATCCTTATATTTTGATTATTAACATTAATTATTACCAACATTAAAAAAATGTCAAATTACATAGACTCCCACTCACACTCAGGCTTCATAAACAACCAGTGAGACCCTGCAAATTGGGGTTCTTGCGTTGTACTATATCGATTAAATAAATCATTAAAATCGGTTTATTAGAAACTGAGTTAATGCATGCTAAAGCGCTCGCCCTTATTTTGAATGCACGATTTCAGGTTCCGCCATTTATACCCACTCGAATTTTCTCGCAACTGGTCGGCTTGGCGATATTCTGTATGCCTAAAGCACAAGTGTGATGATATTCGCTAGAACGCATACAAAAAGTTCTTTAAAAACGTCCCAAATTAATTTTTTTGTATTAATACATTGTTTTACTCATTCGTTATTTGATTACTCTTCATTTCCCGATTACAATAGCAATAAACCGTCACGTCCATTTCTTTGAAAATTATAAGTTCCTGATTTTTTTTTCTCTTGTGAAGAAATACTAAAATTTTTTATTATATCTTCACACCTTTGACTACTCAATGGATATTTGGTTAGAAAATATGTATTTTCTTCATTTTCAGCGTCATAGATTTGTAAATTCTTAATACACTTTTTTTCCATTTTCCACGTGTCAAGTTGAATTTTTAATTAAAACGTTAATTTCGTAACGTGAGTGTTTTAACAAAATAAAAAACCAACTTTGAGAATGAGTTTTCCCCCATCATTCTCTAGAAATTAATTGGGTACATCAAGAAATTAGCTATTCAGTAAACTGACCTCGCCAAATTGTCGTCTGCCAAACTTTTGCCGCCAAATTGTATGGATTCGTTTGATAAAGATTAAGGGCTGCACTCTAACCCAAGAGATGGCAGCTCGAGGGTAGGGTGAGGCCAGGAGTCGAGAAATGACCGAGAGCCGTGGTTAGAGGTCCACGTTAAGATGTAGGTCTGATCTTGATAAGACTTGTATATAGTAAATAAAAAAAAATAATAAGTTCAATATTCTGTTCTGTACTATAGAGAAATAATATTAAAGAAAATACAATATTACCTGCTGGTGGCGGAGGAGACATACGGGAAACCCTAAAATTAAAAGAATACAAGCATTATTCCTCTATTTTTTACATGCAGAGTGGCCCATATCAAAATCGATTATTCTTTGCATATACAGTGTGTCGTAACTATACCTCTAAACGATATTTTTTTTGAATTTTGGGGAAAAATTATTCTTAATAAAGTTTTCTCGTCTTAAAACTTCAAGCACTAATGTTGGAGTCCAGTCCAGTAATCAGGGGGTTGGGGACTTGCAAAATAATAAAGTGCACTAATTTTTTTTGCAAATTGTACCTCTGAAGGGGCTGTTTACCAATGTACAGAGTGATCACACATAGGCCATCTGGTTAGCAAAAAAAATTACGAAAAACGGTTTTTTTCCAATATCTTCCAAGTTATTGCGGATAAACCAAATTGTTTTACTAAAGAAATGTAAGTCATGATCGATTTTCATCTCTGAAAAACACAAACGTGGAGTAGGTATAATTTTAACGCAGTGCAACAATATGTCACAAATTTTACACCTATCTGGAAAATGCTAATCATTCAGTTTAATACTGTCCCAGAGAAGCTCAAGGTTATCCAAGTATACATCCCTACTGCCGATAGACCAGAACATAAAGTAGAAAGATTGTACGAGCTACTCACAAGAACACTTAGTCAGCTCGACAAAAAGGACGACAATACTTATGTGAGATCTAAATGCCAAAATCGGGTAGTAGGGCGGAAAACAAAAAAGTTTGGTCTGGGGGTAAGAAACGAACTGGGCAAACGCCTAAAGAACTTTACGGAAGAAGAAGGAAACCTAATTATGAATATCTTCTTCAAGCTTGTACCTTGTCGCCTGTACAGGGTGTTCCAGCGAGGACTGAACAGGCACCTATTTTCGACCTTCCTTGTATTTTGGAAAAATTCAAAATAGCCAATCGATGTATTTTTTCTTGTAGAATCCAAAAATGTCATCGAAAAAATATTTGAACCAGAAACAAAAGTGTTACGCTATGCATCAGGTGTTTTTTAAATGGAATGTATAGTTTTTTATACGATTTTTGGAAAGAGTGATTTTTTTTATGTCCGTTCTGATTAAAAGATTTGATTTTACGATAACTGTTTATATTACATTTTAATGTTTTACAAACTAACATTTTAGCTTCACCTGTTTAAAATATACGATAGGTTGGTATAGGTGATCAAGGTAAAATGACGTTTGAATGCTATGTCAATAAAAATTGACATTATTTTAATTATTGTCGAAGTCTTCACCTAAAAAATATATATTTGACTCTGATCGAAATGAAATACTCTTTGGACGAGAGACTACAGATTGTTATGCTATTTTACAAGTGCCAAGAAAATGCAAGAGAAGCAAGAAGAAGATTTATTGCAAATTTTCATAGAAATATATCCATCAATACAATTCTAAGGATAAAAAACCTATTTGAGGAAAATTAAACTTTACATGATAGAAAAAGAAGTTCAATAAAAAATAATTATTGAATAATAAAATAAAACTACTAATAACATAAGTTTTCAATGTGACCGCCGTTTTTCTCTAAACAACATCGATAACCCCTTTGTAGCCTTTCTAAACTTGCTGTTACAATATGATTTTCCTGGTTAAGGCGGTTTATTTCATCGACAATTTTTCCCATGATCTCTTGAATATTTTCGTTTCGTTGTCTGTATACGACGTTCTTCAAATGGCCCCAAAGAAATGTATCCAAAACTGAGAGGTCGGGGCTATTGGGCGGCCAAGCATATGTTCCATTTCGCCCTATCCATTCGTTATGGCGCCGATTTAAAAATTGAACCACATCATGACGGCATGAGGAGGCGCCCCATCATGTTGCCAAATTAAATTCTGATATTCTGCCAATGGTAAGTCTTCCAAAAAATTTTCAATTTCGTTTTCTAAAAACTCATAATATCTGTGCCCATTTAAAGTCCCGTTAAAACATATTGGTCCCAAAATTTTATTGTTTTTTATCCCACACCAAACATGAATAGAATTCCTCCCTTGAAATTTAATAGTCTGGAACTTTTTTGGATTTTCAACGGCCCAGTGGTGACTATTATGTCTGTTGAATACTCCCGATGTTGTGAAAGTAGCTTCGTCGGTCCACACAATATTTTTGAATAAATCAGGGTCTTCGTTTTCTTGCCGAATTACCATTTGAGAAACAAATTGGAAGCGAAGTTCTTTTTGTGCCGGTGTTAGGTGCTGAAGAAGGATACGAAAAGGCTTAAATTTATGAATTTTCAGAGTCCTGTGAACAGTCCCTCGGGTAACTCTTCTGCGCCTTACACCGCCACCGTACTGAACTTCCCGAACTGCATCCGAAATAGATTTGGTTGGATTAACTTGAAAATAATTTATAATGGCCTGGTCTCGATTTCTTCTTCTTTGTATATTTTTTTTTTCTATCATGTAAAGTTTTATTTTCCTTAAATAGGTTTTTTATCCTTAGAATTCTATTGATGGATATATTTCTTCTTCTCGCTTCTCTTGCATTTTCTTGGCACTTGTAAAATAGCATAAAAATCTGTAGTCTCTCGTCCAAAGAGTATTTCATTTCGATCAGAGTCAAATATATATTTTTTAGGTGAAGACTTCGAAATAATTAAAATAATGTCAATTTTTATTGACAAAGCATTCAAACGTTATTTTACCTTGATCACCTATACCAACCTATAGTATATTTTAAACAGGTGAAGCTAAAATTTTAGTTTGTAAAACATTAAAATGTAATATAAACAGCTATCGCAAAATCAAATCTTTTAATCAGAACGGACATAAAAAAATCACTCTTTCCAAAAATCGTATAAAAAAACGATACATTCCATTTAAAAAACACCTGATGCATAGCGTAACTCTTTTGTTTCTGGTTCAAATATTTTTTCGATGACATTTTTGGATTCTACAAGAAAAAATACATCGATTGGCTATTTTTCCAAAATACAAGGAAGGTCGAAAATAGGTCCCTGTTCATTCCTCGCTGGAATACCCTGTACATATGGAGATCACCTCGTAATGATACCAATAACATCGTTAGAAATTAGATCAACTACATTCTCGTAATTAAAAGACCATCGCTCTATAATAGGCAAATTCAAAATCAGGCTCAAAAAGATCATGAAGAAACCAGTTAAGAAAAACTTTAACATGAAAAAGTTGAAAGAAATCGGCACAGGGGAGCGGGTAATACAGGAACTAGCTGAAAAGTTTCCATTATCAAGTAACAACGACCGACCCAGAGGTAGCATTACAACAGATATCTGATGTTTTAAACAGATTGGAAGGACACATCTCACAACGGAAATTCAAGGCAGAAACTGCCGGATGACGAAACATATGTTAACGTTGGTGGAACACCCAAGAAACACTAAAAATAATCAAGCTGAATACAAAAACATACAAAATCAGATAAGCCAGGGAATAAGATGGTCTCCCAGAATTTGACCACCAAAATGTTGAAGAGTTGCCAATGACAGTAGACGATATATGAAAAGGCATAGCGCAACGTAAAGAGAAACAATCCTCTGGCCCAGATAATGTTCCTAAAATGAATCGATGAATATCTCCTGACATGTACTGAACATGTATAAAGTCACATTCCAACATTTGTTTTTGAAGTTTTAAGGCAAGAAAACATATTTATGAAGATTGAATTTTTTTCTTAAGCACAAAATAAAAACGTTTACAAATAGAGTTACGTCCTTCTCGGGACACACTATATATTTAGACAGATCTATAAATTTACCACATTAATCGTTCGTGTCACCGGTAAACCGAAATATTAGCGCACATGCAGCGAGATTTGAGGTAGTATTGTTAGTAACTCGATTTACGTCTATTCTCTTAGAAGTATTTTAATACGTGTTTTAAGGATCTTAAAGATGTAATAAACTTTAGTTTTATTTCTTTAGCAAATAAGAACTCACCTGTTGTTGGTTACCTTTAGTCATGTGACTTCAATGAGCCAATCGAAATGATTATTCGTATTGACTAAAGTTATTGCTATTTTTTGATTTTGCTACACGAACCAAGTTTCATTCTACTGAGAGACGGCAAAGTTAGAATCCTTTTAAGAGTTGTTTTATTTCAAATTTCTTAGATCATGTTTTCACAGTATAATCGGTCTTTGCCCATACGTATATATTAATAATTATATTGTTAGTAACTCGATTTACGTCTATTCTCTTAGAAGTATTTTAATACGTGTTTTAAGGATCTTAAAGATGTAATAAACTTTAGTTTTATTTCTTTAGCAAATAAGAACTCACCTGTTGTTGGTTACCTTTAGTCATGTGACTTCAATGAGCCAATCGAAATGATTATTCGTATTGACTAAAGTTATTGCTATTTTTTAATTTTGCTACACGAACCAAGTTTCATTCTACTGAGAGACGGCAAAGTTAGAATCCTTTTAAGAGTTGTTTTATTTCAAATTTCTTAGATCATGTTTTCGCAGTATAATCGGTCTTTGCCCATACGTATATATTAATAATTATATCACCATTATTATTTTGTTTATCCAACAAATATTTAAATGAATGTTGTTATAAAGCTAGTGCTGGGCAATTGAAAAACCCAGACCATTTGCCTTGGTATCAACAGCTTGAATGCAGTAGTGGTCTTGTTTTTTCACATTCAAATTTTGATCTTATATGCTTGATTTATTGTCTTGTTGCGAGAGTCTTTGCTACTTTTTTCGTATCTGTCAATGGCTTATTTAGATTTAAGAAATCATGATTCTTTGGTTTAGACCGTGCCAAATTGGAATTACTTTCCGGCGATTCACATGCATTTGTACAAGACATCTTCAGGAATCTTCACTACATAAGATCAAAACACTGAAAACAGAGTTCAGGTATGTATACCCGACCTGTGCCTACCGATGCGTGACTGATTGTGATGCCTGGTTTCCACGCATGATATTGCATGTAGCTCCCCTCGTCTCTATTGAAATTTTCAGGGTACTTGATGATTCCTACTTATACATCTTTCGGATTCCTTAAGTCTACTAGACAAAGGCCATCTAGTTTCACTTATCTACACTTTTCCACAGGAAAATGGAGTTTTATAATCTCCTTCTGATTGCAAATAAATTACATCTTTTGGTGACTTTAAGCACTGCCCAATTTAATGGTGTGTATTAAAGATTATACGAATGTTGAATATCCGTAAAATTCTTGCAATTTTATCTGTGGTACCCTGGATAAAATGTAAAACTGCACTACTTGATGGTTGAGTATCCAATATGGGTTTAGGTGGCTTCTAATTAAATAAAAATCCAGTTATGTTCAATATAAACTATCCTAGGTGTAAACATTGTTGATCGATGAATAAAAACTTAGAGTCGCACTAGTTGCTAGGGATAAGAAATATAAGTTCATTTTGCCACTTGAAATAGGGTACATTAGTTCTTTTTAAATATGAATCTTGCAGTTAGGTGTTGCCAAATTAGTAATATTTTTGGTCTTTATCTTGCACCCACCGTTTTGTATTTTCTTTTGAAAATGATATATTGTGTAGTTTTCTTTTTCAATTTTGCATTTTCTACAACACCAAGGGTGCAAAAGGAGACCACATTTGCTCATTACCAACTAAATTGACTTCAGCGCAAAAAAATTAAAAGCTTAGATGCAAGAAATAACGTCATCTTAGTTTGTTTTTTACTAGATTACTTTTATAATGCCGCTCAATAGATGAATATTTTCATAATGTATTTACATAAGCTAGGACTCTTTGTTTTAACTTTAAAATTAGTCGAAAAAAAAATTTAGAAACCCTATCAGGTACGCGAACGAGTTAAAAATTTGAATAACCTTCTAGCATATTGTGAACCATTAGGAATTACGTAATGTTTGTAATCAGAAGGAGCAGCTTTACCACACGAAATTATAAGATATAGAATGTTAGTTTATTTTTTAGATGACGCCATTTCTTGAACAAAAATATATCCTTTGTGACTTCAGCATGTGCTCTGATTGAATACTACAGGTTAACATACTACTCCACATATATGGGATATTCTTTATAAATAATAAGGTCTAATAACGATAATGATATCCACGAATATTTTAACAATAATAAATAGAAATATTTACTCCTCAAGCAATTCCATTTCATCATCTCTTCCGAGGGGTGGGGGACTACCACAAGGGGAACATGGAGGAGATATATCGCCTAAGTCGGCTTCTGCGCCTTCATATTCAAAAGCAAACCGATCATGAAATGGATCTACAAAAATATAAAAGCATACATTAATGTCTGTTTTTCCGCTGGCAATAAATTATTCAAAATGTTTTACGAGAGCACTTCGATGTTTTTAAAAAACCACAAATTCTTTTTAAACATCCTGTATATTACAAGGGTACCTTGAATAATATGTTATAAGATTTTGTAAATGAAAGTCAATATGTGTTTAACATATTGACTTTCATTTGAACAAAACATATATAAAAGAGGTAAGCCCGTTTTTTAGCGGTTTCATTATAGTGTATTTTTTGTGTCTTTAGTAATTTCAATACAGGGTGTTTTTTAATTGATAGCTACAAATTCAGGATGTATTTTTTTGACTCATTCTAAGACTAAAACTCTGTATAAACATGTCTTCGCAGTGCCTTCTTTTTTGAGATGTGGGGTGAAATGTTTTAAATGCTTTGTATAGGCTTCGTACATTTTTAGAGATATATCAATCAAATTTGGCACAGAGTAAACTGTAAGCAATGTCTACGAAGAATCTTCAGGGTGGTACATTTTCCCCTGTCGCGACCGCTTTTAACCACCCCCTCCCCAATTTTTTTACTGCGACGCGATTAGCCATTTCTACAATTAAATCTCAAAGAGCATATCCATTTCTGCCAATGCACGGGGTATTGCAATGTAAGATCGAACTATTCGCTCCGGAAGCATTTTTTGTATTGGAATGTCAATCATCCCGTGGCTTAACGCTACGCAATTTGAATCTGACTTCAGCTCTGCAATTACAGCTAGCAGATTTAAAAAAAAAACGAAAATCTTCGCAATGGAGGGTCTCGAAACTACATCAAAATAGGAAAATGTGTAGCGGATCAAGCTTGCTGGCGGATTTAAAATTCAAGCTTATTAGTGGATTATATAAAAATTTCAGTAGAATGCATACCATTTCTAGACAAGACACGAGATTTCGTGAATTAATTCCAGCTCAGGAGAGGTTGGCACTAACGTTGCGTTTTTTTTGGCTGAATTATTGAAAATTTTTCATTTTGGAAATGATGGACTTATGGTCATTATTTTATTTGTTCATTTTGTAATTGTTATATTTATGTTATGTTTGTGTGCGATAATATGCATACTTGCTGGGCGTATTAATTCAAATTAGAGAAACACAGAAATTAAAAGTAGGAATACGTTTTACTTTCAACTTTTTATTGATACATTTTTTTGTCATACATACAGACATTTTTAATAGTTGTTTAATTGAAACATCTGTGTGTTCTCTTAGTTCATATTGTTTATGAAGTACCGTGTGAGTCAACGATTGAAAAAAGTAAATTTACGTCAAATAATTACAATTTGGAAACAAACTATTTATGCTGTGGGATACATATGTAAATCGCGCTCATTCTAAAAATATTTTGAATTATACGGGGTGCTTTAAAAAAGTAGGGCTACTAAAAATGGGACACCCTATATTTGACTTGATTTTTAAATTCTACATAAAATTCTAACACTTTTTTGTAAAACATGTTATATGGCTAAAATTGATACTTTCTTAAATATTTGGCTTTAAACGAAAAAAAATATAAATTTGATGCACGTCTATGATTAGCAATATAACGCCTAGTTGTGCCACTAAAAATAAAATATTTTGCTTCCTATACAAAATAAGCATGGAATAAAGGACTGCTTTCGAAATATTGAAGATATTACATACAGGGTGTCCAAATTTAAACGCCCAACTTTAATATATTTAAACCAATTTATTTCAGTTTTTTTTTTAATGAAACCCCCTGTATATTTTTATTTATTCTTTTTAAGCATAAAAAATCTACAATTTTTATTGCATATATTATATATCTATCTTCAATAGTTTTCTAAATATTTTAGAATTCCCTTTTTTTGCGTAATTTACCAACTCGATCAATGTAGCCATAGTAGCTGTCAGTAAAACAAAAGTATTGAATCTGATCATTTCAATGCAAAGGATGCGTGAACTGGCTTAATATTATAAATATTTAAAAACTATGTTGAAAAAGGGGTCTACTCGTCTAGTTTGCAAATAAGTAAATACACTTCAATGCAGGAATACATTTCAATTTAGATAGTCGAAAACTTATATTAATAGGTACTAATTTTTAAAGTTATACAGAAAAAAACTCTCAGACTAAAAAAAATTGCTTTTAAAAGTTAATCAAATGTTTTCATAGTTATGTTTTAAAAGATAAGCGACCGCCTTCATGAATACACATGTTGAACCTTTTAATAATATTTTGCCTAGTTTTAACTAGCATGTCGGCTGATATAGTGCCGCATAAATACCTGATTCGTTCCTGCATGTTCTCTCTGGCTGTAGGTGGTTAGGTGTAAACACGATCTTTAATATAACCCCACAAGAAAAAATCTAATGGAGTTATATCGCAAGATCTGGGTGGCCATTCGATAAAACCGCTACGACCAATCCATTTTTGATTAAAATTAGCGTCCAAAAATTCACGAACGTCCCGATGGTAATAAGCAGGTGCACCGACTTGCTGCAGCCACATGTCTTTTCTTTCATCTATGTTGAGTGATCTGAGAAGAATAGGCAGCTCATCCTTCAAAAAATCTAAATATCTTTGTCCATTAAGTGGTTCATTAAAAAAAATACGGACCTATAATATGGTTTCAAACGATGCCACACCAAACAAATAATGACCAGTGATTTTGATGTTGTACCTCCCGTACCCAGTAGGAATTTGTTATTGCATAATAATGCATATTATGCCTGTTTACAGCTCCACTGCTTCTAAATGTAGCTTCATCGGAAAACATGATATTCGCTAAAAAGTCCGGATATGCTTCTATTCGCCTTATCATTAAGTTGCAAAAGTTAACACGCCTTTCAAAATTTTCATCTGCAACTCTTGGTGTAATTCCATATGATATGGATGATATTTATATCTTTTTGTGGTCCTGCTTACTGTAGATTGTGATGTCTCAGTTAAACTAGCAAGTTGTCGACTACTTAAACTGGGATTTTCTTCTATATGAAGTAGAATTTCCAACTCTTGATCTTGATTTGTATCTGTATTTTTATCGACAACTGTTCTCTTCGAATATGCCACATTGCCACTAGCATCAAATCTCTCCATGACATTTTGAACGGCCACTTTAGAAGGCGCGCGTTGATCCGGATATTTTGGTTCATATAGGCTTTTGGCTAGAAGGCAATTTTTTTGAGCTTCACCCAATATATTGTTCCGGATTGGCCGGTACACAAACACGTAGAATCTGAATGCACTCCTTTTATTCAAAACACAGGATACAGGTATCAAAGGTAGAGACTGGTTATACTTAACAATCGTTACTAAGGTAACTTTAAACTTGTCAATGTCAGGTTTTTAACACTTCGAAATCTCAATTATAACTGAATCCAAATGAGGCCTCGCGGCGCGCTTATATAGCCTTTAGAAAAAGATGGAATGATCTAGAAAAATCTAGAATAATGCAAATAGTACAGGGTGAGATGAATTAAGCCTAACAGAACATTCGAGAACGATTTTTGACACTAACATAGTCGTTACATGGATAAAAATTAAGGTAAGTCTACTTCAATAAAATAACAAACAATAAACAAATTCATCTAAATCTAAATTCGTAACAATATAGACCATATCTATCATTTCATTTTGTGAAAAATTCATTTTAAATTAGACGAGAATACGAAAGACGAAATACAATGCACTAACAACAAGTTTTTGACATTTCATACATTTAGTCGCCAGTTGCTATAGACTGTTTTTTCCACGGCTACTTTGATGATCGAGTTGTTGATTTTCTAACTTACGCAAAAAAAAGGAAATTTGAAAATATTTCGAAAACTATTGAAGACTGGTATATAATATATTTAATAAACGTTGTAGATTTTTTTATTCTTAACAAGATTAAATAAAAATATACAGGGGTTCCATTTAAAAAAACTGAAATAAATTGGTTTAAAAATGTTAAAGTTGGGCATTTAAATTTGAACACCCTGTATGTGATATTTTCAATATTACGAAAGCAGTTTTATTCCAGGCTTATTTTGTGCAGAAGCAAAATATTTTATTTTTAGTGACACAACTAGGCGTTATATTGCTAATCATAGATGTGCATCAAATTTTTTTTTTGTTTAAAGCTAAATATTTAAGAAAGTATCAATTTTAGCCTTATAACATGTTATACAAAAAAAGTGTTAGAATTTTATGTGGAATCTAAAAATCAGGTCAAATATAGGATGTCCCGTTAAAAAAAAACTTTTAGTTGCCCTACTTTTTTGACGCACCCCGTATAATTTATATTATTTTTAAAATGAACACGACTTATATATCCCACAGCATAAACAGTTTGTTTCCAGATTATACCTGTTCGACATAAATTTACTTTTTCCAATCGTTGACTCACCCTGTACATGTAATGAATATGAATATATCTTATTTGTAGAAAGCAATTGCGCTGGAATAGGTAAAGGAGAAAGATTTTCTGACTCAAAAGCGTGAGTGTTTTGTAAATTGTATGACATCTTGAATGACGTAGAAGCGCTTGGTAATGGTACTGTGGGAGTTAAATTTTGTGAATTATGGATGGTAGTGTTTTGTGAATTGTATGACAAATGGGAAGAACCCGAATTATTTGAGTAGTTTTTGGATAAAATGGTTGGGTTTACTACTGTTTGGGTTATACGAGGAAGACGCGGATATGCAGTATTATTTTTACCGCCATTGATTAGCCATCTGAATATTCATCTTGAGGATCCCAAATTATAGTTTTCGCATGATAATTTTCACTAGTAATCTCCCTAGTGCTTGAAATATTGCTGGAAATTATTTACGAGTGAACGAATTCGTCACCGAGGAAGTAATTTCCGGTTTTAATTCATGCAAATGTATAAAGTGGTAAGAAAATTTCACACCAAAATTTATTTTTAATTTTCATCTCGATTTTCACAGTTTGATGGCAAACGACATATTGTTCAATTAATGTTTAGTCAGCCGTGAATGATGAAGTCAGGATGACAGACCCCTTGTTGATTTAGTTTACGGTTATTTTTATATTTTGTTTAAGAAAATTCTAGCGAAGTATAATTTTGGTTTTCCTAAAACTTTAGTATAGTAACATTTTTTGCACTATCTTTAAAACATATTAAAATTTTATTTTTAATTAAGCTCGATTTACTAAAATTATAAAATACCTACTTATGGTTATTTAGGTGTTTTTGTTACCTAGAAAAAAATCTAACGTTATAACTCCGTAAACTTTACTAACGAGAAGTATACTTTATCAGATTCAGGACATGTTGAAATTTTGTCCTATTTAATATCACTAAACTTAACTGCACGAAACTGCATGAAATTTATCCTGAGAATACATTATGTAGGTATTATATACTATATTTAAATTATGATATTAATCGTCAAACAGAGATCGCCACGGCTGCGACAAATGAATGTAACTAGTAAATTAAGAATGACAGTGAAACTTAAGCCCGGGTTATAGATTGAAAAAGTTTGCGTCTTGCGTCGTCCGTTTGAGCTAAGTGCTTACGCTGGTTCTTAGACCGAGTTATAGATTGAAAACGTTTGCGCTTTGCGTCACCTGTGGAACTAACCTTACTTTTATGTTTATATTTATCGCCTTTTTGTGTAATGCAATTTCGTCTTACTTGTTTTTCAGTTTATGTGCGTTTTTTTAATTTGCTGAGCATGGATAATCAAATTCGTAGTAACGATGCCTAGTAAAGACTAGGCATTGTGGATATAATAATGTGTGCCACAGCTGTACGTTGTTAAAGAGAAGGCGGCAAAGAAAATAGCGAATTCCGCCTGTTAATTATAATAATAACTCCTACCAGTATTTTATTAAAATTAATGACAATGGCCCCAAGCATTTTTTTTAAATGAACGAGGATGTTATACGTATATATGAATGTCAAATTTGTTACAAAGGACGAACATTTTAAAATGCCCTCTAAAATCCAACAATTTCATTGGTTGCAGCTTAACGCAAACTTCGATTTTCGCCAGCCGCTTCAGTCGAAGTTAAAGATCGCCATCTTTTCGACGGCTGGCGGAAACTGAAACGGATGGCGGCAGAAATATAACCTTACTCATTGCTTTGCGTTAAGTAAACTTCAAGGACAGCGCAAACGGTGACGCAAGACGCAATCGTTTTCAATCTATAACTCAGGCTTTACACTGCGCAACGTATATGTCAAGATTTTTTTTAAATGGATAATTTAAAGAGTTAACGATGTTAAAATAAACCACAGAACGTTGCTTTGCCTAACAAAAGTAGGAGAAAAGGCCGCTCTCTACTCTTTTTTCCAAAAAAGTCTCTTTGCGGATGTCAAGAAAATAGTTTATTTCTTGGACCGATTATCCCGAACTAAGCAGAACAAAATAGCTTGGAATAAAGTATCTGAACAATAATGCAATAATGTAAATTTTCCGGTTTATCACATGACATGTCAAAAAGATTTCCCGTGTAATCACCTCCAGCTTACCCTGGAGGCAAAAAATTTCCGGAAATCCGACCCGTTGCTATGGTAAGGCTGAAAAATAAAGACATCTGGTTGGCTATTTCCTATAAAATTTATTATATTTTCTTTAATTCAACTAAGCGTAAAATAAATATTAGTTCTTCGACAGACTAACGACAAGGACAACCACACTGATAACGGGCAACCGACAGAAAACAGAGAAAAAATTTCGAATGCAACAGGCAAAGATACACGATACCTATTGTACAGGGTGTCCGGATTTAGTTGCAAAAGCAGGGTATCTCGCTTATTTTTAAAGATAGAACCTTGCGGTTTTCACGAACCTGAGCTAATTTTTTGTGAAACTCATGAAGCCGTAAACAAAATTTTCATAGCCTTCTTCGTATATGAGATACAGGGCGAAATAGAAAATTTTGCATTTTGGGACCCCCTCGTATCTCGGTTATCCTTTAACTTAACGCAAAGGGAAAAATTGCTGCTTATGCAGTTTTGTACGCTGGATCCAGTGGCGTAGTCATATTTTTCATTTGAGTTGTTATTTTTTAGATATGACCCAAAGTTGTATTTTTTTAAACGGGACATCCTGTATATTTGTCCAGAAATTGATTTGTCCTTTTAAAAGCTTCTCAAAAATATATAATAGTATGGGTCTATTTTAATAAACAACAACAAAAATCCTAATTTTTATAATCATCATACCAAATTTTGCAGTAGGCCATGCAAAACGATGCCGTTTTCTTTTGTTTTCTTGGAAGCAAATGACATTTCCCAATTTTGTACGCGTATATAAAATATAGCGCTAGTTTTTTGTATTTATTTATTGTGTAAAAATATATTTGTATTATTATGGAAGAAAACCAAACTTTGGAACATTATGAAAAGTACGATATGTTAGCTTGTTTTATATTAAGTAATGAAAATGTTGAAGCGGCTCTCAGAATTTTAACAGGTAAAAGTTAATTTTTAGGTATGTTGAAATACTATTGCTTAATTTTTATTTAAATATCCAGAAAGGAGGCAACCTAATATATCCACTTTTTATCGGATAAAAAAGAATTTACTTAATCACGGATCATTTATCAAACCTCGTACGAAAACATATAATAAAGAAAATCGGGAGGCTGAGGAAATTACGGTTTTGGCTAATGCAAAAGCTTACCCTACAAACTCTTGTAGGGCCAGTGAAAAGAGCATAGTGATTCCAAAAACTAGAGTTCAAGAAATTCTAAAAAAGCACAAATACCACCCATACAAATTTAGGCTCGTGCAGCACTTACAGCCAGGCGATGCAGAGCGTCGGGTAGTCTTCTGCAATTGGTTTCGAAAAAGATGCGATATGGTTAGAGATTTTGAAAGGAAGGTTATATGGTCAGACGAAGCACATTTCAGTAATTCTGGTATACTCAATAAGCACAATAGTAGATTCTGGTCCCAGGAAAATCAACACCAAATATTTCCCAGAAGACAGCAGGGCAGGTTTGGTATAAATGTGTCCCGCTTCATATTAGGAACACATATAAAATTTTATATATTTGAGGGAAATCTAACAGCCAATCGCTATATAGAAATTTTAGAGGCAGCTATACCTGAATTACTTGACGATGTTCCTCTAGCGCAAATTAACGAAATTTATTTTCAAGAGGACGGTGCTCCTGCACACAATTCTGGAACGACGAGATTATTTCTGGACAATAATTTTACCAATCAATGGATCGGAACAAATGGACCTATAAGATGGCCCCCTAGGTCCCCAGATTTGTCGATTTTAGATTTCTTTCTATGGGGATATCTGGAAAATAGTATTTACAAAGACCACTATGATAATGTCCAAGATTTAGGAAATGCAATAAGAGAAAATTTTCGCTATTTACAAAATCATCTCGTTATTTTGCTTAATTCCCTAAAACGAATACGAAAATTGTGCGAAGCATGCATAGAACAAAATGGAAATCAGTTTGAACAGTTCTTTTGATTTCCTTGGTTACTGTAGTTCTGATATGACAGTTGATTTTTGCTGAAAGGCTTGTTACATAATAATTTATTACTGTTTTGTTCTTGTGTTACATAAATCTAGGTAGGTGGTACTATTTTGGTGCGAAATTATCAATACATATTTTGATAAATAGATTTAATTACATATTTATTTTGATTTATTGTTAGGATGTAGATATTGTTAACGACTTTAAATAAAAGGCAGCATTGTTTTGCATGGCCTACTGCAAAATTTGGGATGATAATTATAAAAATTAGGATTTTTGTTGTTGTTTATTAAAATAGACCCATACTATTATATATTTTTGAGAAGCTTTTAAAAGGACAAATCAATTTCTGGACAAATATACAGGGCGTCCCATTTAAAAAAACACAACTTTGGGTCATATCTAAAAAATAACAACTCAAATGAAAAATACGACTACGCTACTGGATCCAGCGCAAAAAACTGCATAAACAGCAATTTTTCCCTTTGCGTTAAGTTAAAGGATAACCGAGATACGAGGAGGGTCCCAAAATACAAAATTTTCTATTTCGCCCTGTATCTCATAAACGAAGAAGGCTATGAAAATTTTGTTTACGGCTTCATGAGTTTCACAAAAAATTAGCTCAGCTAGGTTCGTGAAAACCGCAAGGTTCTATCTTTAAAAATAAGCGAGATACCCTGCTTTTGCAACCAAATCCGGACACCCTGTACTTGTCACCTCGTATTAGTCCTTTGATGCGACAGGTAAAAACCGAAAAATAGTAGTTTGGGTTGTAGCGGTTACGCCTCTCAAATTGGTTACGGATAATATGCAACACTAGCCGTAACATAACATGTTCGGTGTTACGTTACGGGGCAGTGGCACAAATGGATACGCACCTTAATGCTCCATTATATTCGGTAACTTTGCGGTTTTTCAGATTATCTCGATGTTTTGCACCGTTTAGAACTTATTTAGCAAGATTCATATTCATTGTCATGATATATGGAAGGAGGACAAATGATAAAATTGTAATGTTAATGCATTGTAACTTTGAAGTTAGGTAGGCATGAATGGACATTTTTATATGGTGCAAAACATCGAAAGAATGTAGAAATTCAAAAAATTACAGAACAGAATAATAAATTTAAATTTGGCATAAAAATGACCAATGCAAAGGGTGACCTAGGAAAAAAATATTTCATAGATTTTACTCACAGAATACTGTGGGTTAAATGTGAATCATTTAGCTCTAGAAATATACGAGGTTCATGAAAAATAATAATATTTTAACACAGTGTGCCAAAAAACGGAGGCCTTGCGGACACATATTTTATATGAAGTTTCAGCCCTAGAATGAGGCATCGTTCATTTTAGTCATGAAATTAAAAACCTGTCTATCTAGTGTATCTCAAAATATTAACAAAAATGTTAAATAACAACTTTTAGTCGTGCTGAGTAAAGCTAGATTTAAATAAAACTGTTTTTTACCTACCTGGACTCCTCTCAATTTGTGGCACTGGCTGGGGTGGCGTTCTTTCTAAAAGATGAAAATAGATGTATTAACAAACGTGACTTTTTATATAGTCTTATAGGATATTTCATAGCGGGCATGTAAAGTGGCATATAATATACGAATGTGATGTTTCAATGCGTAAACGACGCGGTTATGTGTACAATATTTTTCCCACAACACAAGAAAAAATCAATTAAAAAACTAGCCGATTACGCTTAATTTGCCCTTGTCTTTTACCTGACCCAGCCTACTTCGGAATATTATAACGTTCGACGCAATGCATGTTGGGGCCGATTCCATGGAAATTATATTATTATTAATATGCTTAATTATTATAAAGTAACGTTATATCTGCGAGCATAATACAATTAATGTTTTTCTTATTACTGATTAACAGAATAAGCTATTTTTAAAAGATTGTTACTGATAAACAAAGCAAATTTTAAGATATTATACAATGTTGTGCGTACGTGTGTTAGGAAAACAACACACGTGTGTGTTATTATTTGTTTGCTTGTCTGGTTGTTAAATGTATTTTCTTAGAGGGATGTGGGAAAATATTTCGTAATTTCTCTATAAATTATAACATAAAACTTAAAAAATATATGTTTGGTGTAGATTCAAACTTACGATGTAATCTCCAAGCTTGTTCTGCTGTTAGAGCCGGTCTTTCTAAAAGATAAAAGTAAATTTAGAGTTTTGTTGGGAGTCTTAAAATATGTGTTTTTTTTAATATTTGGCAAGCTAGAAAAGAACCAGGCAAAGCAACCATGTACAGGTTACTAGGTTATAGAGAGGTTTCGAAATATCAAAAAAGGGTGTATAAAAAGGTTTTATGGTTTTCTTTGAACCACAGGATTTGCTAAGAAAAATTAAGAAATGACAATTGGAAAGTAAAAAATGAGCAACGCTTTTAATATTTTAAATATTATAGCCTGTGTAATACCATTTCAATAAATAGGTCTCTTTTTGCTGATTTATCAATATACTAGGGCTAATAGCCTTACTTTTAAAAGAAGCACTAACCGGTACCTTTGAATGAATTATGTCGTACAATTTTGCCAAAATTGTGCAGATAAACAGGCTGTGTAAAATGTTTTGCTCTACGATCGGCTTAGGTCTTATATTGTCTGCAGACATTATTTTTTACGTTTTTATTAGTAGTATACAAGGCGGGTACTGTGACCGAGGATGGCCTGTCTGTCCAAAGATTGGGTGTGTCCAACTTCTTCGGCGACGAAGTGACACAATCCTGAAAAATTCCTGAAAATGGCCGAAGAAGAAGTGGTCGACAATGACCAGAGGCTGTTGACCAGAAGGGCCTTATTAGTGTACGGGTTCAAAAAGGCCTTTTATATTTGAAGTGTCTTTTTGGCACTCACACACATGCGCCCCTATAATTATTACTAATTTGTTTCTTATAAAAAAAAAAAGCCCACGCGCCCGCCTGGATTCGAACCGTCGACACCGAGATTTGTTTTTTGTCAAATTTTTAACTTCTAGACTACTACCGCCATGCAGTACGTCGTAATAAGTAAACAATTTAGATGATCTTGTTTATCTTTTAAACGAGCAATAATAGTAATAATACGCAGTTATACAGTACAACACATGTGGTAAAAAAAAATAGAATGTTTGTAGGGCTTCACGCCGCACCTCTGGTATAATTTCATGAGCCTCGCCTCGCCTCGCCGAATTCCGAGAATTGTTTTTCTGTTAATATTCGACGTAAGACTAGAGGTCAGGTTCGCAGATAAGAAAAGGTCGAGGATGTAGATAAGGAGATGTTTGTGTAGTATTGAGATGAGCAATGTTTGAATAAATACGTAAAATATTAGTTTTTGGAAAAATACCGAGAATAGCTTGTTTTAATTTTCGACGACGTAAGACTAGAGGTCAGGTTCGCAGATAAGAAAAGGTCGAGGATGTAGATAAGGAGATCTTTGTGTAGTATTGAGATGAGCAATAATAATGTTTTAATAAATAATATTTGTTTCGAATAATAGCTTATACCAGGTGATTAAAAATATGTATAGCACACATAATTAATATATACGTAAGCCTTCTATAAATGAATACAATTTTTATGCCAAAGATGTAATTGTTCAGTTGAAAAAAATATTAATAAACACTTAAAACATAGAGTAAAGTTATTAAAATTTTGTGATCCTTGTTTAGCGAATTATGTATTTGGTGTAAATAGTATTAGGTCTATGATTTTAATGTCAAAATAGAACAGTGCAAAAATATGCAAATTAAAATGTAAAAAAAAACTACTACGGTTTATTTTATGTGTTGTTGGTTTTACTTAGTGGGTCTCGTAATTCGTACTATGGCAGGAGAAAATTCAATTTTGTGTCTTGATATCCAGAGATTTAATTGTGCCTCTGGATTTATTCCAAAAGAACTAGCTGTGTATGATGGAACACGTTGTTCAAATTTTCTTTTCAAACCACCATATAACAAAAGCATGTTAAAAGGCCAGGATTTAAAAACGATATCTTATCTCGAAAACTCATATCATGGTCTAATATGGGAGTCTGGTTTAGTAGACTTGAACGAAATAGCAAATATCTTAGAACATGCGATGAAAAGATATGATGCCCCCAAAATATACGTCAAAGGAGATGAAAAGGTGAATTTTCAAAGAAAATTTATAAGTGCGGAAAAAATTTGGAGAGTGAACCGAAGCTAAACAAGTTTAAGAAAGTTCCCGAATGTCACTTTCACAAGGATCCATATGGCACTACTTGGCATTGTGCATTATCAAACACCAAGTTGTTATATGGTTATAAATACTGTTTTATTTTTGTTTAAAGATCAATAAATTATTTGTAGAAAACATGAAAATAAAACGTATATGAAAAAAATATTTATTTTATTAAGTCACTCTACATTATTTTTATCTATCCAACTATTATACTTATCACTGAAACCTAACCATTTTACGAATACTCTATTGTTTTTACGTTTTAACACCCTTTCAACTAAATAAATGTCTGGATATTTACCTTTTTGCAATTGAAATTCATAGAATCCTTCTTTAATGTCTTGTTTTTCTGCATCTTGAAGTAGGTATGTCACTGGATTTGTAAGTTAAACTTTTTTTAATATAAATTCGGTTTGGATTTATAAAAATTTGCACTTATAGTGTGTTATTAGTATAGGTTTTTAATATAAAAAAACATAACATATTTTAATATTTTATTTAATATTATCAGATGATCTGAAACCTTTATTTCCCCCTAATGTCCCAAAAAGAATACTGTTAGTCGATACAAAAGTGCAATTAATAGATTTTTTTGATGATGATTTGTGCAATTTTTTCTGATTTACAAATTTTAGATGCGATGCAATTAATAGATTTTTTTTGATGATGATTTGTGCAATTTTGCCTGATTTACAAATTTTAGATGTGATATTTGAATGATTAAATAAAACTATAAATACATTCTTGATCAATGATGCCCGCTCCGACGTCGATTCCATATTTGGCCCGATCTTGAATGGATTTCAGCGTAGAATCCTTGTGGTATTTCAATTTGTATGCCTGTGTCAATTTTTGATGATGGTTCAATGGTGTGGTCTTCTACTAGGTCTAGGAGCTAGAGCCTCTGGGTGTGTTTTTTCTTAATTTAATCTGAAAAAAAAAGTAAATTTAGTTATTATATGAAGTAAATATTGGTATTCAACAAATTTATTAATTTAATGCCTGCCTGGATAGTTGGTTTTGTTGTTGTTGTTGATGATGAGACTGATGTTTTATTCGTTCTAATCTACGAAATTCCCTTTTTACACTTTTTGAAGAACCTATCGGACTTTGTCGCAGTACCAAATGGTTGGATACGTAACGGATAGGATCATAAGTTTCGAATGTTCCATCTTCATCCCAGCTATAATCAACCAATTGTGATGATGATGGCACTGCTGTTGTTGTTGTTGTTGTTGGTGCTGTTGTCAACGATGACGACGACGACGACGACGACGACGACGACGATGATGATGGTGCATCAAAAAGTTTGGTTCTTGGTGTAGTCATTCTTTTTTGATTTATTCTAAAAAAAAAATAAAAAAAATAGTAATTTTTTTGTATATCCTGTTTATTATGATATTTTTTGATATATTTAATTTTTTAGAATATAACCTTTTAATATTGTGGTTTACTTTTTGTTCTAGGTGCTTTATTCGAAACAGATAATAGATAAATTAGAAAAATTAAAAACATGAATATTGTTTTTTTATTAGGTAAATTTTAGTTTTAAGGAAATCACCATGGTAAAGTATCTGTATATTTGTAATTGACGATTCTTTTATCGTCGTAAGGATTTAGAGCAACTTTTGTCGGATTAAATGTATAAACTTTATGTAATTTTGATACAATCATTTTTTGATTAACATTATTACAAGTATTATTAAAAATACGTTGATAATAGTCATCAAAAGTTATAGTTTTAAGTGCAGTTTTATTAATTCCCTTTGCTTTTTTATAATGCTATAATTTTGAATAAAATTATCAGTTTCTTTTAAATCTATTCCTTGATTTTTCATTTTTTTATATCTTTTCTAATTCCATTTGTGTTTTATATACTTTTATGGAATACGTTTTAGATTTAAGACCTATAAATTCTAACATAATTGTTCCATTTAGTTCATCTTTCATTAATCCTAAATTTTTTTACTTTTTGAGGGCATATTGTATATACGTTGTTATAAGGATAGTCTAAAGTATCAAATAAATGAATATCTTCTTTAATATGTTGATAGATATCGTCAACGAGAAAAAAAAGATATATTAAAGAATCGGTATCTGTATACAAAAGTTTTGCGTTAGATCCAAATTTAGTTTCTATATAGTTATAATGAAAGTCATAAAGAAACGTTTTTTTGACAGATCCAAAAAAAAAAAAAAAATGCTGAAACCTACTAAATATTGGTTTTATTTATTTTTACTTCTAATCGTGACATTTCGATAAGAACAATGTCATTAGAAATACAAGTACAACTATGAAAATTTGGTTGTGAAATATAAAAATTTGCTCCAAATCTACCAATCCATATTGTTACTAACTTAATATCTTTATGTTTGCGTACGTTTTCTATTGTTTTTCCAAAGAATGCATTATTTAATAACTTAAAAAAAAATCAAAATCATTTTTGCTTTCTTTTCGTAAATTTGTATTTAAATCAATATGTTTTTTTTAACCAACATGATTGATCAAATTTTAATACTTTATCTATTTCTATAATTTTTAATCCTAATTGTAAAGCTTGTTTTAAATTTCGATAATGAATTACATTTTTTTTTTAATAAAAAATGTAGTTAGCAATTTTGGAAGTTTTGATTTTGGTGGACATAAATGTTCCGGACAAAGTGGTAAATCTTTATGTAATTGAAAAAGTTCTCTAGGATATTCTATATCAACTTCAAATATATATCCAATGGCGCTATCGTCAGCAATATTTAAAATAACATTAGGTGTAAAATTATTTAGATTACTCCATTTAAATTTTTTTTTGAGGTAATGGTAAACTCATTGCTGCACCATATGAATTATTAACATCAAAATACATTAAATAAGATTGAGTTAATTTTGAATCGTAAGATGTTTCCATATATTTATTATTAGCTTTACCATATCTATTCGAACATTGAGATATACTTCCTCGAATACCTCTTTCGATAAATAAAAGCATGTCAATGTCAGTTAGTAGTAGTTCTAATTCGATACCTTGTGACAAAACAATTTGATAAGTTAAACCTGGAACTGTATAGGTCCACAATGCATCTGTACGTTGTTAGACACATATCTCTAAAGTTTTCAAAAATATCAGCCAAAAGTAGAAAACGTCAGTTTTAAGGTATAATTCTGCATATTGTTGTAAATTGTTGATATTAAAAGTATTCCAAAAACGGTTTGAGACAAAACAATATTCATTTTGTGAAATATTTTTACCACTAATGGAACTATAAAAAGATTCTATTTTCGGAAATGTTGTGTCTTTTAATTGTTCCCAACAATCTAAATATCCATATGGAAAAAACTCCTTTACGTGATAGTAATTCAAACTCGGTATTTGATGTATAAAAACTTTTAAGAATATTTTTTTATCATTAGGTAAATAAGAGGATAAATTGTTAATACTGGAAGACATAAATCTATAAGAATCCAGAAATCTAAAATTAATATTTGTATTTTCTATATATTTCGTAAAAGAAATAAATCTTTCTTTATTAATTATAATTGTAAAGGGAAAAATTATTTTTTTCCCTTTACATTAAGACTGAGTGCTTTAATTAAGAAATAACTATCGTAGCCGGAGGGAGATTGTAGAATAATACAAGTGTCATGGGGTCAGTTTCGCAGATAACAAAAGGTCAAGATGATTACAAGATGAATGAGTAGCACCACGAAACTGACAATGATCTTTAACTTTTTTTTCATCGAATGCAAATAGTTTTTTACAAATAAAACAATGAGATACAGAATAAAACGTATGTAATTCTTCTTTGTTTAAAGGTTTTATTGGAATTATATTTTTAAAAATTTTGTCAACTTGGCATGCAATATTCTCTTTTAGTTCTTTTAGGAACCATTCAATGCAGTCTTTTCCTGTAAATATTTTAAAATATGATAAAGAATTATTATATTTAAAATAATATGTAATGCTGAAAGCTTTATGTTCTTGATATATTGTAGTCGTAGTAGTAGTAGACTTTGAATTAATTGTGTTTGGATTTATTTTTTCTAAAATACTTTCTAAATCGGCATAAATTGCAAAAAGAACTCATTGTTTAAATTTAAAATTTGTAAATTTTAAAATATTTTTATCATCAGATGGTAAAGTTATTTTGGTTTTATTCATAGTTTTACAACAAATTAAATGTTTTTGAAGGTTTTCTTCAGTTTTAAAGTGATTTAAACATCTTTCACAAAACCATTTTTTGTGACTTATATTTTCCATTTGTTGGTTTAATACACGTGATAGATCTTTAATTAAAGCAAAATGATATATATTTGGATAGTTATTTTCATCATTAAAATAATCTATTTTATTGTTACAAGGAATCATTAGTAAATTTATTTTGGAGAATAATTTTGTTGACTTGAACACAGTGGAACAATTTGAGATTTTTTTTTATAGTGAAAATGTTAATTGATAATTTATTTAATATTTCAAATTTTAATATATTTTTAATGCATATGGGAAATTCAATGTTATCATACTTTAATACCTCACTAAAATGAGGATAAGAAGATGTTCTGTTTATATTTTTATTTTTTTTTATCATTTACTAGATATAAAGCACATACAATTGACCATAAAAACAATATTGATCATTATTTTTAATGTTGATAATTCCTTTGTATTTTTAAGAAATTGAGGTATTTCTGTGTAAGTTGAAAGGTCAACATTTATAGGGTAAAATTATTTATATTCACTTTCAAATGTAAAATTTCATATAACGCAAAACCAGAATCTCTTTCTTGAAATTCTTCCAATTTTTTAAAAATTTTATTTTTCGCATTTTCAGTATACCAATTTCTTTTAGAGCAGTATTATTGTGAATAATTTCGTTTTCTGTAGAAAAATGTTTTTATATCAGTTTCCAGTTTTTATCTGAATTGAAAAACTTTTATATGCTTTATTTAAAAAAATTGTTGGATCTTTAATATTTAAGTTTATAATAGCACCTGTTCGTACTCGTTCCTGAAAACACGATTCAATATCTTCCAGTAATAAAATTTTTTTTAGTTATTTTTAAATAGAGCAGAACGACAAAATTTTATTCTTTTTTGATTTTTAAAAGTTTCCTTATAATTTGTTAAATAAGTTAAACTTGATTCAATTTTTGAAAAATTTTAATACATTTTGATTTACTTTTTTTTGACAGTTATTAATTAATTTTATTATTTTATTTAAATATTTTATCCAAAATAAATATTCATCTTTTTTTAATTAATCTGCTTACCTGCTCGATTTTATGTAGCACTTTACTGACCAACTGATCAAGAGTCTGTAAGCTAATTTCAGAATTAACATCCATTTTTATAATGGACTGAAGTCTATTAGAATAGTTAAATAGGGATCTAGGTATATACATATTTTTTTAAGTTGTTGCAGTGAATTAGATTTTATTATAATACATAAGATAATTTCAGTGAATCCAAAATAATAAAGTTAACAAATTAACCCACAATTAAAGAAATAAGTTATTACACCTTATATAAAAAATATATTCTATTTACAAATTAAGTAATCATTTCTACTGCGTAGTTGCATATGTAAATGTAAGTAATGGTTTTGTTATTATACAATAGGAGAGGTTGAGTTTTTTGTATTTTCCATTTAAACATTTCATAAGAAATACATTTATCTTAAAATTTATATTTTTTCAAATATAATATGTTTGAAACTAAATTTCCTAGTTTACCCTCCCATTAAAACAAGAATCCACATCTTCCCAAACTGATTTTCTTTTCAACAGACCCTTGTTATTTTTTAAGTGCAATTTAAAACGTAATAAAAACTGTTTTTAAAATTTACAAATTACTTTCCACTCTATTACAACTACGAAACACATGATCTATTTTTTAAACATTTTTTAATAATGGCAATTGTTTTTTTTTTAGATAACGAACATGCGTTTGGTAATCTTCTTTTGTTTTAAGTAATCTACTTACAATTTCAGTTTTTCGGACCGCCTCACTTGGAAATGATATAATGACAAGAGCGATGTACTCGACAGGTTCGGTGTGTGCATGATAATTTATATACAAAACTCTTATCAATCATTCGCGTCATTTCTATTGACAACACACACACACGCAAAGTAGCATGGTATAATCATGTATATGTAAAATTTTCCAGAAGATAAGTCACGTTGCACCAAAAACATGTTTTATCGAATATAGGTCACGTTGCATGACCTTTGCATTTTTATTTTCAGTTATCAAATACAAGTCACGTTGCACGACGTACATTGCATTTTTATTTTTTTCGTTATCGAATATAAGTCACGTTGCAAAATATTAGGAAAATTTCTGTTTTTGCTAGTAATTATAATAAAAGATAAAGAAGCATTTACTCTGGATGTGGTGTTCCAATATGTAACAGCAAATTTTGTTGAAAATTTCCTTTGAAATTAATGAATACTTTGATCGTCGTCTACGTCAAAATCTCAAATTTTTTTTCAGTGATAAATTTGTATTTATACTCGTCCAGAGTTTGCGTTTGGTATCAGTTCTCTCTCTATTCGTTTGTTGATATTAGTATAGAATTTGAAACAAGTTCTTCAGTTCCAGAAAATACTAGTGCATATTGTTTAATCCATTAACAAGTACAGTAAAAGTGATTTGACAAAAAAAATGTTTAAAACTAATTTTGTTGTTGAGCAAAGACCTGTCAATAAGTTTGAAACTAAATTTCCTAATTTACTTAAAACGAATTTCGTTCCCAATCAGGGATCATCAATATTATCAAATTTTCATATTCACAAACTTTATAAAAAAAAAGTGAATAAAATTTCAGAAGTAACTTTATTCGAGGAAGATGAAATGGAAATAGTTCAAAACAAAATTGTAATAAAACAACCAAATCTTAGAATAAATTATTTGGATTAGTTAGATAATAGTGATACGTGTAATTTCAGTAAATATTTTTATTTTTTTTTTGGTAAGTAAATATCATTTGTATATTTTTTTTCACTGTGTTCCCCAAATAAAATACCCACGATGTTACATAAATTCTAACTGAACGACTGGATGCGGAGTTAGTTTTTTTTACATTTTAATAGTTCTATATATAAATATATTTTTTTCTAATTAAAAAGTTTTAAAATCAAAAAAACAAATGTCTACGACACCATCTACAATCGTGGTATTTGTAAAAGATAAAATTAATTTTTCGTTAAAGATGGCTTTAGTTGTCCTGAATCAACTTATATTTATTTAACAGGAACTTACTTATTTTTTAAACTTATTTTATTTATTTAATATATTTATCCTTTCATTGTATATTTTATATCTATGTTCTGTATTTAGAATTTTTTCAAGTACACTTTCACATTCTTTAATTTTTTTTTTCAAAACGAAGTCTAACTAGATAATATTTTTGACAGTCACTTTTTCGAGCTTGTCTATATACAAAATTCCATTTAATTAAATAATAGTATTTATTTTGATTTTCTTTGAAAGTTACTGATTTTTTTATGGTATATGCAAAAACTTCAATAGAAAGTAATTTGTCAATTTTAAAAACAGTTTTTATTACGTTTTAAATTGCACTTAAAAAATAACAAGGGTCTGTTGAAAAGAAAATCAGTTTGGGAAGATGTGGATTCTTGTTTTAATGGGAGGGTAAACTAGGAAATTTAGTTTCAAACATATTATATTTGAAAAAATATAAATTTTAAGATAAATGTATTTCTTATGAAATGTTTAAATGGAAAATACAAAAAACTCAACCTCTCCTATTGTATAATAACAAAACCATTACTTACATTTACATATGCAACTACGCAGTAGAAATGATTACTTAATTTGTAAATAGAATATATTTTTTATATAAGGTGTAATAACTTATTTCTTTAATTGTGGGTTAATTTGTTAACTTTATTATTTTGGATTCACTGAAATTATCTTATGTATTATAATAAAATCTAATTCACTGCAACAACTTAAAAAAATATGTATATACCTAGATCCCTATTTAACTATTCTAATAGACTTCAGTCCATTATAAAAATGGATGTTAATTCTGAAATTAGCTTACAGACTCTTAATCAGTTGGTCAGTAAAGTGCTACATAAAATCGAGCAGGTAAGCAGATTAATTAAAAAAAGATGAATATTTATTTTGGATAAAATATTTAAATAAAATAATAAAATTAATTAATAACTGTCAAAAAAAGTAAATCAAAATGTATTGCAAATTTTTCAAAAATTGAATCAAGTTTAACTTATTTAACAAATTATAAGGAAACTTTTAAAAATCAAAAAAGAATAAAATTTTGTCGTTCTGCTCTATTTAAAAATAATTAAAAAAAATTTTATTACTGGAAGATATTGAATCGTGTTTTCAGGAACGAATAGGAACAGGTGCTATTATAAACTTAAATATTAAAGATCCAACAATTTTTTTAAATAAAGCATATAAAAGTTTTTCAATTCAGATAAAAACTGGAAACTGATATAAAAACATTTTTCTACAGAAAACGAAATTATTCACAATAATACTGCTCTAAAAGAAATTGGTATACTGAAAATGCGAAAAAAAAAATTTTTAAAAAATTGGAAGAATTTCAAGAAAGAGATTCTGGTTTTGCGTTATATGAAATTTTACATTTGAAAGTGAATATAAATAATTTTACCCTATAAATGTTGACCTTTCAACTTACACAGAAATACCTCAATTTCTTAAAAATACAAAGGAATTATTAACATTAAAAATAATGATCAATATTGTTTTTATGGTCAATTGTATGTGCTTTATATCCAGTAAGTGATAAAAAAAACAGAAATATAAACAGAACATCTTCTTATCCTCATTTTAGTGAGGTATTAAAGTATGATAACATTGAATTTCCCATATGCATTAAAAATATATTAAAATTTGAAATATTAAATAAATTATCAATTAACATTTTCACTATAAAAAAAAAATCTCAAATTGTTCCACTGTGTTCAAGTCAACAAAATTATTCTCCAAAAATAAATTTACTAATGATTCCTTGTAACAATAAAATAGATTATTTTAATGATGAAAATAACTATCCAAATATATATCATTTTGCTTTAATTAAAGATCTATCACGTGTATTAAACCAACAAATGGGAAATATAAGTCACAAAAAATGGTTTTGTTAAAGATGTTTAAATCACTTTAAAACTGAAGAAAACCTTCAAAAACATTTAATTTGTTGTAAAACTATGAATAAAACCAAAATAACTTTACCATCTGATGATAAAAATATTTTAAAATTTACAAATTTTAAATTTAAACAAAGAGTTCTTTTTGCAATTTATGCCGATTTAGAAAGTATTTTAGAAAAAATAAATCCAAACACAATTAATTCAAAGTCTACTACTACTACGACTACAATATATACAAGAACATAAAGTTTTCAGCATTACATATTATTTTAAATATAATAATTCTTTATCATATTTTAAAATATTTACAGGAAAAGACTGCATTGAATGATTCCTAAAAGAACTAAAAGAGAATATTGCATACCAAGTTGACAAAATTTTTAAAAATATAATTCCAATAAAACCTTTAAACAAAGAAGAATTACATACGTTTTATTCTGTATCTCATTGTTTTATTTGTAAAAAACTATTTGCATTGGATGAAAAAAAAGTTAAAGATCATTGTCAGTTTCGTGGTGCTACTCATTCATCTTGTAATCATCTTGACCTTTTGTTATCTGCGAAACTAACCCCATGACACTTGTATTATTCTACAATCTCCCTCCGGCTACGATAGTTATTTCTTAATTAAAGCACTCAGTCTTAATGTAAAGGGAAAAAAATAATTTTTCCTTTACAATTATAATTAATAAAGAAAGATTTATTTCTTTTACGAAATATATAGAAAATACAAATATTAATTTTAGATTTCTGGATTCTTATAGATTTATGTCTTCCAGTATTAACAATTTATCCTCTTATTTACCTAATGATAAAAAAATATTCTTAAAAAGTTTTTATACATCAAATACCGAGTTTGAATTACTATCACGTAAAGGAGTTTTTTCCATATGGATATTTAGATTGTTGGGAACAATTAAAAGACACAACATTTCCGAAAATAGAATCTTTTTATAGTTCCATTAGTGGTAAAAATATTTCACAAGATGAATATTGTTTTGTCTCAAACCGTTTTTGGAATACTTTTAATATCAACAATTTACAACAATATGCAGAATTATACCTTAAAACTGACGTTTTCTACTTTTGGCTGATATTTTTGAAAACTTTTAGAGATATGTGTCTAACAACGTACGAACTAGATGCATTGTGGACCTATACAGTTCCAGGTTTAACTTATCAAATTGTTTTGTCACAAGGTATCGAATTAGAACTACTACTAACTGACATTGACATGCTTTTATTTATCGAAAGAGGTATTCGAGGAATTATATCTCAATGTTCGAATAGATATGGTAAAGCTAATAATAAATATATGGAAACATCTTACGATTCAAAATTAACTCAATCTTATTTAACGTATTTTGATGTTAATAATTCATATCTTCATTACCTCAAAAAAAAATTTAAATGGAGTAATCTAAATAATTTTACGCCTAATGTTTGTTTTTTTAAATATTGCTGACGATAGCGCCATTGGATATATATTTGAAGTTGATATAGAATATCCTAGAGAACTTTTTCAATTACATAAAGATTTACCACTTTGTCCGGAACATTTATGTCCACCAAAATCAAAACTTCCAAAATTGCTAACTACATTTTTTATTAAAAAAAAATGTAATTCATTATCGAAATTTAAAACAAGCTTTACAATTCAGTAAAAATTATAGAAATAGATAAAGTATTAAAATTTGATCAATCATGTTGGTTAAAAAAAAACATATTGATTTAAATACAAATTTACGAAAAGAAAGCAAAAATGATTTTCATTTTTTTTTTTAAGTTATTAAATAATGCATTCTTTGGAAAAACAATAGAAAACGTACGCAAACATAAAGATATTAAGTTAGTAACAAGATGGATTGGTAGATTTGGAGCAAATTTTTATATTTCACAACCAAATTTTCATAGTTGTACTTGTATTTCTAATGACATTGTTCTTATCGAAATGTCACGATTAGAAGTAAAAATAAATAAAACCAATATTTAGTAGGTTTCAGCATTTTTTTTTTGGATCTGTCAAAAAAACGTTTCTTTATGACTTTCATTATAACTATATAAAAACTAAATTTGGATCTAACGCAAAACTTTTGTATACAGATACCGATTCTTTAATATATCTTTTTTCTCGTTGACGATATCTATCAACATATTAAAGAAGATATTCATTTTATTTGATACTTTAGACTATCCTTATAACAACGTATATACAATATGCCCTCAAAAAGTAAAAAAATTTAGGATTAATGAAAGATGAACTAAATGGAACAATTATG